>JAABNY020000119.1:28825677-28837596 GCA_015164015.2 Brevimyrus niger
CCCCTCCCCCCCCCCGGAGGGGGGGGGAAGGGCCTCCCCCCCTCCCCCCCCCCCCCCCCCCACACAAGGTTTACCGTATTTAAAAACACAACAAGCGGTGCTGTTGTTAAGTGGCGGACTCCGCCAAGCGCATGTCTCCGCCGTGCCTTGCGCCATGCCGCCCCCCCCCCCCCCAAATGCACACAGAAGGGAATGGTCCAGTCCATTCCTCCAGGCACCCAATAACCAAAGGCAAGAGAAAATTCTCAGATTTTTCAGGCACATATATTATGACGATGTCTGCAGCGTGCGTCGTAAATCATGATATGCCGTGTTTGTAGTCTGTCAGTCCTCGATATATTTCCTGCGTGTGTTTGCCCGTACACGTTTTCCTAACCTTGTCAGAAATGTCACTTGGAGGACAGGAAACCTTGAAAAGCAGACCTAGTGGGGACATCTCAAAGATATAATGAAAGCTAGTCTCTGCATATGTTCCTGGGACTTGGGCTCAGCTTCATCACTACACTGGAGAACGCGACAGTCGATGTGAACACCCCACAATTATAGGTAAACAAGCATGTGTCTGCGTGTGGTTTGAAATCAACCATACAGGCTGCAGTGCTGTCGGGGATGGCGCGCAGACATTAATATTTAAAGTAAATGAATATTACGGACAGGATATACAGGCGGCAGACATTAGCATCGCATAACAAAGCCCGACACGTTCAGTTCCTCCGACTAAAAACATTGTGTAACACTGACAAACCGCAAATGACACACTTCCGCATTGTAAAATGTATATGAGAGCAAATGATGTAAAAAAAAAAAAAAAACTGCGTGGGTGTGTGTGTGTGTGAGTGGGGGGGTGAATAAATTATTGAGCATGAAGGTGGTAGGTGGTCATGTGACCTGCAGAGATTGGGCCAGGCCGGCTGCTGGAGGGGCCGGGGGCATAGCTGGTCGGTGTGTGTGTGTGTGTGTGGGGGGGGGGGGCTGCAGGTGAGATGGCGGGTAGATGCCATCACAGGTTTATAAAATTTGCATCCACACCCCCTCCCTCAAACTGCATCCAATTTAACACACCGTAACACTGACACCCCCTCTTACACTTAGTATGTATCAGCAAATAATAATAAAATACATCATCAACGTGGGTCATGTTCCTAATGCCGGTTTATTGAGTGTCCCCCTCTGTAGCTTATAAAGCCCAGTATAACATCACGCATTAAAACGCTGCCTTGTTTCACTGTACCAAACATACCACAATGATGACAAGAAAACCACACAAACTAATTAAATTAAGTCTGTCTCTTATTATGCAGCGACTTTATTTTATTGGTTGTAGCGATTCTTTCTGCCATATGGGAATTACAAGTTAATGATTCTCAGCAAAGAGTTATGATGTCACAAGCGATGGTTTGGTATGAAGGAAGGGGCACATGAGAGATTGTTGGTGTTAGTTATTCTGTGGGTATGTTTGCGAGAGGATGTGAATACATGTGCGAATGGGTTCAACGTGGCTTGAATGTTGCACTATGGAAGTAATGCATTATAGATGTGATATTGAAGATTTACATAAAACGCAATTTACTCACCCCCCAATCTAGATGTGTCTATCCCCTCTCCACTATGAAATGTCCACTAATCCTGCAATAATGAGCAGTCCCCTCCCACCGACAAGCGCTTGGCCAGTAGGCGGCCAGATGACGTCAAGGCCCCGACCAATGGGGATCACTGGTACTCGGGAAGTGCGTGACGAGCCAATGGGCTCACCCCTGAGGGGAATCTGATTGGAAGGCAAAAGAGGTGCCGTGGGTGCACGCATAACAACTCGCTTACACGCAGGGAATAGCCCTCGGCGAGCATTCGCGCTTCTTTTGTTCCACGGAATATGTCGGCTCTTCCTTTTTACAGCCAATAACTAAAATCTCATGATTTATCAAAGGGTTTAATTAAGGGGGGGGGGGGGGTGGTCCCTGTTAGATGCTGAGTGCCTAGCTTTTCATAAATATTTTGTTCATTCCTCTGAACATTTCGATTTTCCTTGTCTGTTTTCCTTGTGATATGATGCTGATTAAGTTGAAAGCGCATAAATGAATCTCATCTAGATTCTTGCATGTGTATCCATGTGAATCACCTCTTCCTGTTGGGGGGGGGGGGGGGGGCGACTGTTAATTAGGGACCAATAAGCATCCATCAGCATGACTTGCCCACTGAGCTAGAGCAGAGATGGAAGGGAGTCACTTAAAAGGTTCATTGTACGGCGAGCGGGAAGACCTCAATTAGCTTATGTTATATTTGCTTGTCTATATGTCGTCCTGCAGGTTGCGGCTGGAGTCGCAAAGTCATTCCTGCGTCTCCTCAGAAGCAGCTCTGCGGATGCTTTCCGGAGAGCATGCGTCGATAGCAGGGGCCCGTGAGCAGTCCGAAGGTTTTCCGCACGAAACACAAAGCAAAAGTGCCGAACAAATGTGCATTTCGTTCACTTGTTGGCCGTGTTATCGCCACGTCTTCCTGCTCGGTGAGGCGCCTTCACTGGGCCGGTAGAGTGGGCAGACGCACACACAGCGAATTGGTTGATTTCCAAGGTGCAGGCGGGGCAGCGCAGAATCCGCTGGTGCTGTGGACAGATCCCTGACTAGCACATCAAGTGTCCCATTGTGTCGGCCATAATTCATTCTCCCTGGAAGAAGATGTCTGCTGGGCCTCGGTTAAGGCGGGGAGTGGGGGGGGGGGTGGAATTTCAAAAGGCCCCAGCTCCCTACCGTACAGAGTGAAGGGGGACGGCTTTTTAAAATAGATTTGTCAAGCCGAACCTCCCATCCCGGGACCGAGCAAAGGCAACAATGATGGGGGAGGGCAGGACTGCTGGGTGAGATTAGACTCCAGGGCTCACAAAGCCCTTTCAGAAGTCAGCACCAGCGTGTCCTGATCTCCACCAGCACTTCGAGGTGGACCCATCTCCGCATCTCCGCATCCTCGCCCACTCCTCTGCTAACAGCCAAAAAGCTCAATAATCTCAGAGGAATCCTTTCAGAACGGCACAGAGATGGACGTCTTTCAATGCCCATAAAACGAGCCGCAGAGCACTTGTGACCACAATTACCGTCCGCTTTATAACACTGTGTACCTTTTTAAAATGCCGTAATTATCTCTACTAAGGAGAATGATTTAAAGTTTCTCCCGTCTATGAATGCAACAATTTAGTTACAGCGGCTGGGGTTATGCATTTCTGTGAAGGACACGGGAAAGTTACTTTCATAAGTAAATTTCATAAGGATTTAAACTTCCAATCCGCTGGCGCCAAAGTCCAGCTTTCAATGTACTACATTGGGCACATTTGATGGAGGCTTTGGAATGGATGATAATCGGCATAAATCATGAAACCATATGGCTATGGAGGCTGCGAATCCTACTGGGGAACAGGTTGATGAGGCCTAGCAGGACGCTAACAGCTATACTAATCGCTGTGCGCGAACGTAAACGCTTCGCGGGGGCTTTGGCATCGAATCGCACCCTTACCTGGCCCCTAGCTGCTGTCCTCCACCTGATTACAAACGCCATCTTTCTGGGTCCCTGACTTGTGCAGAGCGGTCGTTTTCTGTTGACGTTCGTGAGTTTGCTTCGGGTAAATAAACCCGAAATGTCTAATGCGCTCACATTTGACCTCACTAAAACAAAACTTTCACATTGTTTTTTACTTCCAGTTTTATATATATATATATATATAGAGAGAGACCCCCCTTCCTTAATTGTCTCATTAATCCCTTGCCCTGTAGTCTGTACCAAAACAGGAAAATTTTGACAAAATTCAGGCTTGCGGCCGACCTCCAAGTCAGTTCTCCTCCGTCCCTGTGGGTGACTAATTCTTTTTAGCATTAAGTGTAGATTTATCTAATGGACATTAAGGATTCCTGTGACGCTCATTTTCAAAGGCAACTTTTTGCAGGCTTTACAATTAGTCACGACTGGTGGTTTCTTACAGTGCAGGATGTCTGCGTTAAGTGCTGGACTCACGTGTGACCATAAGGCCCGTTTGCGAGGCTGATCCTGGGCCTTCCTCTCCTCCCACAGGTGTCTCCGCTCGACATGCTCTCAGTCTCATCCTACAGCCTCCACGTCGTTGTGCGGAAGCCCAACCCGGCTGCGAGTTTGATCTGGATTCGCAGTTTATGCGTCAGTACTTCACAAGGCCACAGAGAGGTAGGGCGGCTTCTTCTCCGTGTTTTTCTTCCGCCTGTGTCTCTTTGACGTCACCCTCTTTACCACCGGAGCCCTCACCTCCATCTTGCTCCAGGCTCAGAAATGCACGGATGACCTTAAAACCGTCTCCACGTTTCATATCTTCCAGATGAAACATCTGGCCCGGCAAAAGTAAGTGTAAGTCAGTCCAGCACTGGACCTGACGCGATTAAACGGTAATAAAGACGCAAAAATGAGCACAGGCATAGACTTCCCCATTTCGCAAGTCACCGCATAATGATTATCCATTCGTGGCCTTTAATTACCTGGACAGAATCGATTTTGAAGAATTAAACAATTAAAGGGCCAGGCCTCATCTATCGGTCGACCATAACGTGTTCACAAGTGCTCCGCGCGGCCCCACGTCAACCGGAAGAACACCGGCTCCGTCTTTGTCTGGGAGCCGTGGCGTAGGAGGACACAGGAGAATCAAGGTTAATGAGAAGACACCTCCTCTATTATCCTTCATGGAAGTGGAGGAGGAAGGTTATTACAGGTTTATTGTTCTGGGTAATCATCACAAATAGAAATCACTCAGCATTCCAGGCATGGGCAGCTTCCCACCGGCTCTCCAGTGGATCAGAAACTGAAGCAGAAGGCCACGTCAACCTTGAACGCCAACACTCATGGCGAAGCCCTCAAAAATCATTTAAAAAAAAGGGTTAAAAATATTATATACCATGGAGAAGCCATGGGTGACGTCCCAAATGCATTCAATACGTGTGTTTCTAACTTTCGGCAAGAACCCGCTTTGTGGGAGCAGTTTACATATGAATTGATCATCAGTGGTGTTAATGTATGAAAATGTAAAGCTGAGGTTACAGAAAAAGGGGCGGAAACTAAATCAAATGCCCATCAGCTGACTAGCAGTGGAAAGAAAACAAATTAGCTTTGTTAATCATTGACTCTCCAACAAGCGGCATCACACTCCACCTCTTTCTGCGTCCCTGAGAACGGATCAGAACTCTCCGCGGACAAGAGCGGCCCGCTCGATATAAAGGACAGTTTTCTACTGTGATATCATTCCATTAGGCGGCAAGAAAGGAAAATCCCCGCTGGCTAGCGCCAGAACAGCTCGTCCGGACGTGTTTATATAAAGTTGGCCAATCAGTTCAAAATTATTAACGACGCTTTACAAAACTGGGGACCCGTCTTACACGCAGCGTAATATGAATTTGTGGCTTTCAACATTGCCGCTGCTGTGTGCGTGTTTAGCTGTTTGAATGCTGTTTGGTAGCGTGCGTTATCACCACAAAGCTGTGTCTTGTATTTCCTGCGCGACTCGGTCCTGCACTGTCTGCAGCAGAAGCTGCCCGGACCATCTGAAGATGAAGACGACGGTGGGATGAGTCGCTGATGAGCTGTTAGCGGCCGTTCGCTTTGTGCTGGATTACAGCCCAGCGTCTCTGCGCACCACAATCTCCGCAGGCATTTAAATACATCATTTAGAGCCTGTAAAATTAAAGTAGGAGTGCGCGGAGATAAATGAATCCTATTAAGGCGCTAAAGGCTAATGTATCAATCGGCTGATAAGGCGTTCTCTGGAGGGTCTGCTCGGGAGTGAATGGACAGGAAGGATCACTCCCATGCCTGTGGCTGCCTCCTCTTGAAAGACTCTAAACACTTCAGGCTCAAAGGGATCCTAAGGACCATCTTACCTTTTAGCATGTGGAAAAAGAAGGATAACCTGGAGCACGCTGGGCCATGTGACTGCTCCCCGTTCACTCATTGGCTAAGGACTTAAAGGGGGCTGGGCCAATGTAGGATAGCAAATATGATTGGAGCCACTACTTGCAAATGCAAGAGCAATTTTAAATATAGGCAGAACTGTTAAAGGAGGATTTATTTTGGATAAATATTAAATATCTTTCTTACGATGGGTAAAAATTAACTTCTCGTTTTATGTTTGCCCAAGTCAGCAGACACTACAAGACTGAGGTTGTTTGATTTTTTTATCTGAAAAAGTAGTATGAAGATTTCTTTGCTATTATCATGAATAGGAAATGGGTGAAATAACATGGAATTATTTGTTTCGGAGTAAAATGAGACATAGAAAGTGACACATTTTCCGTGCTGCTTCTGAACTCAACTCTTGTCTATAATCTGAGCATCAGTATGCAGTAACAAATTGCAGAGCCGTACGAACGGAACAACCCCATCCAGAACAGTTGGCTTCGTCTCAAATCAAAGGCTGATTGCTTAGCGGAATATTTGGATAATTACGCTGGAGCAATTCAGACAGTACGACGGGCTTGACAGCAGAACAGCAAATATCCTCGTATGCCGCGAGGTGGAAAGCTTCCGGTAAACAGTGTGCTTAGGTGATTAAAGGTCTGACCATTTTTTGCCAGTTTCAAGCTCACGTAACATGACCGGTGAAGACATTTAGAACAATTTCACTATTGGTAGGAAATGGAATGTTTTGCATTCTTTGGTTATTCCTAAACTAAAATGATAAAAAAATTATATATTGAAAATAAATGTGACATTTTTGTTCTACCTGTAAGTTCAGATAACAAACAATTGGGGGGGGGGGGGTCGGAGCCTCTCATTTTTTTACTGTCTAACCTCATGCTTCTTTCTGAAACGTACTTGAATGTCTTTGTCTCAAAGTGGAACCTTGCTTTTCTGTTCTAAGGGTTTAAGGAACGCAGGTCCACAGCACCAAATGAAACGTTTGCTGGAACCCAATTTGCTTCTCAGGGTCCCTCTATTTCTGTGTTTGTTTTGCCAGCATTTGGATTCAAGCACCAGTATGGCCAATGCTCACCCCGTCACAAAGACCGGGGCTACCATCATCCCCCCCCAACCCCACCACCCCCACCCCAAAGCTGTTAACACACAGAGATGCAGCGCAAGTCACAGGATGAGCACGCCTGCTTTTCCACTGCGCTTTGAAGCCCCCTGGCGAGTCCTTTGTCTCCGCGCAGGAAGGAAGCTCGTTCATCAGCGAGTGCGATGGAGGCCAGTAGCAGGCGGAGAGCGGCACACGTGTGTCGGGGCTTCGCAGCCGCTAAGGTCACGGGGATTTATTGACTCTGTTTGTCCCGGGCCTCCATTTAGCAGCAGGGCCGAGCTGTGATTTATTACTGGGCCGAGAGGAAACAACTTCCTCTTCCTGTTCTGGGGGCCCCCGTGTGCAGATCAGCCACCGTCCGTCCGCACGCGCGCGCGTGTCTGTTTGAGAAGCCTGCCGGCCTCAGACTCACGCACCCATCTTGCTGACTGACCAACGGAAACCGGGTGGTGGTGCGGGGGGGGTCACTTTCTAGGACCATGTCAATTTTGGGGGGAGGGGGGGGGGCTTTAGGAAAGGGAAGCAGAGTAAATATTTACTGACGCAGCAGAAATCGGGGGGGGCGACACCTCCGCGGAGACAAAGACGGTGAGGATGCAGGGCGCAGTGTCAGGAAGCGGGGAGCGGGCCGGGGTGGCACCCCCCCGGTGTCGACGGAAAAAAAAAATAAAAAAACAAAAAGACAAAAGGGGGCCACTCATGCGGGCGGGCCACCCGTTGGCGGTCTCCCTCTCCTTGTAAAGTTTAAAACTGTGTTTTCCTCCCCTTCAGATAAGGAGGACCTCAGAAGCGGCACGACCAGCCACAACGGCTGGCAAAATGGGGCGTCCAGGTAAAAATTCACGATTTTCTGAGGGGGGAAATTATACAGAGCGCACAGATAGTGAGGATGCCTGAGAGGGGGGGCCGGAGACCGCGGTGGACCGCACCTCTGCTTATCGTGTCCCTGACATGCCTTTCTTGTGCTATTAAGTACTGCCGCCAGGGGAGATAAGCAGAGCGGGCCGTGGGTTCATTCCGAGGGGACGCGCTCTCCCTTTTTTAAGAGGCACCAGCCCCCCCCCGCCCCCCCCCCAACGTCTCGGAATAAGCCCGGCAGCCCTGATGTCGGGCTATCGCGTAGCTGGCTGCCACATGCATTCCCATGTTCCGGAATGTTCCAGAACGGCCGACAGGAGGCGGAGAAAGAAGCCGCCGGCTCTTCGGTCACATTGGTGCCGATGCCTCTTTGCTGTCCGCTTCTGACAAAAAGGGATTTAATCTTTGATTTAATCTTTAAAACAACATGTGTGCATGTTTCATATGTATAGCTGCCAATCACTTTGCTAGCCATCAGATGGAATATAATCAATGTCAAAAGTGGAAACATAAATAAGAAACGCTTCAAAAAATACATGTTGAAATTTCTTGTGATCATGACGGTTGGATTCACAGAGATGTCATGAGTCCCTGAGTCAGTTACTCAATATAAATCTGATTACTATGCAAAAAAAGTATTTATTAGTTGTTTGGGTATAGATATGAAAACTTTTAAAATCTTTCTTCGTCTTCAATTGTTCACGCTAATATAGGGATGTTACTCTATTGCCTTGATTCCACATAAGAACACACAATTACATATCAATGTTAAATGTTAATAATCGTTAGCAAGTCAAAATCATCTTTATGCTAATATAGTGTCAGTTGATTAATGGTTAGAAAAACACAATAGCAAATATTTGGATAGCTGACTGGACTTCTGCGGGATGGCGAGGACCGCCCTCACTGCTCTCCCGCATTAAGTATTGACCACATAACGTCAGCTCTGGTCTCTGAGCCCTTCAGCGCTGCAATAAAACAGAAACCTAACCTCAATATTTTCTCTCTCTGTTCTGGGACCTGATGGCCCATTAACTCCCCCCTCCCACGTGTCATCTCAAACGCTTCCTCTCCGAAATTTTAGAATAATTAAACATTCTTAATGATTTATAAGATATAATAATAGCCAGGAGTCTTTCAGGGCAGGTTAAACTGACAGCCTTTTAAGGACACTCAGGGGATGACCTCGTCTTTAACACAGTTTTGGATCGTTGGCTTCCTGACTAGAAAAGTGAATGAAACCACTGGTATTGCCTTTGTAGGAATCCTCCAATGTCATAACTCAAACCAGAGATGCCGGGAGAGCTCGCTGAAGACTGCTGCATTTTTAATTAATCGATCCATTCATTAAAAATAAGAAAGAAACAGAAGTATATTTACGCCCAAGGTCAAAACTGAATGGGGAAGCTAATGTCCATCACGCTGCTTTTGTTTTCGTAACTTTCATCGTTTGAAGGTAAGGATGCTTTGCACAGGTGGTGAATGTTTACTCTCTGCTCTTAGCTCTGTTGGTAAAGGGCTTAAATTCTAACCAACATGATTAGGGGGCGAGTAAATCAGTTCGCCACTAATGAGTCTTTCCTCAGAGCCTGTCACTCGAAGGTGTAAGGTTTAGCGATAAACCCAAAGTAAACCGACTTATCCGTGGCTTTCTATGCACATAAAAAATGCAATTGTAACTACTTTGAATATAAAATACATAAACCCATTGCTATGTTTATGTACTTTTGTATCCCTAACCATTTATACAAATGATATTTAATCAGATCTGATAATTAAATAATAAATGTTGAGTTAAATGCCACACAGATCTATCTATATATATATATATATATATATATATGTGTGTGTGTGTGTGTGTGTGTGTGTGTGTGTGTGTGTGTGTGTGTATGTGTGTGTGTGTGTGTAGAAAAATATTACATGTTTATACTAATCTATCTTGTAAGGAATTATTTCCGTTTTTTCCTAAATATATAATAAATTCCTTACATATTCCAATAATTTGTTGGATTTGAAAAATAATTCCAAAACCAATGCATCAGCTGCTTAAAAATGATGATAGAAGGTATCCCTTGTATTAATGCTCTATATCTTTTATTATGCTGCTCATTCCCAATGTCCATCTCTAACGCTTGTTCCACCCCATCCACCAATGGGATACCCCCCCCCCACTGCACTTTCCGACTTGGTTTTGACCTGCAGCGGAGTTACACCCCCGCAGGGCTATCAAAATGGACTCTTCTGGGAGACCCTTTGTTGGAGTTTATGGTGGACAGGATGTCTCCGGGACAGATCCTGCACAGGGAAAATTGCTAATTAATGTCACAAAGACCTATTTTCCCGGCACTTATAAGCCTCCGTCCTCCACGCGTAAGCGTGGTGCCATCGCAGGAGCGTAAGCGGCCCGATTGGGCCACGTGCACACGGCTCCTCATCTTAGTGCCGGGGCCCAGCTACTGCAACGGCAGAATTAATAAAAGATACGTCGAAAGACAAAATTAACTTTCTGTCGCCGACAGCTACGTTTAACTAGAGAGGCGGGGAAACAAGGAAACCACTTCCAATGCGCAGACTGGGGCCTCACATGAGTATGATTTGTCCCAAAAATAGTAAATAAAACAAAATAAAACTTTAAAATTATCATTCCATAAATATGATTGTGCCACCACAGACTGTATCTATGCGATCAGCAGCGGGTGCTGCTTGACGTGATATCATAACTAAAAGACCGATTAATTACTATGATTAAGAAGGAAAATCACACTGGAATAAATGCAGGGAAAGACATTTAACTCTGGGGTATTTCAAAAAAAAATCTATGCAGGCTTTGAGGTCATACAATATAAATTTTTCTTTAATTTCCCTGTTTTTCTGTTATATAATATATTATCAAGAGCAAAGCTTTTTCTTCCTTTTGTTAAAAAAAAAATATATATATATATATAAATAAAAAAATTCCATAAAAGTCTAGTCTAATTACTTTCAGGAGTTAAAATGAAGTATATTGCAATCTTGCAACATAATAGTTCTCAAAATGTAATTCGGCAAATAATGACAGAATTAATAATGAGGACAGTAAACAGCCCCCATTAATTAAACAGATTGAAGGATTGATACCGTTTTCCTTCCCTGAGTTTTTTTTTATAATTATTACTTATTTATTTATTTTCCCGCCGCCGCGAAGTGGCCATTGGCATAGGAGACAGAACAGATGACAAATGACGGCGTAAGGCAACAAAAGATAGCTGCTATCTGCATCTCTTGAGTTTTATTTGCTTATTAATTTACCCCTTTGATTCCGGGTCCCTCCCGCACGAAATAAAGTGCGAGGATGAGGCTACTAGCTACTCGCAGAAAAAGGCCCCCACCTTCCATTGTTCCCGCTCTTATTATGACGGAATGGTGATCATAATGGGGAATGGGACGGCGGATCACTTATACCTTCCCTGTTACTCTAATAACGATTATCATATTTATTTTAATATATCACATTATATGGAAGGGTCGTATTCCTCATTAACGTCACTGGAAATTCGGGGGATGGAAGAAATACTCTAAAAGCAACGCAATGTTTTTCCCTCTCTTTTCCAGAATTTATTCCTTGCTGAAATTGTCCTTTGATGCATAAGGAATGGGGGGAGGGGGGGGGCAGTCCACTGTCAGACGAGCAATCAGAGGTGTCTGATGAATAAGGCTGTGCACCAGAAAACCACTCGCATATTAGTTCATAAGCAGTGATGAGGGTGAGCCTGGATGCAGTGGTGAGGGTGAGCCTGGATGCAGTGGTGAGGGTGAGCCTGGATGCAGTGACGAGGGTGAGCCTGGATGCAGTGATGAGGGTGAGCCTGGATGCAGTGGTGAGGGTGAGCCTGGATGGAGTGACGAGGGTGAGCCTGGATGCAGTGACGAGGGTGAGCCTGGATGCAGTGACGAGGGTGATTCTGGATGCAGTGACGAGGGTGATTATGGATGCAGTGGTGAGGGTGAGCCTGGATGCAGTGACGAGGGTGAGCCTGGATGCAGTGATGAGGGTGAGCCTGGAT
>JAABNY020000119.1:28847139-28858078 GCA_015164015.2 Brevimyrus niger
TGAGTGGTGTAGGGAGGGCGTGGGGGTTTGTATTTATTGTTGGGGGTGGGGGGGTTTGTCCTTCGGTGGGGGGGTGGGGGTGAGGTTGGGGGGGGATAGCGTTTTGAAAGCGCGCGTCACGTGCAAGCTGCCGGGCCGTTGCCGGAGTTGGGCCCGGGGCTCTGGGCCGGTCGAACCTCCAGCTCAGAGGCGACCCCCTCATCTATCACTCAGAACAGACTGAATAAACATAAACAGAGTGTTCAAACCTCCCGGCCACCTCCCTGCTTTGGCGGGAAGGAGATGGAGCAGAAAGCAGTCACTGTACCCCGGGCCGTAAAGACTCCGTAAAGACTCCGCACCGCAAGGCCCATTCAAAAGCCTTCAGCTGCTCTTTAATGTAGCTGTAATCAGTCTAAACACCCTGGGAAGCATGTTTCTTTCTCTTTCTGTTTTTTCTTCATTGGCTGTTATGAAACGGAATCAGTCCCAAGTGGGGCCGAGCCGGCCGCGGAAGTGTAGGGGTGACTCGCTGGGGGAGCCGTGGGCAGAGGGACTCATCTCCCCCAGATGGACTCCAACACCCAAGAAGTAATGGGGTGTTTACAGACTTCCATGCAGGACATTCAAGGAGCCCAGACCCACTCCGGCTGCGGACTGGGAACCCCGAACGGTCAAAGCTACATGTGGGTGACAAGACAGCAGTTGGTGGAAGTAAAATTCCAGAGCCACAAATGTAACCTGTTGCGCAAATTTAATCAAAAATATGAATCATTTGAAAATAGTGACAGTATTGCAGCCATTATGACAGTTATTATAAAAACGTCCACATAATTTGCATTCGAAAAAATACTCAAACGACATAATATTGTATGGTATCTTGCATAATTTGCATTATTCAGTCTTGTATTCATATGCTTAACATTTCCAAAGCTTCTGCCTCCTACAAGCACAAAGTAAACATCTCTAAAAGAGCTAACATAATAGCCAGCATGATATCTCAATATATCTCCATCATGGGAGGGCTGGAGTAGGGTGTCACCTCCACTGATCCGTGACCAGATCCGGGAGACGTGGGGACGGCTCAATTCCTAACTGGAGCAACAAAGCCCAGAGGTGGCTGTAAAGAGTGAGAACAAGAAGGGTGGCACACACTTGTTTGAGAAGAGGGCTTACCTGCCCTGACCGGCTTACCTCTGCTGCCTCTCAGTGGTCAGGAGGAATCACTGCATCATTAGATACAAAATTTCAAAAGGGGTGGAGTGGCATCAACACATATATGGTCCAGGCATATGGTGCAGCTGTAGAAGTGCGGAGGAGGCTGAGAGTTTTGAGAAAGGGAAGGTCAACATATACTGATTTGAGGAGAGGATTCCCTCCTGGAGCTTTCCTACTTCTGCTGCCCCGTAGTGGACAGGAGGAATGACTTCATTATCAGGTCTGGTCCACGATGTGGTCCATGCTGATGATGCAGTAGGAGGAGAAATGAGTGCCAGTCTCAATTCCACTTGACATGTGGGTGGTCGCGACACAGAAATGACCCATATCTACGACCGAAGCTCACTAACAACTGGCTAGACCTAACCTCACAGCTATGACGCCTCTATGTTCCAAATCCTGACACCTAAGTCATAATCTTACAGCAATCGTTCATGCATCATTATGTAATCAAGAATCATCATACAAGACCACTACTGCCCCACTGATACGCAAACAACAAATTGGATGAGTAGTTTCATAGAAAAATCATTCCCCATAAACCCTAAGGACTGTTACACCGCAAACACACCCTGTTTTCTTTTTAATTTGTATTTTTTTGCTGATTAAGTTCTGCTACCGCAGAGAAAACCACAGTATGAAAGTTACAGCAAGAAAAAGGCAAATTTCCAGACAGCGGGGAAATAAAAAAATAAAAACTAACCACACACAAAACATATTGTGAATATTTAATTTGCCGTGTTTGTACTACACTTGTGGTATTGCACACAGTTAAAAGCGAACAGATTCCTGGAATTATGGGGGGGGGCAAGGAATTTTACTCTACCTCTTCAAAAGGAGAGGGGAGGTGCAATTTGAATAAAACAGGTTCAAGCAGAGTTGAGCGGTAAAGATCAAAGCAGAGCGCCGCGCCTTTTGAAGCCGCTGTCAGAGTGGTTGGTGCACCTTGTACCAGTCGAGGGTGTCCGCAGAAGAAAGGGGCGAAGTGAGGCAGACTGCAAAAGGCTGCCATGGAACTTCACTCCCTACAGACCTGAATGCCGCAAAGCTGAACTAACCTCCCTGAGCTGCTTAACAAAGTAGTTTTCGTTTATTTATTTTCTTTGCAGCACCTTCCATTCGTCTTTATTTTGCGACGCTCTCTAGCATTTAGCGTGTTGTATACCACTGCGGCACCCAACGTCGTCCACAAACCTTTTTGGGCAGCAACGAGAAGCGATTGTGAGGGCAAGTAACCGCGAGGGGCGTCCTCGTTAGCGCTTAGCGGGCACGCGCCATCACGTCTCAGTCATCCAGGGCTTCCTTCCTTGAAACTTCCATTCCAACCGCCAGGTTGTTTTTTTCAGGCAGTATCTGGGTCATCGTCAGCCCAAGTGGTTATCACAAGCCTTTTAAGGAGGCTGCAAAGAGGCTTATGAAGCACGGGCATTGCGTTGTCTTACTGGCGTGCCCCAGCCATTTTCCTTTCTCCTTCTCACTGTTAAATGAGGTTATGAAACCTTCAAATTCTGTTTTTCCGAATTTGGACATGGCCCCCGGTGTGTAAAATTCACCGTAACTCCTATCATTGGCGGGCATGAAATACATTCAGTACATACCACCGATGATCACTTCACATATTTACAAATTTTACCTTAAACATTTTCTGTGTGAGTAGATGTAAATAGTGCCTATTAAATAATGGTGGGTGGGATCTATCTGAACTGCCAGTCACCGGCTGCCTGAATTCCCATTGGTTACCTTTGTGATTCCAATATGCGTGGAACCGTGCAATGACTGACAGGGCTCAGTAATTCCGCCCACCTTGGGTTTCAAAGCGTCATTAATTCTGTCACTAGTGGTTAAAAAACAATCTATGTTGTGTTGATGGTGACACATGATTCTCCCCCTTCTACAAGCCTTCGTGTGTGTGTGTGTGTGTGTGTGAGCATGTATACCTACCCTTATGGGGACACAATGTCCTCATAACGAGATAAATATCAGTTTTTTTTTAATTATTATTATTTTTTATCTGGTCCGCATAAGGGAAAACTGGTAACTGCTGTGAAAAAACAAAAAATGCAAAACTCTTGTATTTTGATTGATTACTTACGGTTATGGTTAGGGCTGGTTGAGGGTTAAGGTGGTCATAGTTAGCATTTTTCTCATAGAAGTGGTCCTCATAAGGATCGGTATACCCGACCGGTGTGTGCATGCGTGCGTCTGGATTATGAGCGTGAGATACACACATTCACAATAAAACACTTGTTGATAAAACACTTGTTATTTTGATGTCGTGGGGACCATTTTTCAGGTCCCCACAAAGATCTGCTCCCCTGTTCCCTGCCTCTTCTGGTTCAGCGTATTAAACACCACAGTCTCTCTCCCCGCGCTACGTGTAAAACGCGAGACACAGATGTGCCGTTTTCGCCAGTCAGCTTCAGATCTTTCACTGAAGTAAAGGCTCTCACGGCAAGGCCGTTCAGTTGGCGTTAGATTGAAATTCTTTAGTTTTAGTATTAATCGTCCGTTCATCTTCCACAACCACTTGTCTAGCAGATCTTCACCAGCCTAGCGCTCAATGCAGAGGACCGCCCGTGTGTCTATCAACCTATCACAGCGCTCAATGCGGAGGACCGCCCGTGTGTCTATCAATCTATCACAGCGCAAGGTGTTAGTGTGAATTCAATCATGCCGTGAGGCAAGACGGACCACAGAAATCGAGAAACCTAGTTTAAAGATCTCTGGTCTATACGGAAAGAGTCTGTGATGAGTCATTAGACGGCACTACGAGCTCACTGCTCAGAATCTCGGACCTCTTAACTTTCCATCTATTTGGCGGGAGGGGTGTGACCCCCCCCCCCCCATGTGAACGATGCACGATTCGTTTTGCTTTGCCCCGTAATGTGTAGCACAGGGATGCTAATGCAGGGAGAGAGATGTCATGGTCCCATCTGTGGTCTTATTAGCTGCTAATTCGGCATGGTATTAAGACTCCGCAGGCAGCGTGGCCATGGGTGACTCTGGCCAGGTAGGCGCCCTTATCGAGTCTGCGTGAGTCCGGACACCTGGGCTCTGCTCAGCCCAAACAAGCCTCCCACAGCCCAAGCGGATAAGGGGCCAAATTACTCAGCCATCATTTGCATAATGGCGTAATTAATTGCTCAGGCTAATTAGTCGGCACATAGCAGTTTTTTCTTTCCTCTCTCTCTTTTTTTTTTTTTTTTTTTTGCCCCGCTTGGACTCCCCGTCCGTAGCGAATTTAGCATATTAGCTGCAGGCGAGCCAGTGACGTGACAGGGCCGCCCGCCCGAGTCTCCCAAAACTTCCTGCCAGAATTGGAAAGATATGCCTGTCAGTCACATTTTTTTTCGGGAGCGAGAATCTATGTTTGGGCTTGTTTGGCACGTCCACACACACGCACACACGCACACACACACACAGCAAGCCAATCAATCGCAGGACTCCCCATAAATTAAAGTCGAATCAGAAACGTGTAAAACAGAGGAATGGCACACCGAGTCCGCATATCATTTTATTCCAACCTCGCTCGATTTCACACACGTCAAGAATGCAGTCTGCTGTCTGAGCAGGCCACTTATTGAGGAATGGCTCTTTTATTGCGGTGCTAAATTCTCAGGGTAACTTATCAGTGTAAATTGTATGGATAAGTAATCAGTAATAAGGCCAATTATGTCAGCAGAACGAACAGTGGCAGACAGGCTGCCCTCTGCGCTGAGTTTGCAGGGGACCCCCATCAGAGAAACTACCAGCTTATATCATAATAACTTGGTGCGACTTCGTATTTTCTTACTAGGCAATGGGAATGGGAGGGACACTCTGAGTTTGAACATAATTTCATTGCTGTTTTTGTCATTTGGTCTATCCCTTAACCAGAGCCAGCTGAACAGCCAATGGGATTTCAGCTCAACCATTTAACCAATACATTGAGTGGATTTATACAACAAGAGGGTAACTGCTTAACCTCTGTGGTGTGGAATTTTAAACTTGTTCCATCCCATTGTAGCTAATCCAATACTTAGTACTTTCAGCACCAATAATAATAATGTTTTATTATGAATAAAAACTGTACTTCTGACTTCTGATGCAATAATATCATCTCCTTTGCAAACCGGGCTAACAGCTTTGATTATGTATTTCACAATACTTATATGAAACTTTTAAATAGCTTTTATATATTATCACAAAACTAAATTTACTCTTTTCAAGTCAGTAGCTAAAGATGTTTTGTAACTTCGATGGTCATATCTGGTATACCACTAATAATGATTTCCCAAATTACATAAAAAATTTGATTGCATAACTCAAACTTCCTATAATAACATCAAAAGAAAACAAAAACAACAATAACCATTATGGCTGCTGCGATTCGTCGACGTAGTCGATGATGTCGATGCTAAAAATGCATCGATATTTAAAATAGACACATTTTTTTATTTTAAGGTTTTAGAATGGGTTTATTGCCATTACCTTTGTGATTTCTTACCCCCTTCAGTTCATTATAAGTTGTTTTTTTTTTCTCCCCAATACCACTCCCCAATACTGACTTGAAAAGAGTAAATTTAGTTTTGTGATAATATATAAAACCTATTTAAAAGTTTAATATAAGTTGTGTTGTGAAATACAAAATCAAAGCTGTTACGGGAGTAGTTCAAATTGTCACAGCAGAAAAGGGTGGTTGGTAAACCATATAAAGTTCCCATGACATATAACACGGCACTGGGCATGTGCAGGTGTGTATGAAGAGAAAACACGCACACGCGATTCGCGGTGAGATTAGGCAAAGGCACCCAAAGTGCTGTTTACTCATGTTTATTGAATTAGCGTTAGAATGGGGAGCTTTTTAATATCGTCTTGTTCTTGTAGCTGCTAAATACACTCCATAAAGTTATTTGACTGCTACCTTAGAATTTACGTTGAATAAGTTTGGGTTAGAATCTGATCTGTGTGTCTGTGCGTATCGGACTTGTTGGGACCAGTGTTTTTGTCGTAAACTAAAACTCAAAGGAAAATGGACAGGAAGCTTAAAAACGAAAAACCATGAACCGAAATAAAGATGAAAACTAGAAGAAGTGTCGGATTTTAGTCTACGTCACCGTGTTTTTAACCTTGTTTAACCACAATACCTCCTCTATTAAGAGATATCGTGGCTGCAAAGCTGTCCCTTCCATCGCCGCCACTTCAGCGCTTATCGCTCCCTTAATTTACCAAAACAGCAGTGTGTGGCCCTTCAGCGCTTGTGTGGCCCTGCCCCATGAACTTCTTAAAATAAGCATATGAATGTGCCAAATTTATAGATTACTGACTTTTGAGCGTCACAAAACGCATCTCGTCGATATTTTTGGCACACTACTAATCCGCTTATCGAAGTCAGGGCGAAAAATATTGTCCGTCTAGCGCCGAAAGACCCAGCGTCCATTATTCGAAGCCCTGCAATGACTTACAGTTTGATTTGTGAAAATAAAATTAAAAGGTCAAGGTAATTTTCTGGCGGAAAATTAATTGTTTGGATTAATCAACCAATCTGCAAAATAGTCGTTAAATTCATCAGTAGGAAAAGAGTCGTCAATGTCAACCCTAATAATAACAATAATATTAATATGCAGATTTAAAGGGCGTTTTGTTCGCCTGCCATGCACCCCACACAGCCTAGAAATGCGTTCCTCTGTCTTTCACTAATTTGCTCTCCTGCAACTGAATCCACACACCTATGCGAGTGTCACTGATTATTGGAGCATCTCCTGCTGGGTGTCTTGCCTCATGAACCTCCTAACCAGGCGTGCTGATGAGTCCAGTTCCATTGTCAACCTTCCTGGGGAGGGTCACCGGGTTCAGCCTGAGGCTGAGCTGCGGCCGAAATATATCACAGCCCGACGAAACCCAACAAACTCCCCAAACAGAGTCGTTATTCATATACACAAGACAGCGCCAGGGTATTTTTTTTTTTGCCTTTTGTGTCATAAATGTTTTCTGTTGTAGGATTTCAAATACACCTATTAGGATATGTCATCGTTCTTGCCTCATTAATCACGTTTGTTCAGTCCCAGTCACGGGGAGTCTGGGGCCACACCCAGATGGCCCAGGGCAGTGGCCACAGCCTGACACCCAGGGCACCTTAGAGATGCCAGTTTTTCTGTCTGTATGCTTTTTGTCTGTGGGGACAAGGGGACACAGGGAGAATGTGCAAACCACGCCCCCGCAGTTATGGATGGGGCCTCTTGAGTATCTCCAACAAAAACAAAAAAAACAAAATTGTATTAGGTAGCACTGGTAATAAAAAAAAATAAAAAAACAATAAAAGGATGGTGGCGACGCCCCCTGCTGGTGGCCTGCTGAGGGCTGAAGGGAGACACTGGCAGCTGCCTGCATGGGTCATGTGCTCAGACACGGCCAATCACCTGCCCGTCCTACGAGACCATGTCACGCTCTCGTGTCACTGGCCTTCAACGCGCTTTTTACAGCGTGTCCTACCTCAAACATGACAGAGACGCCGTGTCTTGATTACTCACGTTCATCTGTACTCGCTAGCTAAATAATGCTGCCCCAACGGAAGCTGTTCTCACTTCATTCATATTTTATTCTGTTCTGTTCACTGTCATGACAGCTCAGGGGTGTTTTTCTGTTCCGTTCAGTGTCATATGTGCAGAGTAAGTAGAGTGTGGAATACGTTATTCCACGAGTAGAAAGTTACTTTACAGCTGAGATTACGCTGCCAATTGGCTAATTGATTAAATATTTCAGTAAGAGATCCAGGAAATGTATTTTTAAAGTGCTTCAATAAAATGTAAGCTATTTGTTTGCTTTTATTCAATGTTGCTGTTAATCTTGCTGTATGGGGTAGCTAAGGACACAACACCCCAAGCTTGTCTGTCCAAGGTCTCAGGAAGTATTCTGCAGCATCTATTAGCCCAGTTAACCTACAACGACTGACTCGACATGGTTCTAGGGATGGATTATCCCCCCCCACCCCCCACACACACACAGATAAAATTCAACCTCCTCAATCCCAGCCCAAATCTTCCATACAGTCACTCCCCCAGACAGATACCTCTTAGTTTCCAGTTCCTGTGGTCTGTCTACAAAGGCTAATGAAAACCAGGCAGAAATAAAAAGAATCACACAAAGACCAGAAAAATAACATCAAGGCCAAGAATAATATCCCCACCCCTGCACACACATCCCCCCCCCCCCCACAACAGGAAACAATGAATCTGACAGGCTTCAACACATTTGAAAAACAATCTCTAAATGTTTTCTTGTCATTATATCCCCTCCTTAGCGTTTCCGGTTCAGTGGTGCTGTAGGTGCCGGGCTGATGTCCGAATCATCGTCAGGGTGCTTGGAGCTGGACTGTTAGCTGCGGATCAGAGGATCTGGAAAAGCATAGCAAGGCTTGGGCATAACCACACTCAGTTAATAATAGTAACATTGTTTAAAGGAAATTTTGAAAGGACATATAAGCCCGAATGCTAAAAATGTAACAATCAGATAAAGCATCTGGGGCTGCAGCGATTATCTGACGTAGTCTGATAACATCTGACTACATCAACATTTTAAATCAATGCATCGTTTTTTTTTTTTATTCCTTTTTTTTAAATTTTGGTGAAATTACCTTTGAGGTTTTTAAAACACTTCATTATAACGAATGTTTTCCTTTAATATCACTACGTAATTCTTCAGCTGTTCACCGCGCAAAGTTGGCGTGTCCCGGCGGCCCTGGTGATACGTACGAGCACCTGAAGCGGAAACACGACGGTCCTCTCCTGGACGACGGGCTGCCAGAGTGAAAACCAGCGCAACTCTATCGTCTATTCATGCTCATTAGATTACAATTAGTATGGAGAACTCTTAAGTAACTTGTGTCCTCGTAGCTGCTAAAACCGCTCATTAATAAAGCCATAAAGTCGTCTGCCTGCTAATGAATAAAAAATGAAAGCTATTTACCGAACAAAAGCATGTCCAACTTTAATCTCTGAAAAGCATCTCCGCACCGCTGAGGTCTTTCACCATGTTTAACCACAATGTTGTGGCTACGGAACTGTCCATTTATTCATCGCCACTTCAGTGCTTATCACTTCCATGATTTACTAAAATAGTTGGATCTGGCCTGCTCCGCTAACTTTGTTTAACAAGCATAATGATGTTTTTAGCGAGTTTATGCAGATTACTAACTTTTGGGCATCTCAATAAGCATCTCATTAATATTTTAGGCGTAATACTAACATGCTTTTCGAATTGTGAGTGAAAATCGTATAGCGCTGAGAAGCCAGCATCCCTTTTCTAATGCCCTGCAATGACGTACGGTTTGTTATTGTCAAAATAAAATCAAGAGATTAATCAGTGGAAAAAGTAGTCATTACTGCCATAAAAGGATCTTGAAATAAAAAAAAAGATACATTGTTTTGTTCCTCTGAAGAGTGGAAGCTCTAAAGGAATATCTACTGCTATGTAGCTAAGCTCAGGGTGTCATCGGACCATATTCCAGGGGCCTGGGGCATTTATCAAAAGTCTCTGTGAGTGTCTTGTACTGTCAGCAACACACGAGGAAAATCCAGTGTGCATCCCTCCAGCTCTAAAGACTCAGGTGTCAGAACCAAGATGGCGTCTTGGCGAAAGGGGCCCATATTGAATTGTACAATCCCTAAACACACCCGAGGGCGGTTCCACAAATGCTGTTTTAATAGCCAGACCAGAGTAAAGTGCCTGGTTCATTGTGAGAGACCAGACTCAGACATGCCTGGGAATTTATTTTTTCCTTAAAAATAGTTGGGTCTAATTTCTTAATATCAGTATCTTTATGGTAAGTTGATTGGGGAAAAGGTTTTGAAGGTGTGCCGACATGGTTGGGACCTACTACCATTCTGGAACCTTCCGCTTTGGGGGTTTGAGCCCCTGAGACTGACTGCTCTTCCCGTGTCTTCCGTTATTCTGGAAGCCCTGTTTCCTCCTGCGGTCCATTGACATGCATTTTAGCCTAATTGATGTTTTTTTTTTATTTTTTATTGCCTGTCACGTGCAATTAAATATGGCCACATATGTGCCTTATGATGGATTGGCAGCCCATCCGGGGTGAGCCGCTGCCTAGTGTCCCACTTTAGTCCGCCCCTCGACTCTGATCAGGATATGTGGCTGCAAGATAGACGAAGAATGAGGCCACACCCAAGTCCTCACCATAAACTGCTATCAAAATGTCAGAGAGATTAGCCTTAATGTCTACAGTTTCCCTGGGGCTTTGAGGAGGAGTTTAAAGGAGATGCTTTCATTAGTTATAAATGATCTCTCAATATGGCACACCTCAAATAAAGAAAGATACCTTCACTTTCATACCCCTCTAAAATGGACAGGTATGTCTTCAAAGTATTCTTTAAAAAAGTGTAAGAAAGTAAGAATGACTGTGAGCGCTCCCCAAAAGATCTCTGCTTGGCACAGTAAATCACCCTTCATTTGTTTTTAGTTTGTATTTTATCTTTTTTTTATTGTTCTATTTTATTTTTTTGCTTATTTTGGTAGAAAGCTGTCTGCCTCATACTTGGGTACTAATATTGAGTATTAATAGTAATGATATTGGGTATTACTAATATTGTTATTAGCATTATTAGTATTGCTTGTAGTATTGTTAGCCGTAGCCCGGAGCAGACTGCATGCTTTATTTGTTTTCAGCCAACGCGATGAGAAGACGGCGAGCCCCCCCCCCGCACACACACACACACACTCAGCAGCACAGACTGGACTCACAGAGACT
>JAABNY020000119.1:28901338-28913593 GCA_015164015.2 Brevimyrus niger
TATACTACATGCGGTGATCTGCATCTATCATCATCATCTATCATCATCATCATCATCATCATCAATCATCGTCATGGACAGTAAATATGTAGACCACCATCATTTTCCCACTGCCTTCCGCGGTGAGGATCATATGACCGCATGCTGAGCAGGTCAGGTCAGGTCTCGTGTACCACTTGTACCATGGCCAAAGGCTCAGGCTCACTCTGGGAGATCTCCAGACATGCCCAAGCCAGCCAGTAGATACAGTCCCTCCAGCATATCCTGGGGCCACCCCCCCCCCCCCCCCCCCCGGCCCCTCCATTGGAGTGTGCCCCCAGTTCCCTTGGGCGCCATCCGGGTGACACCCTTACCCTTATAAGATTGTCACATCATGTCAACTGACTCCTCTCAGCTCTGAGGAGGACATGAAGATTCCAGCAACCTCGTTTCAGTCACTTATACTCAGAGTCCAGTTCTTTCAGTCATAACCCTTAGCTCATAAATGATGATAGGGGCATAAGACTGATTGGTGAACTCATTACATTATACAGCGCAGACCTCCTTATTGCCTGAAAAAAAGCAAGCAGTGCATAAATCCGCCTGTCCATCTTACCAACATCTGTGAATCAAATCTCACGTACTTAAACTCCTTCACTACGGGCCTGAAAGCAGACATCCACTCTTTTCCAAGAGAGCACCATGGCCTCTGATTTGTAGGCGCCGATTCTCATGTCTGCCTCTTCGCGCCCCGCTTAAGAGCACGCTGGAGCTCCTGCTAAGATGAAACTAAAGGCAAACAATAGCCGCCTTGACAACCCATACATGAGAATCACAAACAGAAAAGGTTGTATCCGTTGTGGCCGCCGGCGTCTACTCTTAACTGCTTTGGTTTTTCTGCCAGAAATGCCGACGCAACTCAAAGCATTCATGCGGCTCATGGACCAAATACCACCCAGTGGCAGCACCAGTACCCAGTCTTCCCACGGCAGCTCCCACTGAATCTGCCAGGACACGGGGTCATACGCCTCCCGGCATATTCCCAGGGACCCTTACACAGCTGTCCAAGGGAGAAGAGTCGGTTCACTGTTTCCCAGCCTGGCGCAATCCACATTGTTCCTCCTGAAGCCCAGGTTCAACCATCGGCCAGAGGCTCCTATCCAGTTCTTTGGCATCGAAGTTGGAACACACCATCTGTCAGGCCAGAGGTACTTAACCCACCTTCCATGCAACACTGCAAAGGCACTGGCGACCCGAGAACATCCAATGATCTCAACATCTCTGGACAGATTTCATCTCCCCCTGAAGCCTCCCCACTAGTGAGGTCTCCAGGACTTCAGCTACACTGAAAAACTCTGATTCACCAGAAGTTTATGAGTCTACCAATGGGTAAAGGAGTTATTTCAACTATTTAGTTGGAGTTGGTCAGTAGTTCCCCGCCTTGCCTTCTAAAACTGCTTTCAGTGCAGCCCTTGTGGCCTGTTGTTATGCTTCAGCTATCTCTAGAGACCCCTGTGCAAGCATTATCCTGAAGGCCATCTTCTTCAACCTGACGTCTTCCCTCATCAAAGGTGTCCACAAGCAGCTCTTAAGGTTCCGGCCATGACAGGCAGCTGCCTTCTGGCCACAGCCGTGGCAAAGAGACCTTCAACATGGTCCATTCAGACTCAATGTCCCCGATATTGCTTAGTACACAAGAGAAGTTCTTCTAGAGGTGCAGGTTGAACTGTCTCTCACAGAAGCTTCAGCTATGTTCTCATCCCTGGTCCAACTAGCTGACGGAGGTTGATCAATCTACTCCTTGCATGTTCAAAAACACGCTTGAAGTCAGATGATGCAAAAATGAAGCTGATCGTTGATCACTGGCTCAGAGTGCATTAATACCAGAAACATTTACAAATGTGGCAAACAGGTTTTTGTCAGGGAAAAGCCATGACTTGCACTGAAGATGTAGGAGTCCATATTTCCCATCACAGCCTGCCAGGTAAGACCACATAAAATCAAGGGGTTTGTCAGCGGTACCCTTGTGAGCTTCTCGTCCACTTTCTTTGAGATGATTGGGCACTCTGAAGTGCCACTTAGTGTGTACATATCAAGCATCACAGAGAGACAACCCTGGGTGGGTAACCCCATTCCAGGTAGGCTACACTTAGACCTATTGGTCTTTGTTAGATCTTAGTTTGACTGACCTCTTCCACACAGACTTCATAGCCAAAGGAAGTCCAACTATGATCAGATGACACAGCTCTGTGGATCGTTGAGGCATGAAAACCTCTCCATCTTGCTAAAGTCACAATCCTCAAGGGAGATAATTGTATATTTATATTTTGTAAACTGCCAGGGTTGTGGGGTCAGGACTCACACTCCCTCTATGTACATTTGTGGAGTTTACATGTCTTCTTCATGATTGCCTTAATATATACAGTAGCTTACGTTGTTAGAGGTAACCTTGGGTGAATCTCCATACTAAACCGTACTTGTGTTCTCACGGACCCGTTTTATGGCATGTTCCATTGCCGAATACCAGTTCCAATTCTAAGAACAGAAAAACAGAGGACGGTGAAAATCCCCGATGCTGGTCTTGCTCTGCCCCAAATATGAAGGACTCATTGGTTACATCCTTGCCGAAAGGGACCAATCTAACGATTCATTGTGGCCCAAGTTTGTTCTTGGCAGTGAGATTCACCCCATAAAACATAACTGGGTCCAGTGCGTGTCAACTGCATCCGCAACACGCATTTGCCCTAAATAGCATAGACCATAGATAACTTTACAGCGAGGGGAAAATTCCAATAGAATAAAAAACATATTCTTACCATTAGCATGTTTTCCTCAGTGCATTTGTGTAATATAAACAGACTATGCATATGGAACCGAAACATTCTCAACAGTATAAAAAGAGCAACAAGAAAGAGATATTTAGCATTGGTCTCCCCAATCAGTTTAACCAATCATCTATTCACAAACCAGCAACCAATAAAGTATCATTTCTTAAAAAAATAACAGTTAAAAAAAACTATGAGCTAGACGGCCAATCGGGGCCTCCTGATTACTCTGGGCCCCGTGATGCTTGATAAGTGATTATGAAAACTGGAAAAAAACAACTTGTTTCTACTCGGATATAAATGAATTGCATAAAACTTGTTTGTTTGGAGTTTGTTTTTATTACACTGAAATACAACCTTAAATGTATTTTTGGAAAGTGTAAAAA
The DNA here is from genome assembly GCA_015164015.2 of Brevimyrus niger. Classification (NCBI taxonomy): domain Eukaryota; kingdom Metazoa; phylum Chordata; class Actinopteri; order Osteoglossiformes; family Mormyridae; genus Brevimyrus; species Brevimyrus niger. The sequence goes on from JAABNY020000119.1 coordinate 28,904,529, forward strand.
AATGTACTTATTTCCATGAACTCCATCAGAATAAGTATAAAAAGAAGCGGCAGCTAGATATTGGCGGCGTGGTTCCGACGCCGGCAGCCCGACACCGGTGTACGCTGTCAGCGCGCGCAGCGCCCTCTTGGCATTCGGCAGCCGACGGTCAGGCGTTAGCAAGTTCACACCGAGCTCGCTGGCTGGCAAAATCACCGCATGCTCGGGGGGCGAATCCGATCTGCAAGCCATCTATCTTCACAGCGGGCAGCGGCACACCGGTCAAAAAGCAGGTCAGTCAGGAAATACGCTGCGCTCGACGGCCGCCATCGAATACCCCGTATGCCGCCGTGATGAATAGCATCTTAGCGCTGTTACTGGCTGCCAAAGGTCATTTTAACTGGTTACCCTTAGAAAACTGTGGCCCATTTTGACTGCATTAATGCGCCGCTACTTTTGCCCCTTTCCAGTTCTCATTCCAGAAGTAATGCTCAATTTTTCCAGACCAGAAAACAAAAAACTTTTCTTTTTTTTTTGCAGCTAGTACTCTTTCGCGATTCATTACCAGGCAAGTTCACATCGCTGCTGTGCGACGTCTTTCATCTTGACGAATAAGTTAGCGGCAGAGTGGAAAAACGGCACACTCACTGCAAAGTGGAACTATTTTGCTGGTCCGACTTAATTGTTGGTTATTTTTAACTGGTCAGGAGCAAATTGATAGGCTACAATGTCTTTCAGGAAAATGTTTCAAAAATACCTGGTTGCAATAGTTGGTATGACCCAGCCCACACTCTGTCAGGGTTGTGGGTTCAGATCCCCTCCTCTGCACTGTACATGCGGAGTTTTCATACTGTGCTTGTGTTCATGACCTGGATTCCTCCCACAGTTGAAGTGCAAGCAGTTTGGGTGACTCTGTGCCTCAGAAAGGGCCTTCTGCTTGGTGACGCACTGGCATTCTGACTGCGTGCTTGGTGACGCACTGGCATTCTGACTGCGTGCTTGGTGACGCACTGGCATTCTGACTGAGCCTCTTAGGAGAGAATCACCTTAATACCTGTTATGAAACATACATATTTAAAACAGGGTGGTGCAGTGGTCAGCACTACTGTCTCACGCCTCGGTGACTGGAGTTTAAGTCTCCACCATGGCTCTGTGTGAGTGTGTGTGTGTGTGTGTGTGCGTGCTGATCACATGTCCTCCCCGTGAGGACGTGATTTGTCGGGTTCCCTCTGGGTACTCCAGTTTGCCCCCCTACAATCCAAAACAGGCTGAGGTGAACTGGACTTCCCAAATAATCCATAGGTGTGAATGGAACATGAAAGGGTCAGTGGTCCCTCCTGGGCTAAACCCCGGAACCCCCTAACCTTGAGAAGGACACGCAGGTACAGAAAGTGGATGGATATAAAAAATATATAATATATTGATATTCCTCCACTGTTACGGGAAAAGCATGAAAACCTCACAGTCATGGTCATAAATTATCCCCAGTAATCAAACCCACTCAATACAACCTCCAGGGTCACCTTTAATGGGTGGAGACTCAACGCCCAGTGTTGAATCCAAAGCTGTGCCCTTGCTTACAGCACAATATACTTATTTGGTTAGTCAGTTATTTCTATTTCTTTAGTTTTTTTCTTTACCACTATTAATGCTAAATTTAAAAAACCCTTCCTTTGCTTACTAGAGCAAGAATGATATGCCCTGTTCATCTCTCAACTCTGGTAAACAAACTTAATAACAAGCATCAGGTAAATCTACACCACAGAAGGTATTTCACTGGACGCCCCTTTATAACGGTTCATATCAAGGGTGACAGTTCATCAGGTTCACAGGGTAATGCACCAATCTCTGGATGCTGCTATGTCCTCCACAACTTTGATCTCAGTGTCTTTCCGATTAATATTTGAAAGTCTCTGATGTTTCCAAATAATACTGTACATTTGCTTACGATACAATAGCAAATTCCTTACAGCTTAAAAATACAATCTTTTTTTTGTTAGTGCGTCATAAAATCATTCTAATACATTATAATTGTATACATCTAAAAGTGTCTATTGTTATTAATACTAGATTTGTTCCTGATTCGATATGTGAAGTTTCGAGTCCTTTCCGAAATATGACTGTTAAGAGTGAAGAATGAACTGTATATGATTGTACATGACTGTAGGCCTAATTGTGGAAAAACATATTAAGATAACATAATTTCTTGTTTTAATTATTTCCATTAAATAGTTCATATTTCCAGTCACTTGCCACTTGGCTGTAGATAAGCGTGACTGTATGAAATAAGAGTGACTGTATTAATTAGCTAGGACAGGATAGTCTGTCAAATGGCAAGCACAGGTCATTCTCTGTAATTCAGTCCATGGTTGCATATTTTGTTGGTCTCTGAAGTAAATATTTTTTTTCCCCAGGGGGTACAAGAGCAATACTGGGAATCTAAAACTGTAACCCACTGGCCACCAGTCCGTGATCGTTGTCATTACAAGTATTACCACTGACATAAGCTCGCATTTTTAACATTAAAACAGGCAATTTTGTGTTACAGCCCATTTAAAAGCAAATGTAACCTTGACACACCTACACTTGTTTTCAGTAATTTTGTTAAGCAAAAGCCTTTTTTTTGAAAATAAAACAATGATTTTCATGAATGCCAATTAAAACGTGAAATGAAACAGTACGAAAGTGGAAACCTTCCCCTTGTCTTCCTCCTGTTACTGTGATGAAGGGCATTTATGGAATTTTCAAGAATTTTGCTAATTAGACACAAGAGATTGCGACCAGATAGGAATGGATGAAAGTATTTTCTGAAACATTTTTTTTTTATCCTGTCATATTTTGTAAAAAAAAAAAACTGTTAATGTAAGTTTTTAAAACCTTTTCGAATAATCCGCCGGTGGAACAACCTGTGCAGCGGTTTTTCGCTTTTTAATGCACAAAAACTTAATTACGAAGCTCTTGGCATTTTCTCTTGCAATTAATTAGCAGGTCCGGTTTTAGTCTTCACACTCAGGTGTGCTAACCCTGAAGACTTTCCTAAATTAAGCGAGTAATGAGTGACTACCGACCGGCGCTTAATGACATGCCTGGAGGGGAGATCGAGGGGGGTGGGGGGGGGGGTGCTTTTCCAACAGGACAACCACCCCCTCATTACCTATCAAGCCTTCATGCCAAGTGCTTCTCTCAGGGCAAATTTGGCTGGAATGCTCAACGAAGGGGCATCATTGAGGTGGCTCTGTCAAATTTCTGCTCTTTTAAATTGCCGTACCCCTTTTGAGGAGGACACTGACGTCTCTGCCTTTGTTGGATTTCCTTCCCAGTAACTGGCGCTTGGGCTTTGCGAGTTTCTCCCTGTTTGACCGTCCGTTCAGGTAGACTGCCTTCCCACAGTGTGTGTGTGTGTGTGTGTGTGTGTGTGTGCTGTGATGGGCTGATCCTGCCTCACGTCTCATGCTCACTGGGAATTAAGAAAGTGCCCTGAAATTACTTCCCTAAACAGGACATTTTTGTGATACTTTTAGATGTCTCTAAAAGTCGATGTGTTGTGCAAGTTGCTGTCATCGCGGGATCATGTGCTCGCTTATATTACATGGTAACTCCATTGGTGAATAGCATTGTCCTCCCTCAAAGTTACTTCAAAACAAGAAAGTTGTACTTGATTTAGGTTTAAGCAACATGGCAGGATGATGATTTCAAGGTTCTGTTGACTGTAAAACTAAGTATATTTAGTTCATCTCTCTTTTGGACCGTATGGCCAAGCGTATGGGGACACTAACCTGTCCGACGTATTAATCCAAAACCACGGTTATTATCATGGAGTCTTTCCATTAGATGCTGGCTCATTGCTGGTGGGATTTGCTGCCATCCAGGTTGGGTATTTGGGGTTGGGTGTGCAGGTCCCTTTCTGCCAGCTTCTGCGTCCTACCGCTTCACAGCTGAACAATCTCCCGGACGTCACCACGTCACAGTCACGTCCCCTGCAGGTGACCAGGGCGCTTCTAGCAGGACAGAAATTCGGTGAACTGACGCGTTGTAAAGATGCCGTCCATTGACGACGCCTAGTGGAAAGTCACTGACCTCATCCGTACAACCATTCGTTCAACTGTTAATGTTTGTCGCCATAGATTACGCAGCTGTGTGCTTAATTACACACCCATGTCAGCAATGGGTGTGGCTTATATACCCAGCTCCTCTAATTAATTGAGGCGTCCGCAAAATTTTGTTCACGCGGCGTACTGTCTGCGTCCATTCGACGCATATGACAGACGCGCAGTCACACATGCGACCGCAAATGTAATAACCTAAAACCACAGATCACATAACATCTGCGGTGTCCGCATTCAATGTAGCATTCAGATCCTCAAGTCCGTAGAAAAGTCTGCAGCTTTAGGGGTAAAATTCCCCCACTTATAGGATGCAAATTAGTACCTGTGTAAGAACATAAATAAGTACACTCTGTGGATACTACTATGATTATTAATGATTATTAATTTGTTAATGCTTTCCTCCAGTGAGTGGTGATTACTTACAGAAGCAGTTGACGTGCAGTGTGCACAGTGCCACCCCCTTGGTATTTTCACTGGAAGGTCACAAACCCAAACCCATAACGCTTATGCTCTTCCCGCCCAGCAAGCAGCAGCGTGTGCAGAGTGCAACTCAGCGATAATTACCCATTGTGGCCGTCTGTTTACAAATGCTTAATTGGCTTACAGAACGACGTCAAACAGTTTCGATTGCAATGCACGGCAAGGCCAGCTTGCCGCTCCGTGTCCCTAATAGTTTCCTCGACGTGCAAACTAGGCCAGATAGAAGGGGACGGCAGTTTTACGCTTTGCCGTGCATTTTTGTCCAATTAATTTATTGCCTGCATGTCGCATATTTTGCATGACAAAAGGGGGAAATATTAAACTGCCAGTCGTAATGAAAATGCACTTCGCAAATTAAAAGTGCCGAAACTGCACAACCCCCCCCCCAACCTCTTTAGGAAATAAACAGTCCTTAACCAATTAAATGGCGTCATAATAATTCCGTGATTTATTGCAAGCTGTTTAACTTTCAAAACTCGGCTAACCCATATTAAGGTCACAATCCATCATGTCCAGCTCAGAAGGCGGAGCCGTAATGGCTGCTGTATTAGCTCCTTTTGATGATAGAATGAAAGAAGTATTAGCACTTGTCAACAAAACTGCTTACAACATTACATTAGCATGCATGAACTAGAGGGCCTATTCATTATTCTGACAGCTTCACACATACGTTCCCACAAGCTTATAAAACATTTTGTCAGTGGGACCCGACTGTACACTGCAGGGCTCAGTGACACCGGCGTCTGCGCGCTATAGTTCGCTGCTAGCAGACTCCGTAACAGGTACCCAACGTCCCGTTTGCACCGGTTCCGGTAATTGAGGCTCCCGCTAGACTAGGCCGCCTCTATCACGTTCATCAATTGCCTATCGGACCACTTGTCAAGATAGCTTAATTTAGCCGCGGGATAAAAGGCAGAGAAGTGCACTGGTACCGCGGCGGTGTCCAGTTTCCGAAGAATCTTTCCGCCCTCTGGGCCGTGACATTCTCTGACACAAATGGGACGTCTGGCTTTGGGGAGTTTTAAGCAACTTTCCCCCATCAAGCCAAAAATGCACTTAGCTCAGCGCGTGCTAATCGGCTCGCTTAATTCGCATTTCTGAAACGACTCCGGAGCGTGATCAAAGAGGGTAAAATGACGCTCGCTCAGGCAGTGGCCTTGTGTGCTTAATCGTCCATCCCCACGTACTGGAATGTCGATAACAAGAGAGGAGAGGGATTGTTCGGAGTTACAGGCGCTTTGTTTTCCGTCGTGTCCGTTAGGATAATGTGACTGTATTTTTCAGGTTTCCAACCTGCCCACAAGCTCCTAAACTAAAAGCGAATACTTTCGGAACCACAAAGCTAATATTAATCGCGAGAGGTGAAGTCAATTAAATGTAGCAGTTTATCTCATGCTTTTACGTGGTGTTATTTCAAATTCAGGGTTTTTTTTTGCTCATGGGGCTGGAACGAGCAACTTGTAGGTGATGAGTCAGCATCTTCAGTTACCTGCTACCCTAAATTCAAAGGTTAAACGATTAAAACGGAAGGTATCCTCTCTGGAGGTGGGAGTGATTCTCAGAGTTTTCAAAGTATGACACCTTGTGCTTTGTCTCTTTTGCCTGCTTCCACTTCAGTCTCCTTAAAGGCTGATCTTTTCCCGGCTGATCTTTTCCAGGCTGATCTTTTCCAATATGGCCGCTCATAAAATCTTAATTCTGGCCTCTTTACCTTGTTGCATCCCATATTACGGCAGATTTTGTTGGCACTCAAAAATTTTCGTTTAAAGATACTCGGGTCATCGGCGAGCAGGTCAGTTAAAATTTAAGCGAATAGAATGTGACTATGGAAGGTGGGCTGGGCATCATCCCGTCTTTATAACTATTAAGGGTTTCAGTCGTGGCCAGATTGGGTAAGATCATCATATCGGTCCTTCCTATTCAGAAGTCTCCAGCTATGCTAACTGTGAGTTCACAGTATTTGGACAATCTCAAAGTGTGGGGAAAAGCATAGGACTAAAATGTCAACGCAATACCCGCATATTCCACACGATTCCGCATTTATAAGTAAATACCATTTTCGTGCCTCAATTCCATAATGTGCCCCCGTTTTGCCGGTCACGGAAATCACAAGCTTATACTTAATTTGTGTTTCTAAACTTCCCGCAGTGCCTCGTTCCCTGTGAATCCTGGGATAGGCGTCGATAAAAAGCTTGCTGTCACCTTCCAATGGATAACTGGATATGGATAATTGACATACAGATATATAATTTCAAATCAATGTCAGCCATCACTTCAGGCGTATCTTTTTCAATTAGAAAATAGCACTTAAAAAATTAAACATATAATAAAATCAGATAAAGCTAGCAGAATATTGTGCTGATTATCTCCAAAACCCATTGCTGGTTTCCTTTGTTTGAATGGGATTCTGGGGGCAACTCGCTGCACGCTAATGTGACGAGTGAGCCGAATGTTAATGAGGATCACCTGGGTGAGGAGGTGAAAAGGTAGTCAATGCTGACCTGAGCACAGCGGGGTTCGCGATGTAGGGCTGTGTGTTTAGCCTGAGAGCACTTGAGCGCTTGATAGAAATTAAGCTTAAGAAGCGGAGCAGGCAAGTACATCGCGGCGTCTCGGCCGTGTTTATTAAGACGGACAGCTGCAGTCTGATTATAGCCTGGCGAGAGCCGACCTGGGGAGGACAAACTGGGAACTTCACCACCGAAACGTTCCCATATGGGTCAGTGGTGTTAAACCCACAGCATAATGAACATGGTTTGCGTGTTCCCAGTGACACCCCCCCCAGAAACACATAGACCCCTCCTGTTACTAAGCGATTTTATTCCATCCCAAGCTTCCGCTTCCGTCTCCTCTGTGACGTTCCATGTTTTTTCCCCGCAAATCCACATGACCCTGTATCTTCCCTAACACCGAGCCACACGTCTATTCCCCGTTTGCCCCAGTTAGTTTGGGTCGTTTGGGAGACTCAGTATTGTGGTGTGGTTTGAGAAAGGGCAGGATCTGCTGGCCGGCTGGGGGGGGGGCGGTACGGCTATCTTAGAATGGGCGCCTCTGTCCACCTATCACATTGTTGGACTTGTGTGCCCCCATCTTGGAGCCATGTCGTCGCTGCCAAAACTGGCAGGTGTTTGAACCGCATGCTCTTTTGTGCCCGGTACGTCTGTGCCTTCAGTAGCCCAACAATAGGAAGGTTATAGGAGACAGAGGAGCCTGGGGCAGTGTCAGGGAGACCCCTGCTGGGCTGGAGGCAGAATTGCATCTGGCTCTGTTATGTCATTCGTATTGCCCGTCCATCTCAGGCCCGCCACGGAAAATGGGCCAATGACACAAAAGGGCAGGGTCCGTCCCCGGTAACAGCAGCTGTTGCTGCTAGCGCCCTGCAGATAGCTTTGGGTGCGGTTGCTCCTCATCTCTCTCCAGCCGGCAGACGACTGCTTAGCTACAGTCATCAGCTGTCAAATGGGTATCAAAGCTTCAGCCTTTGCTTATTTATTACTTCTTCTGTTGAGCATTTATGAGAAACACAGAAAAGCAACACAAAAGCATGACATAATATCTACAATCTAATATGATTTCATGAGCTCAAATCTGTACCAGATAATATAAAATAATTCTCCTAGCTACTCCTCAGATCAACAGGAATTCCTTATGTTAGATATGTTTAGCTAATTACATTTTTAAAAGCTTGAACTGGTCAAAATGTCCCACACTGTATAACTAGTGAGTGGCTGTCCTTCTCCGAACCCGTGTCGCATTCAGAATGTTTGCTGCCTTTCAATCTAGGTTCCAGATCACACCAAGTAGGGGAATATTTCTTACCGCGTACGCATCTCACCTGCTCTCTGATGTGACATGCCGGGTACCGTCTGCCTATTGCTATGTGCGAATAGAAGTGACACAGCAATCTTTTTACTCCGGTTGCTAAGGGAGCGTTCACGCAGGTTTGGCAAAAAAAGAAAAGTAAGATTTCGAATCCCACTGCTCAGTGAGTAATCATATGGCCGCGGGAGCACTGGCAGCGCGACCCTTAAGCCCAGCAGATTCTGGGCTGTGACAGACTCCCTGACCCACACGCTGACTCCACTTTACTTCTATGTCCATTTGAACAAAAGTGTATTTTTAAAGGCAATTTAAAATTTCAGTTTATGATGTAGGGATTATGTCTTTATACACGTTTGGATCGATTGTGCATATTTGATTTTAGTTTTTTTCTCTGCTAGTTTTGTTTTGGAAGTTAAGCTGAAATATGCAGGCTATGAAAATGTAAAATGTGTTCAATTTTACCGTTCTCTGCGGCAAGTTGTGTTCTGGGTATGGAGCCATATTAAAGCATGCGGGGCATTTCAGGCCCCGTTCTTACATTAAAGCATGCGGGGCATTTCGGGTCCCGTTCTTACATTAAAGCATGCGGGGCATTTCAGGCCCCGTTCTTATATTAAAGCATGCGGGGCATTTCAGGCCCCGTTCTTATATTAAAGCATGCGGGGCATTTCAGGCCCC
>JAABNY020000119.1:29030613-29041821 GCA_015164015.2 Brevimyrus niger
GACGGCGGAACAGGAGGGTCTCTCCGTCACGTGTTTCGTATCAGACGGACTCAACTCAATAACCCCGTCTCCACAACCTCGACCTAAACCTCCTGGCCCTCTCTCTTCAAGAAATATGACAAATAAACAAACAAGCACAGAATAGAATTTCAAGGCCGGTGCTGACAGAGTACGGTAATAATAAAGACATCACCCCTAGCCAGAAAATCTGACAGTTTCTCAAACCCAATTACCCTCAAAATAACCCTTTATAAACGATCTTGGTCATTACAACCTATAGTATTACCTGAAGTAATTAAATATTTTAAAATTATTCTAAAATGTGTTCTTTTATTTGAAATTTAGAATTGACCGAGCAAACAGGAAATTAAAGTTCTTGGTTTTGGCCACATTTCTTGCAAGCAATGTCTCCATCTAAAGGTGTGTGTGGGAACTGCACGCTCGGTTAGCCTCGACGCGGGAAGAGCAGCGATGCGGCCGGGGGTCAGGGCTTGCCTCGACGTTATTTTTAGAAGTGCGACACATGCAAACATATTTATGAACATTTAACATTTCACGCGGCATGCTAAATTTCTGCAGAGTTTTTCCCAGACCGGCTTTCGTTTGTCCATCAAAATAATTCGCCAAATGACCGCAGCGGTCGCCATACTGAATAGCCCGGGTCTCCGATCTCGCTTGAATCTCCATTCCCATCACATTAACCCTTGATTTGCTTGGAACCAGCTTGTACCTACAGCAAAATACGTGACCTGAGTACCGGTAAAGGCAATACAGTCCCCACCCACTGACTTATGTGTGAAAGTGCTAACTACCTAGCAGTAGTTTTAGCAGTTAGCGAGTTTTAGCAATTAGCGCCGGCGTAGCCTGTGGGGCTGCGAGATCGACGGTGTTCCTCGACATTAAGCTTCTTTCACGGCAGCATCGTCTCCCGCTCCGTATCGCAGGACGGCGCCGGCGGTACAGAAGAAAACAGATTCCATAAAAGGCCACAGAATGGGTGAGTGAACGGTGACGGCCTTGCTGGTGGGCATAACAGACAGCGAGGTCAGGCCCCCCACACCAACGCCGGAGGCTTTTATGCCAGGGGGGGGCTGGAGACTTTGGGGGGTGGGGAAGCACAAATGGAATTGGTTTTAATGATTTTAGCTCATAAACTACAACCGTTTGCTAAACTTCGGAGATTTAATTCTGAAATCCCACTGCGTGCTGCCCATCTCCGGAAATAAAAAGTAGTAAAAACTTCGCCAAAATAAAAAATTAAAAGATTATAATTAATTGTCACTTTCCGACACATGTGGCCTGTCCCTCTTGATATGGTGTCGTGATTCTTTTCTCTGCAAGCGCAGGAGGTGCCTCTGTCTTAGACTTCCACATTCTCATTAATGACCAGCGTACTCACATCCTGTTTCATAAGCATAATTTGTAATTTTAATTCACACCGCTGTGGAAAATTACTTTCTTTTTTTATTCCTCCATTATCTAATATGAATCAGAACCATTGCTTTAACTATGTAATCATGAAAAATTAAGATTCCTGTTAAAAACTTGATTTCTTAATTGGAAAGCAAAAACCTGCAAAGAAGGTGCTTATTAAATGTAATCACCGCTGTGTTCATGATTTCATTTAAATTTCAGCTGAGATATCCGTCTTTTTAGCTTTACAAAAACACTTGTGAGTGATTATGAATACTCACTTTGGCATGATATCGCTTTGACATCATATAAATGTGGAAAGTACATAAATAAATTAGGGGGCAGGTGAGAGAAATAAAATAGCAAGGTCTTAATTTCTTTCCCTCATTTCCATTATCACAAAAAAATAAAATCGTTCAAAACAAACAAACTGCACCACACAGCCAAAACTGCATCGGTCTTCCTTCCGTAAATATCTGGTATGTTGTCGCAACAAGAAAGTATAATACGAGAAATGTACAACGATATATAATTCAAACAAATGACTAAGAAAGGTCAATATGGTTCTGACTCATGTTAGATAATGGAAAAGTCTTTTTCTACAGTGGTGTGAATTAAAATCACAAGTATATTACACATTAATTGGTTTAAATTTAAAATAAATTAAAGGACTTAAATTTACATTTAAAGAAAGCAATAAAATAATTCTAGATTTTGTTGTGCATACATTGTAAATAATAAATATAATTTGATTTCATTTTATTTTATTTTATTTCATGCAGCGGTCGGCTGCAATGTTACCTTGGGGCGTTTACTTAATTGTTTGGAGATATTTTATTACCAAATTTTTTTTTTTCCCGACTGCCTGTCAGGATTTGATAAGAAACCCGGCAAACTGGTGCATCATCGATAAATGCGGCAGGCAGACTGGACCCATTGCAGATATCCTCCATATGTACACCATGTATTCCACCTGTGGGTCAAACTGCACCCCCCCCGACAACCACGAGTGAGACACCCCCCCGCCCGCCCCCGGCATAAGAGCCTCAGTTGGGAGCGTGCAGGCTGTGAGACCAGGAGTGGGGATGGGGACGGGGTTACGGGTAGGGGGGGTCCGTGCAGCAGGCGGCCCGCTCACCACATCGCCCTGCCGCGCATCCCGGCCGGCCGCCGCGCGGACGTAGTTCCAGACCAGCAGCAACAGCAGCGCCAGCGGCACCATGTAGAGCTGGAAATTCCAAACCACCAGGAGGAAGAGCTGAGAGAGAAGTGGGAGGAGAGCGACAGGGTCAGAGGTGACGCGGGGCAGCCTTCACATACTCCTCCTCCGTCATATTAAAATGCAAAAATAAACAAATAAAACTGAACAGGACAAATATCTGTGTCCAATGCTATCTGAGTTCTGTGAAATTCCACTGCACAGCTGCACGGAAAGCTTTTCCGTGTGACTTTATCGTCGAGCCTTCAGCCGGACCACTGCTTCTTCTTGGGTTCTCTCTGAACGGTACGCAGCATTTCACACACGTGTCAGTCTGTTTGGCCGTGTAAGTGAAGCACGCACAAACACACGCATACCACCAACTGAAATATAAGCTGTCCGTGATTCAAAGCAGGCACGGCCACCCGCCCACCCCCCCATCGCGCCCCCCGGGAAAGCACGGCAATAGCCCCCGCCGCAGACCCCAGGTCTCCGCAGTGATCCCCATCGAGAGCTTTCCTCACGGCATTACTATCACAAACATGGCGATTTGCAGATATCTGTCTTGAATAAACTACACTGCTTTCTGGATGCAAAGGACAAGAAGCCGTCAGGTTCTGTACATTAAATCTGCAGCTTGGCTCAGTTCTAGTTATCAAAACTGCTAAGAAATCTGTGTTTATTTTCACCTCCTGAATTCTATCGTATTTATATATTCATTGGGAGGAGGGGGGAAATTGTTTTCTAAGCTCACTAATTGACCAACCGTAAAGTGCTTCATATCCTCGGACTGCTACATGCTAATATATATGGCTAGACAAGCCCATGTCCTTGAGGACACGTAGCGCTCAATTACTAACTAGATTATGTTACAGCTACTTAAGTGCATTTCAATCCAAATAACGTCCTAAGTGAAGAATTGACGGACTGGGAAAAGCGACACCCTCTGACCTTTGCAAGTGTTGGGAAATCCTTGCATCTACTTTAAACATTCCTCTGTTTACATTATCCTCCTGTTTACACTGTCCCCCTGAGCATAATAACACAAAATCCAAAACGATCGAGCAGGGCCCTCTCCGAATTCAAATAATAATTTTTTTTAAATTCTCAGCAGGAAATATAACACTCTCACAATCGTCAATAATTTCAATATAAGTAAAGTGATCTTTACCGTCTGATCTTCAATCCGTTATTTATTGTGAAAATACGGTAAGTTTTCTCTTACTTGACGCAAATTTAAATGTACACAGCCACTTAAGTAGATACAAATGAAATAACATTAAAAAAAACAAAAAAAAAAACAAAGAAAATCATTAAGTAAGACTATTTGATCATGTGTATTATTAAATGACAGATGCTGGGGAACTCTGGGTATTTTCGGTTGAGTGACCTCCTCCTTAACAAATAAGCGTTTTGTTACACTACCTAACTATCATCTGCTGTCACTAGATTTCAACACACTTGATTTCCTGTATTTAAAAATGTACTTTAAACCTTGAATTAAAATCACGGGGGACAGCATTAGTCACCGGTAAAGAAATGACACCTAGTTTTTTGTTACTACCATGAAAGAGAAATATCATAAAATTCTCTGATATCCAGGTGAAAATAAAGAACCATTCCAGTAAAAATATTAATGTGCCCGTTCTCTCGAGATTTTTAGTGAGTTCTGTTAGATTTTAATGCTTATTAGGCACCGTAGTAAGAAATGCCAAGTGCTGAAATTTACTGTATATTTATGCCATTTCAAACATTTCAGTTTTGAAATAACAGGGAATGTTTGGTTTAATGCTATCTGGCCTTTTTTCCATCAGCAGACAGATGCATGCAAACCGGTTGGCTCGTGCATCAGTCTGTCCTTTACCCGTCTGCAGTGAGTACACATCGTACGTGTGTGAGCGCGCAAAAACAGCTCTAACCTTAACTAAGTAACCAAAAAAATCATTTTTAGTTTTCTGATTGCAGCCACGGATTTTTATAAAATTGAGTTTCCCGTTGCGGGGCCAGGAAAAAAAAAAAAAAAAGGTCTCCACAATGTAATACATGCATGACCCAAACACACGGACAGCGCAGGATGCCCAGCACTCCCTGAGCGTTGGGATGGCCTACACACACCCGGGAGCCAGACACAGTGATACGCATTGTCCCCCCCCCCCATCCACCACCCCAGTAGCCATGAGGCAGACCAGCGTGAGCTTCCAAAACTGCTTCCCCAAGGAAATGGCACCACAGTACACGTACCCGGGGGGGTACACATTCTGCAGGGTGTCTGGTGACCCCCCCACAGTGGCAAACCCGGGCCTGGCCCATCTACTCTGAGCTCGTCTGAATGCGCGTGGTGCTCTCAGCGTTCCCTCTTTATCTTCAATCAAGTTTGCACCAAATTTTTCTTCTAAAAACTAACTATGATGAAACAAAAGAAAGAAAATAGCTCTTAATTTGGGGGAAAAAGCTGAATTATTAAGAACTGTCCAGATGTTAGTCTGTTAATGTGGTCATAGCATGAATGGTAGAAGTGTATTTTGTAATTTCAGATTGTCCACGATAGATTATCAAAACCACACTTCCGTCATAATTTAAGATCTTAATATGTTTTCTTGCAGCTTTAACAACACACAGATTGGACTGATTTGCTTTCAATTTCACATTTATATGAATCATTAATAAATTTCATATGGGTTAATCCCATTGTTCAAATTTCATATTGTGCAAAAGTTTTCACACAATGGAAAAATTAAACGGTTCTTCAAATTAAACAATTTTAAGACAGGTTTAACTTTTTTTCTTAAACTGCCCAGAAGAAATTAAATGTGAATAATAATAATAATAATAATGGTAACAATAATAATAATTTGATATCAAAATAATGGTGTAACTAATAGAATTATCTAAAAGTATATATGATTAATGACAGTATGAGTGTTTCTGCGTTAATTACGCTCATTGTTCATGTTTTCTCTATCATTCCTCATTCTCCTCACACTCCATTCGGTGGGAAATCGACGTTACTCATTCGGCTGCCACACTCAGAGCGTCGGCTCCAGGCCGACCTGCCCATCTCTTCGCTTCCACAGACGCTCTCCTACGCGCCGTGGTGAGACGGGGGGTGGTCACCTGCCCGCCGCCGTCTGCGAGACGCCCAGCGCTAAGGCGGGCAGCGTTTCACGCCGGCTGCAGTCGCGTTGTGGCGGTCGCTTCTTCACACTCAGATGTCCCCGCCGCGACTGCATGCACCCACGCACACACGCTCACACACGCTCACACACGCTCACACGCACGGCCGCGGCTCGCTCACGCTCACACACGCTCACACGGAAAAGTGCGGCCTCTCTGCTGCTCTCCCCAGCGCAGTCAGCCTTGATACAAATACAAAGTGCTTTTACTTCAGGAGAACGTTTTTATTTTTACTTTATGCACATAAATATCACACTCCGCAGCCATATAAATGAATGTGCACTCTGTCTTTTTCATACTTATAAATACCTACAACTACAATTCTATTTACATGTCCAACATCTGTAAGCACTTGTGGTAAAATATAGCCTGTAAATTAAATATGTACAGTAAATATAGCCAGGAATTTTATTTATAAGAAAATACATTAAGATGATGAATGGATTGGTTGAAGTGTTGCTGTATTCCTCCCAAGTAATTGTTTCAGTCAAGTGTGAAGGTCTAGTGCAGAGTAACCCAATAAAGCTTGTTTTCTAAATTCAAAAATAACAAAAATAATACAGCTTTTGGACTGCGGGGGAAGTCATTTTAATAACGCATTAGAATATGCAAACATTTTCAGCCCCTCCTTCCTTGTCTTGCTCCTCCCTGTCCTCCACCGCTTCACCACCTTTTATTATTTGGATAAATATTCATAACCATTCGTATACGTAGCGTATTTTGTTTTGCGTGCACGTGTCTGAATTTGTATTGTTTTATGTCAATTATATAATTTAATAAGCAGTTCATGATTTCAATTTACAATGGAAATATTTAAAGGGTATTGGTGGTTTTGGAGAAGATTTGCTTTGTAAAGCATTCAGATGAATGTTCCAAGTGGTGTTTAGGTGGGGGGGCAACCAGCACCCCCCCCCCCCCCCCCCCACATCTGAATATTCTAATATGAAATACCTATAGCATTCCGTCACGTGGGGGAGGCAGTAGCTTTTGTGCTTAAGGGTGTGATCCCCCCGTGTTGGGAGTTTACCCCGCGCGTGCTCCCCGTCCCGTCCCAGGGCTCGCCGAACTGTCAGCTCTCATTGGCCGAGACCCGGCCGCTTTGCATATCGCTCTGGGCGCCGGATGACTGGCAGCCGCTGCAGTCACCAGGTGTGAACCCCGCCCCCGTTTCCACAGGGGTGTGACCTGAGACGCTGGGAGAAGTCCTCTGGGTTTTGGGGGGGCTGGGGGGCATTTCTGCTGCCCACCCACAGAAGCATCTGCATCAAGCAGCAGGGGGGGGGTGGGGGTTGGAGGTCAAGGTTCACACTGGGGACGTTTGATAGAGAGAGCCTTTAAAAGTGGGTGCTTTGCTTTGCTTATTGTGAGGATAAACCAGGTGGCCAACAAGGTGAGCAACCGGCGATGCTGGGGGGGTCCGGGGGGGGCAACACTCACTGCAGACTGCATCACCTCTGTCATTTACCATGCTTCTGTCACACACTGACATACTCACACACACACACACACACAGCCAGAATGAGTGCAGTCATAAGCACAGAGAGGCCTCATCCAGAAACCAACCAAACACACTTTTAAACCCGAAATCAAATCAGAAAACTTCAGTCTGGGCTCAAGTTCGATAAGTGCATCCTTCTGTTTGAAGCGGTACTAATTTAAAAAAAAAAAAATAAAATAATAATTTTAAGACCATTTTAAGGTCATGCAGCCATTGGGTCAAAAATATTTCAGAAATGCTGCCAAAATCCACATGTAAGCACGACTTAAAAGCCTCATGTGTGCAAATCTTTACAAGACTAATCCGTAAACCTTTACTAGGTGATTATATTGTCATTTTGGTTACATGCCGAGTTCAACGTCAGGATCACAACACTAATATGTTGCTTAGGACAAGTCGGGATGCCTCTTATATTCGCCGCGTGGACGGGGGGGGTGAGGGTGGGGGGGGGGTGCTCTTCCGCTGCCTTCTCTGTCACCTCCTACACAGCCAGCACATGCGTGTGCTCCACAGACCTGCTTCTAAAGTAAATCTGCGCTCTCTGCCGTTTCTCTTCCCAGATGAGTTGCAGATGCTTTTTAAAAGGCGTCTGACGAGGGAATGGGCAGTGCTGCAGTGCCCCCTGTTGGCCATATGAGAATTATCACACTGGCGTAGCCCATTGCGGTTTTCACATGAAGAATGTTACTTTGCCTCCTTGAAATGGTACGATGCCAACTTTGATACGGAGTGTAATAACCTCAGGGGTGACCGACCACTATTGATATCCTGCAAACGACCACGGCACAGAAATTCCCAAACTATCTAAAGTGCAACATTTAACCGGAGTCAAAACTGGTGTTGCGCAATTAGTACTGTGTCATCGTTTATTTACCTGTACATTTATAAAATATTTACAAATTTACTGACCATGAGCCCTTTTTGCTGCACATCAAGTTGCACTTGAGCCACACTTGGTTAGGTTTCGACCCTGAGAATGGAGGCCGTCGCATTGGACACCTTCCCTTAAGCGCAGCTGTGTTGACGCTGACGGAATGAGACGGGCCACGGCGCTCCTCTCTTCCAGACATTGGCATGTACAGAAGTGGCGGAGGTATTAGGGCCTGAGACAGGAACAGGAGCGAACTCACAAGAGCCCAGGGTAAAGTCTATGCAAGACGGGCGACTCCACGTCAGGCCAATTTTGCATGTCAAGGCATCCCGTTCAGAGAGCATAATGTAAAAATCAAATACTAAGGCACAGGCCAGTTCTCAGGTATGAAAAACCCTGGTTCAGCCCTCACACCGAGCTGAACCAGAAACTAATATGCAAATACCTCTCAACTGTACTGTCAGTTTTATACAAAAGAAGGTTTTTTTTTTAACCATGTATGCTTCAGATTCCTCAGGCTACACTAATGTCCAACCAAACACCTTCCCCCCCCCACCCCATTTTTTTTTTTTTTTTTTTAGAACTTGATCTTTTTAAACTGTGATATGTCTGACATTTCTGTGTGTTTCCGTAAGGCTGAAGCCACTGAAAGAAAGTGAGGGGAAACGTCAAGTGATCGATGTGGCCTCTCCCCGCGCGTCTCCCAAGGAGGCGGTGACCCGCTCCCGTCGTCCCGTCGGGGCTCGACTCGGACGTCAAGCGGGAGGACAGGACGCGAGATGCTCCCAGAACTCCTGTCTGCTGCTCCGTCTCAGTGAAGAGATCCCGGGGGGGTTCCGACGCCTCGGAGCTATCCAATTACGGCTGTTTAGTTTGAAAATGGCACATGAACGCGGACCTCCTTTGACTCCCCAGGAAACGCAGAATGAGGGAGACGGCGAAGGGGGGAGGGGGGGGGGCTGCAGAAAGAGGCCAGATTATTTACTGCCGCTCGGAAAGCATTTAATCAGAGTGAGGTCAAGCCAGCCCCAAATCACATTTTTGTAAAAGCTGGGCTGACATAGATGGCGCCATTAATCTGTTTGAGATGATCAATGTCCCAGAGAAACTAGCCAAGAAGTCATCCCATGATCCTCTCTCACTGGTCTGGCTCCCCCAACACCAGCCCATCCCAATGTTTCCTTGCCCCCCTCGCAAAGCCATCTATTACCCGGGTGCCGTCAATCAAATCGCTCCGCGAGAAACAGCGACTCCGCTTCCGCTGCGCAAAACACAAAGCTGTCGGGTAATTGGCCATTACTTCTCCAATAGGATAAGTGGTACAGGGCTCTCTTTCCTCCGCTGCTCAAATTAAGGGCGTGTCAGCGCCGATCGGCATAAACAGCCAGATCTCCAGCGGAGCCTCTCGACAGAGCTTAGGCTCATAGCTCAAAGTGACGTGTCCACCCCGGGCATCAGCTTCCCCAGCTGTCGATCGCGAGCTTCCCCCGCACATCGACAGGGGAAACGTCGCGTGGCGACTCCTCCGTCAATCCCGGGAATCGTCCCGCCGTGTCATCGCCGGGTTGCCAGCTATCCTTTAAATCCGCTGCTGACGGCTCGTGTGTACGCGGGATTCCAGCTCCCACCTCCGGGTCTCATTACTTAATTAGCCCGTCATCTTGAGATATTTGACATTTAAGAAAAGAAATAATAAAATAAATGGGATGGCCCATTTGAAGGCTGCAGACATCTAGCTGTGTGTTCTAGGAGTTTCTGCTGTATTTTAATGCTGTGTTTGGGGGGGGGGGGGGTGAAAGTACACAAATGATGGGCTAAGTAAATAATGAAGTGAGAAAAGTTGGCAGGGCTGTACACAAGCCGACACAAACACCAGCGCCTCTAAGAAACACTTCGGAGAAGAACCGAGCTTTTCTTGTGTTGAACTGGTCCACAGGGGCCTCTAAACATTCCTGTAGTACTGTAACAGTTTCTGTACTGTTGACACCAGGGATATGGGTCGACCCTTTCGCTTCGCAGTCTTTGTATCCTTACTCCATTTTCACACCGCTGCCCTGCTTGCGGTATCCGACAGCTAGAGTGCACCGTACGGCGCGTGAACCAGGCGTTAACAAAGAGAATGAAGACAGGCGATCTCTCGCAGGAGAGCAGACAGAGGCCGCGGGGCCAGTCCTACCAGGAGAGCAGACAGAGGCCGCGGGGCCAGTCCTACCAGGAAAGCAGAGAGGCTTCTTCGCGGACACTCCCACTCGAAGCAGCTGTTGACGTAGGAGCCGGCCGTCAGGAGAACCATGATGCATCTCTTCACCCGGTGGAAATTCTGCTGCAGCAGCTGCGGGAAGGGAGAGCGCATGGTGGTCAGGGAAGCACGGCATTAAACGGAAGGTTGCCAGTTCGAGACCCGTGGATGTCTAGATGTTAAGGCATCCTGTGGATGTTACTAGGCCTGGATCGTTAAGTGCATGCCCGTCTCCGAAGACGTCATCGTGTGCTAAAATCATATTAGGAGCTGTGAAAGTCCGGAATCGACATAGGAGTCTTAGAATAGTGATACTTCATTCATTTGCATGGGGAGACTTTTCGTCCAGCCCGTCTTGCTCTCCAAGGGACGAGCACAGACACGAACGCAGGTGAGAGTGAGCTGGGGGCCTGGCCAACACAGGGTCCCCCAGCAGGCGGAGCCCCGGAGGAACCGGCCTCGCTTAAACGCCAAACCAGACTGGCGACACAGAAGCAAGTAGTTTGAAGGTGCAGCGTTGCTCTGGGGAAAGGTGCTTATCGGATGAGGCCCGGGGCAGCAGCATGGCCGTACACCTCCAGAGCTGTGCCTGTATGAGGGAGTTGCAAGTTCTCCCCTGTGCCCACAGCGTTCGGTCGTGTGTGTTAGTGTGTGCCTTGCAATAATCCCATCCAGGGCGTCCCCTGCTTCCCGGGATGGGCTCCAGGCCCAGCGTGCACCTGAACTGGATAACTGGAAACCGAGCTGGAAAACAGATGATTAATAACCTAGAAGTCGACGTTTAAACCTGCACGCTACCGTCAGCCAATAACTGA
>JAABNY020000119.1:29124479-29137341 GCA_015164015.2 Brevimyrus niger
ACCACTTTCACTGCCTGGTCTGCAGCTGCATGTGCAGGGGTCCCAAAATCTGCTGTGGGGGGGCCTCTGACTCAGCACAAAGCCCTCAGCCGCCCCCCCCCCCCCCCCCCCCCCCCATGGCCCAGCCTATAACAAAGCTTTAATTTGCTACAGTGTTACCAATGACATTTTAAAAACCAGACGATCAACAGAACCCTGATAAATGACGGCGGGCGACTCGCAACCACTTCGCTTTCAATGTATGGGTTTTCTCAGAATATCACTTGCTTTTTGTTTGGATTTATTTATTTTGCTTTTATATAACGTTTTACGTAACATTATTTCACGCCACTGTATGCAGTGTACTGAATATAACTGGTGTGACAATAAAGCCGTATTTGACTTGATTTGCTTGCGTCCCAGTACTTGAAGTACTTGATTACCGTGACTGACAGGTGCACCGAGATGATGCCGTGAGGCGACTGTGACGGCTACTGCGACCGTCTTATAGGTGAGTGGCAAAGCAGCGGCACCTATGCAGAAAGAGGAACGATACAAGTAAAACTATGCTGCAAATAATTTCACGTGGAAAAGACATAAATTAACATTGTTCTTGGGATGTTGAGAATCGATACTAAATCGTCAAAACCAGAATCGCAGTTAATCAGAAATCAATATTTTTCCCATCTCTACTATCAGTATCGTGGGAGTACCATGTGCATTTAGTGGGACGCGGTTCAGGACTGATTTGGCCCCTTCCAGTATTGAAACTAAACCAAACCATGCCACTGAAATCCCCCACCACCGAGGCAGTGAATACGCAATAAGCACCGGGACATTGTTTCACTGTTTGTGTGACTTCAGGAGGATTGAGTCCAGAATTTGAAAGATGCCATTGACTACAGGATGTTTCCATGTCAATGGAGGAAGTTGTGGTAAGAAAAATTAAGGGGCTTTTACCAGTATGTGCCTTGTTCTGATTGGTCCACACCTTTGCTTCAGCGTGACTATGGAATCCAACCTTCACAGCGAAACTGCTTTGAGATGAATCTCATTTACCTCCTTGCTTTGCACACCAACTTGAGTGTCTACAGGTTCACTGGCACAGATTTAGGTTTGTTAGTGACCCATATTCCCTTTCATGCTATACTCTATTCTGTAATTACGACTGATTATGTTACAGTTTCAAAATTGGCACATCAAAGATAATTACACAACATTTCGATACACTTGCATTATATTTGCAAAAAGTATTGTGACACCTGCCTTTACACACATATGAACTTTAATGGCATCTCGTTCTTAATACATAGGCTTTACTATGGAGTCGGCCCACCTTTTGCAGCTATAAAAGCTTCAACTCTTCTGGGAAGTCTGTCCACAAGGTGTAGGAGTGTGTTTATGGGAATTTATGACCATTATTCCAGTTGAGCATTTGTGTGGTCAGGCACTGATGTTGGACGAGAAGGCCTGGCTTGCAGTCTCTGCTCTAATTCATCTCAAAGGTGTTCTGTCGGGTTGAGGTCAGGACTGTGCAGGCCAATCAAGCTCCTTCACAGCAGAATCACTCATCCCTGTCCTTATGGACTGTGCACTAGTGCTCCTGAGTCCAGTGCTTTGCATCACTCCATCCAACGCTTTGCATTGCGCTTTGTGATGTAAGGCTTGGATGCAGCTGCTCGGCCATAGAAACCCATCCCATGACGTTCTCTACGCGCCGTTCCTGAGCTAATATGAAGGCCACATGAAGTCTGGAGGTCTGTAGCTATTGACTCTGCAGACAGCTGGCAACTTCTCTACACTGTTCGCCTCAGCATGCCTTGTCCCCGCTCTATGATTTTACATAGCCTACCACTTCCTTGCTGAGTTGCTGTTGTTCCCAATTGCTTCCACTTTGTTATAATACCACTAAAAGCTGACCGTGGAATACTTAGTAGCAAGGAAATCTCACGAATGGACTTATTGCACCCTATCACGGTACCACACTTTAAATCACTAAACTTCTGGGAGCGAACCATTCTTTCACAAATGTTCGTAGAAACAGTCTGCATGCCCAGGTGCTTGATTTCATACATCTGTGGCTATGGAAGTGATGGGAACACCCGAATTCAATGATTTGGTGTCCCAATACTTTTGCCAATATAGTGTACACCTCCCAGTCTCCACACGTCTACAGGAAGAACCCAAACCCATGACAGTCAGCAAAGCCCACGCTTTCAGTCTTAATGCACCGGTCTGTGTCACTTGATGCATGTCTGAGCTGATTTACTGAAGACTGAACCATCATTCAGGGTTGGAAAGCATGGGGGAAACAAAGGCGTCTGACCGCCGTTTTCCTCGAGAAACCTGAACGGGGTCCTTCACAGCGGCCTCAAAATTATGATGTCATCAGCGTTGCAGCATGACACCGGTTTGGTTCTGGCAGGTCCTCGGAGTCACATATTATATGAACCTGCTGTGGTTCCCGGGGCATACGGAGGGCTTCAGGGGAGGCCTTCCCACCGACAGCCGGGGCATTGATGCGCAAGGACCAGATAGATGTGGCTGAACGTGAGGGACACTTCCTGTCATCACATAGTCATTTAGGAGTCAAGTGGCTAAATGGCTCCATGAAAGGGGAGACCCAGAGCAGGGAGAAATGCCTCTTTTCCCGTAACAGGAAGGGCAGAGAAATAAGACTCGAGGAGGCACTGGCTACAATTTTAAGTTCATTTCCAATCATTTCTTCAAATAAAGTGAAATACCTTGCTCTGGTACATCGCACCATTTAAACCGCGGCTTTCGACGTTCTCGTCTGCCAGGTTTCCCATCTTTCATAACCGCTTATCCATTGCAAGCTTGCGGAAAAGCTGGATCGTCTCCCAGGAAGCTCGTGGCGAGATGCCAGCCCATTACTAGGAAGACGCACAGCGCAGGAGACAGGGATTCGGCTGAAGCGCAAGCCTGTGAGATGAGCAGCAGGAGCATGAGGAGGACGCGTAGCCTCCTCAGATCTGGAGTGATGCCACTGGGTTGATAACAGTGCCACCACACAGCTTAATCCGCAATCAAATGATCCATTACACTCTGACCTCTTAACAATTCTTCAGGCTCCTTATCTAATGAAGCTTTGCCGGTTGATCAAAACCTGGCAATTCCGATTAACTTTGCTCTTCTCGATCTAGAGAGTCGCGCGGTACGCACAAATACGTCCTCCGACCAGCCTGGAAAGCCACCTCTGTCGACCTATCAGCTCTCAAAGTCCAGTCTCATTAAACAGACTGGGGATTGGGATCTACATTATATTAAAGATTCTTCTGCCGAGCTTTTTGCCCAAACACTCATTAGACATAGACTTTGGCCGTAGCTTTAATGACCGTCCAAGTCACACACTGCGTGTTTGGCAACTGTCTCCTACTCTGCCCTAAAAATGGTCATGGCATGACGGTCACAGACGGAGTAGCTTTCTCATACTGACTGCATATGGAGTCTGGCACCTCCACTGATATCAATGTCATAGTCTGGTTTACCAGCTGTATTGCATATAATGAGCACAACCCATCCGCTCTTAAAATGAAAAAGCCCCATTAAATAGAATGGCATCTCTCGTCCTGAGGATCTGAAATCCATCCAGTTGACTGAAGATTAGAACTATTGATAATACCTCTTAATTTGAGGTTGTATATTCGTACAGTGGAACCTCAGATGATTCTGTGCGATCGGTCTTCCCCAAAGGGAAAGGTTTTTAGAACACATCCTACGTGGGGTTGTGGTTAAGAAAGCTGTAACGTAACTTCGAGGATTCCCGCGATTGCAGACTACCACTGTGTCTGTAATCACAGAACAATCAAAAAAGTCGCAGGTTTAAATCCCGCAGTTTTATATGAAAGCATTTGCCAAGTAGCTAATTGTACGTATCTCTAGTCATCAACTTTTCACCCCCTCCCTCCCTCCCTGTTCCTTTTCGACATTCAAAAAGCAGTAACTTGTGAATATCTGCCTTCAGCACACAAAGGCTTTGCCTTCAGGCCATAAACCCAACACAGATGTTATAAACGGAAAATGTTACTTTCATTGTGTAAATTATGTGTTGTGTCAATTGTTTTGGCAATTTTGTAGTTTCTTGTCAATCTACATGTCATTCATTACTGTTCTGCAAAAATCCCAAGGAAACCTTCAATTAGGCTACATGCGAAACTGATTTACGGTCGTCATAATCACAGTGCCATAAAAGCCCGTGCTGTAAAAACAGATAGCATACACTTCGATCCCAGCTTTAACGACCGGAGCGCCCACATTATGAGCTGTGTCTTGGCAACTTTTACCCGCTTTGCCTGAAAAACCGCGTGCTGGCGTGACATGGTGGTCACGGACTCCGTTACTTAATCATTTTGCACGGAATCTGGCATCTGCATCTATGTTAATCGGATAGTCTCGTTTGTCAGTTGTGTTACATATCACTAACGCACAAAGGGCACAGATGGTCCCGGGGCTACAGCAAGCCGACCACCGTGAGCTCCACGCCACACTGCGGCGGTTCGTGACATCGGCGTGCGATGCACTTCATGGCCAATCTACAAGGACACATACCCCATTTAAAAGAGCAGAGCGACAAACGGGGACCTCACAGGGTGACCCGGATTGCTAAACAGAGTATTAAGTGGGCATATCTGACTCTGCCCCAAAGCCAAAAAGGACACCAGCAAATGTTTTCCTTAAATTACATGACCACCGCAAACTCATCGAGCCCGTCGCACTCACGTCTTTTCAGAAATTAAAGTCTTACAAAAATCGACTTAAGGTACGAAGTTTCATACTCCGCTTCGTGTCCTGCATTTGGTCACGTCTACAGTCTCAGTTTGGTTCATCCCCCGCAACTAGTAGGCAAACAGTTCGCATGACATGTTTTCGGTTTAAACGTTACCAGCGCCAGTCTTGACATCTTCCTCATCTTTCTATTTCCTTGGTCTCCTTCAGCTGCGTGCCCCGTCCTCCCACGTTTTGTCCATCCTCTCTGTCCTTACTACATCAAACGCGAGCGATAGTCCAAATGAAGCTATTTACATGCAGAGATGCATCAGGGAAGCCTTGATAATAACCGGCTCTCGTCCCCGGCTGTATCTAAATGAGGGTTTCCTGATCGCTCCTCTTCACTTACCGAGTTGCTCGCCTCCTCGCGTATCTCATCTTCCGCCCCAGCATCGGAGTCCACCACCAGCTTCTCAAAGCAAGCCGACCCCAAAGATGAGCTTTTTTGGTGGGATAGTACCAAATGTGACAAGGTCGACTTCTGGCTTTCGTGTCCCGGCGCACCGGGCTTGTCGCATCTGTCCGCCACCTGCGCCCGTCTCTGTCTGTCCCCCGGACTGGCATCCAGTGCGCCGCGTGTGGACCTGTCGCCGTCGATGCCGACGGGAGCAGAGCAGCAGAGATTGGGCTGGGAAGATGATATGACCCGGTCAAAAACATGTTTCCTTTTCTTCTTGAACATCCAAATGCCCGACTCCTTCTTCCCGTCCCCGCTGCGGCGCTCCGATCCCAGTTTAGGGCTTAAAAAAGGCTTCGTTTTCTCCTGGAAATTCTTCCACATCCTGCTATGATATGAGGTGGCCTCTTTCTCCGTATCCTTGGTTAAATCCTCCATCCCGGCCGGTCATCAGCCCGCACACTGGCGAGCGAGTGGGAGTGACTGACGCGGCGACTCCGAACCCGGCAGACGCGTCTTGTGCCGCGATCATTATCTGCCCACTTTAGACTCATGTAAGCTGAAACGAACAAGAGGAGTGGCAAGTTCAGCTAAAATATTTTACGATTATTATACGATTAAGTACATATTTAAAATAAGTAAATGCAGGGTAGCGATGCTATTTAACGATATTAAACCATTAAATTATGGACAGTGTTACGATCGACTTAAAGCTGCAACTTTTTTAAAACGTATTCTGTATCGTAAACTTTTGAATAGGCATATAATACTGTAAATCGCCACTATGCAGTATGGGGTACATTTGTTAATTTGGCCGATTTCTAGTCTAATTGCCAGCTGCTTTTGTTTAGGATAGAGCAACTATCATATGGAGTCATAGGCCTACTTCGCCCTGATCATTTAGAATATACGGTATTGACAGTATGTTGACACATTTAGGCGTAATTTTATTCATTAATCGACTTTATATTGTACTTTGTTGTAGTTTACCATGCAGGAACAGCGCCCACTATTGAAAGCATAGTTACTGCAGAAAGGAGCGATTTATTTGACCGTAACTGGTGGTCATAATAACGACAACAACAACAACATATTTCCTGTAAGGCTTGTAACTAAATGTGCAGAATTGCAGTCAGAACTTTCTCACCGTTTCTTGTGTAATTCGTATAAAACTCTATCACGCCAAACGGGGTGAATGAATTGATAGACCCCAGACAGGAAAAAGTATCTGGCCCAGGTCTATGCCAGATGCACCATAGATTCCAGTCCAGATCCGGCAAACTGATTCAGATCAGTGTCTTCTGGTATAACGACACAGATTCAATTTTTGCAGCTATAGCCCAACAGTGGGTCACCACTGGGCCGGATTTAACACATTAGCTTACCTCCAGTTTAACTCCTGGGCTGGATCCGGTAACGATCTGTGTCACATCTGGCTCAAATTTGCGTGCTCCTTGTTTGCCATAAGTTATCCTCTACTGACTTATTCAAAATGATCAGGTTTTAATTACCTGGTGCAATAATCAATTATATTTCAATACAAATGACAATTTTTAAGCCTATATGAATTCCTTCACTTAGAATTAACTATTGTTTTATTCAATCAGTCAAACTACATGGTATTTGATACAAAGACAATTACTTGGCAAATGAGAACTACTGACTAATTAAAAGACTAATTTAATTTAATCTAGAAATCATCCAAGATGTGTCACCAATACTGTATGTTCAGATTTCTTGATTACGAGATAATTACGTCATAATTATGAGATATTATATGTATTTCTTGTGATTCCATACTTTTGCAGTAATATCCTAATTCTAATTCACATCAAGGAGCTCCAAAAGTCCGATTGAGAACACCTGATTCTGGTTTCAACTTTTTAATAACTAATAAGTAACTTTACCTCAGAAAGCTCCACGCGGTGATTGAGCACCAGAAAAAAATCCTGAACGCCCAACTTCGAAATGTTACTTAACAATGTATATCCTTTCGTAACATGAGACTTAACCTTTCCTGATCATTTTGATTACGAGACAAATGTCGACATACATTTTGGTAAAATTCCTTCAGATGGCTAATACCGTTGATGTGACGAGCTGGCAACAAGCGTAATGAATTGATGAACAGACACCGGTTACATTTTAACACTCTGTTTGAAAATGTCACTTACATTATTTATATGTTTAAATATTTACATTCTATTTCCTTTTGCATTATAACTAAACATTTCTGTCCAGGACTGGCTGACCCCGAACTGTACACCAGTTACTCGAGGCGGCCTCCTGGGAAGCTTCTCCAGCTGTCCTGAAGGAGCTCCCACATACATACTTTCACTTCACTGCAATCACTGGCTGCCTTTCCTTAACTGTCTGGTCAAATTCCTCAAGAGCCCTTTCTACTGTGTTTAGGTCAGGTGGTCATGTGACACGACACTGTCACTCTCCTTTGTAAGCAGCTTGGCGTGTCCTGACTTTTGACTGATACTGTACATACACACGCACATCGATCAGTCATAACGCTAAACCCCGCTGCCTAAAAACGTGTAGGTCCTCCTCATGCTTCTAAAAGAGCGCTGACCTGTCGAGGCCTGGACTCCTCAAGACCTCTGAAGGTGTCCTGTGGTATCTGCCACCTGGACATTACCTACAGATCCTTTAAATCCTCTGAATTGAACGTGGGGGGGGGCTCTATGGATTAGACATGTTTATCATGTTCCTCAAACCATTGCTGAACTATTTTTGCTGTGTGGCAGGGCACTGGAAGAGGACACTGCCTTTGGGGAATATTATTGTCATGATGGGACATGATGTCACATGGATGCCAAGACCCAAGGCTTGTCCAGAGCATGACGCTGCCTCTACTGGCTTGTGATGCGCATCCTGTTACCATGCCTTCCTCGGGTAGATGATGTACACGCGGCGAGCCGTTCACCCGACGCAACAAGGAGACACCACACACCTGACTAGGCCACCTTCTTCCGTTGATGCACGTCCGGTTCTGACGCTCACATCTCCGTGGTCTGTGCTCTCGGTGGTGAAGTCTAGAGCCGCACAGCCTTCTACGCAGCAAACTGCACAGCACCGTGTGTTCAGACACCTCTCTATCATGTCCAGCCCTAACCATTCCAGCAGCTCTGGCTACAGTGGCTCTCCTATGGCATTTGGACCAGGTGAGTTAGCCATTAGCTCCCCGTGTGAATCAACCAGCCTTGGGCGCCCATGACCCCATTGCCGCTTTACCTGTTGGCCTCCCTTGGACCACTTTTAGTAGATACTGAGCACTGCATACTGAGAACATCCCACAAGACCGGCCACTTTGGAGATGCGCAGGTCAGCTCTCTATCCATTCATATTTGGCCCCATTGGTCAAAGTCGTTGAGATCCTTACACTTGCCCATTTTCCTTCTTCCAACACATCAGCTTTAGGAACTGACTGTTAACTTGTCTAAAATACACAGTGATGGCACTGTTGACAGTGTGTAACAAGATAATCAGAGTTTTTCAATTTACCTGTCAGTGCTTTTAATGGTATATCTGATCTCCTGATCTAACTTCTTTGTCAGTTATTAATCTCAGTGGATCTTAGTGACTAGATCTTGAACTTAAAACATACTTGATCTTCTTTAACTAGTTAGCTAACTGGGTGGGAAAAAAAAAACTTTATATACTATCGGACAGCTTAAAACATTGTACTTGTGTCATATGGTAAACACATCACATGGCTCAGCTACACTGTGGAAAAAGTGTTCAGCATGCCTGATGCAGAAGAATTGGTTCCAACAAAGGTTCTACTTTGGTTCTGCTTAGTTCTACCAATCTTGTGTGATTTAAAAGCTTTGCAAACACGCAACACAGCTAATCTCTTCCATCACCTGAAACATTAGCACCCCAAACAAATGGAATGTTTGGCTATGCCTATACTGCCCTCACTCAGCCACAAGCGTCCTTCTTGCATTCAAAGTAGCCAAACAGAAGCAGTTCTTACTGAAGCACAATTAAAATAATACATTTATTATTTAATTCTTTTTCCATTATTTCTTTGCATTTGCTGTCTGCAGTTATTGGCCAACATGATAAACGTTAATTTGTACATGAAACTGAAATAATATAAAAAAAAATAAATTTAAGGATTTATTATAATGAGTCAATATCTTTAATATGTACATTTCTGTTATAATTAGGTTTATTGTTATAATTCTATGAGCAGTGCTTTTCGTAAGAGTAAACTTGCCGTTAGATGGTTGATTAACATTACTACACGCATTCCAAAAAAAAACCATGGTCTATAGTGGATTGTGATCATAACCACAAAATATCGTAATATCACATTTCAGCCATATCACCAGCCCTAGTGTGGAGTTTGCATGTTGCCTCTGTGTTGAGTCTCCTGCAGTTTGGATACCTCATGTCTTAGGATTTCCCCTCATTTTAGGTGTGCCTGTCTCCTTTGGATGGGCACTGCATCAAGGGAGGATCCCTGCTTTACG
This sequence comes from Brevimyrus niger, assembly GCA_015164015.2. NCBI lineage: Eukaryota > Metazoa > Chordata > Actinopteri > Osteoglossiformes > Mormyridae > Brevimyrus > Brevimyrus niger. Next base: position 29,134,134 of record JAABNY020000119.1, read on the forward strand.
CCCTGTGCTGCCTCAATAGGCCCCAAGCCCATCTGTGCACTCGATCCGGAATACGGGGTCATCATATGGATCATGCATCCCGTCGCGATTCTTTACGAACAAAGCAGAGATAAGAACAGCCATCAGCGGAAGACGGAACCCTGTAGGAAAGTGATGTCTCTGCAGTGAGTTCTGTTAACTGCCTGCAGCCACACGAATGATGGTGGGAAGTCATGAGGCGACAGCAGAACTGCACCTGGACCAGCGGGCAGTGAGCCGGTGAGCACTGGAGGTGAAACATCTCCCCCGAGGGCCTGAATGTGCCGCAGGCTTTTGTGTAGCGAGTCCTCAGGAACAGAAGTCAGGAATGATCCGAGTTATATATGGAGACTAAGCATAACTGAAACTTCTAAAAGTTACAATGCTTTTGTGAACTTAGAAGTCATCTTTTGTAACGAGAGGGTGACGGGAATACCGGGTTTGTAGCAATCCGATAAATGTATTATAGATACCTTCATAATGCCTTATAGTGTATTCAAAAGCTATTATCAACATGGCTGTAAATATTTATAAAAGGGCATAACACAATATAGCCATATTTATATATTTATGCTTCATGAAGCTATCATCTATAATGCACTATAGATACCTTCTAAATGGATTATAATAGTCAGTATAATAAATAAGGATGCTGTTATACTGCATTATGAAGGTGTTTTAGTACATTATAAATGAGACCTTCATAAAGCGTTCATAATGAATAATACTCGACTATATTGTATTATTCCCTTTTTGTAAAGAATTATAACATTTGTAATACTTTATGAATGCATTAAAATGCATTATGAAGGTAACTTATAACGCAGTTTAATGACTTCTTTAAATACCTCAAATACTAATACTAAAACAAAGTAACTACATATTTTATCAAGATTCAGTTCTGACTGAAACTGGGCTTCTAAGGCTTTGTTATATCTTGTAACAAATCATCTTAATTCAATTTCAACTATGCTCGGTTTGAAAGAAAACAGTGTGAAAATAAGAGTAACTGCAGAATCTACACTAAAAGCAAGGCACACTGACCCTATTTCTTGGTTTCAGAGTCAGTGTATATAGCTGTTTTACCTTCGTAAGGAAAAATAGAGCAGATCTGCTTTTGAATATTGCGGATGGTCAACTATACATGTTCTTAATCTAAAAATGACAAAATTGTGCTTGGTGCCATCAGTCTTCCATCAAAAATCCATTTCAAACACTGGAGGAAGGGCCTCGCATAAGAATGCGAGTCGTTTTAACAGCCATTTTCACATGCAGGGCTGTGTCACTCAGTTAATGGTGTTTGGTGTTCTACAGTATTAGGTGCTGGTGAATGATGGAAGTGACAGATTGGGTTTCATGGCCCTGGGGCTGGTCTGTATACAGTAGTTCATCACAGTGACCTTGGTTGTATAGAGGGATGTAAAAGGTTTGTTAGCCTGCTTCCGGTGCTTAACATGCGAGGGTCCGGCTTAAATAAGCAGTACTGTAAGGGGGATTATGCTATATGTCGTCACTGCTTACTTTAACGTCACGCAAACTGGAGGGGGGTCAAACCAGTCAGTGGCTTGGCAGGAATGATAATCCCACCAGCTGTGCTTTTCTCATTGCCTCTCTTCTGCAGATCGCTGCTTTAAGACTTGGCAGTGTGGAGGATGCAGAAGTAATTTGCATGGTTAGCTAAGGACACATGACGGTAAGCTGGAAGTTAATTGCTCAAGTCCCGGGTGAAGTCTTGCTATCATACTTGAACAAAGCACTCAACCTGACTCAACCTATGCAGTATAATACCCAGAAGGTTAAAACAGTAACCCGCTTTGCATAAAGGTCACCTGCTAAATATCCATCCTTCCAAGTTCCTTAACTGCGCATCCTGGAGAGGGTCACAGTGAGCCTATTACAGGAAGCAAGGACCACTTTGTGTAGGACGTCAGTCCATCGAAGAACATGCACATTTTCCCTTCGAATTCCTTTAATTGCTACTGTAGCATTTTCCGTGTTCATTTTAGAGAACATTCGTCCCCATGAAAGCATGGAGACAGCTAACTGAGATGCCTTTTGAGGTATTAAATTCTGTTATATATTCGAAATAGAAGGGGTCAGAAAGGAAATGATTACATCATCATTTCAAGTGATTAACTGCAAGGCACATATGATATGACTGACAGTTGGTTAGACTTATGGTTGGAACAAAAAAATGCATCTTTTGAAATAGTCTGATTTGCTAGTTACTGTACCTTTGGCAAAGACAGTAAATTTAAATTCAGTTACAGAAAGCAGTGGGGAAAAAAAATCAATTGCTGTTCTTCTTTCCTCTACGCCATCCACCAAAAGCCCCATGTTGCTTTGTACATATATGTCTGACAGCGTAATTACAGCGATTGGATCTTTTGTTTTACAAAGCACACTATAATCCCGCAGCACCGGCCCAGTCATATGCCAAGAGTCTCATGTTATAAGCTTACAACCACTGGCAATCTTTCATGAATCTCGGGGCAGGGACCGGGGGAGACCGGAGCAGGGGACGGGCAGTCGGGTGAACGCGGGATTTAATGAGGATGACGCACTCAGGAACACGAACCAACGTCACAGCGATAATGACCGGAATCAGGGAAATATACTTAACGTGGACTTAAATGCACTGGACTAATGAAAAGAACTGAACACAGCTGATGACGCAGGGATTCCACACGAGGTACGAGGGGGGTGTGGCACACAGGAGGATCGGTACGAGCAGGGCGTGACGCTAACGACCAAATTACTGCTCTTTCCTAAGATCCATCTGATAACTGTAACGGCTCTTTCAGCCAGGCAGAGGTACAGATGTGTGCAATCAATTGTTACCATGCACTAGTATTTAAAATGTTTCAGTATGACTCCACAATGTCTGTCACAGTGACCTACCTGTGAAGGGTAATATCATGTTATTTTGCTGTGGTATCTTTGCAGAATCAGTTTTAAATTATATGCCAGCTGTCTCTGTAACGGTGGCGCAGTGGTCACTGGGGTGCAGTGGTCACTGGTGTGCAGTGGTCACTGGTCAGCACTGTAGCCTCCCCCCTCAGGGACCTCGGTCTCGGCCTCTGCCGTTGGCTCCATGTCTGGGGAGTTTGCATGTTCTCCTCATGTCATTCTGGGGTTTCCTTCAGCTTCTCTGACATCCCCCCCCCCCCCCCCACATTACACGAACAAG
>JAABNY020000119.1:29137441-29158268 GCA_015164015.2 Brevimyrus niger
TCAATGACAGACAAATAAAATACATTGGAATACAAACTTCAATAAAACAGTAATGACATATTTCAAATAATACAAAACATATTCTTTACACCACATTTTAAACAAACATCTATCCCACGGTATACATAAACTCTAACCATTTTATTAACTGGGTTGCACCCGTGCGGGCTGGCTGAGCTGCTGGGGATACGCAGGCTGCAGGTGAACCGTGTCAGCACCCCATCACCCCAGGGATGGCTCCAGTTCCTTAGGCAGGGGGGAGTAGCACAGAGTAGCACTGGCCCTCTGGTCCCCGGGGAGAGGGGGGCTGGCAGCTGACCCAGGTCACCAGCTGAAATTTCTGGCTGAAATCACCAGTTCACCCCCTTGCCCTGACATAGTGCCCTGGTCAACACCTGCCAAAAGTGGTCATTCTGGTGGACTGACCGTCCCATGAGATGGGGGCTGCCTATGACAGGAAGAGAGAGAGGTCTGCGGGCCTGGCTGCTGCAGGCTCTCAGGCTGGCTTGGAGGGCTCTTACGTTCCAGGGGGAAGTCGGCTGCAGGGGCCTCGTGGGAGCATCCGTGCAGCGGCTCCTGAAAACCTTTGGTCTCTCAGGCCACAGGAAGAGGAGAGAAATGCAAGATCTCGCTCATGAGATCTGGCTGTGAAGGGAGGACAAGGCGTGGGGGAGGGAGGGATCTTAGGGCCGGCTGCAGGGGGCGGTAGGGAGACGTCCCTTTCACATGTTACAGGGCATTGGTAGTGCATGTAGTACATATGGATTTTTGTATACAGTCGAATCCGGTTAAGTGCACGGCCCCGGTCCAGACTGCAACTTGCACTTAAACGGAGCGCGCGCTTATCTGTATTGACCCAGCCGCGTGGTTATCAAGTGCACCCCCACCCTGTCCGTCACTACAAACCTGACGCTACAAGAACTAAACACTGAATCTCAATCAGCAAAACATGTTCTGTACATAGCACAATGACAACAGCATAATAAACATATGTATTCCGAGCACATAATGCGCAATGTTCTGTTTAACGCTATTAAAAGTAGTCCTTAATCGTCTTTTGAGTGCTGTTTTTACGATTTAGTGCGTGCAACTCTTGGCTGGGCTGAAAACGGGACCGAAGACCGGTCGTGCAGTTCGGCGGATCGCGCGCTTAAGCGACGTGCACTTAACTGGAGCCGACTGCACTAATAACTCTGCAGAGAGTTAACTGTTATTAGGTGAAGTATTTGAGTTGAGACTTAATATAATGTCATTGGTCTTTCAGAGAATCTCTTTGGCACTGTGGAAATGAAACTGAAAGCGGATGATTTGGGATTTGCAGCCAGGATGGAGCCAGTGGGGCAAAAAAAAAGAAGTTGGTGCTCTTTTACAAATTTTATTGAAAATCTTTCAAGTTGGTAATACAAAAGCAACTGAAATCAACACATCAACATCAATCATTCACTGTCCCCTAATATAGCAATAGCGAGACATTACCATAATTACAAACACCTTTTTGTTTCTTCTCTCAACCCAGGCACACGCTACTGTTTGGTACATTACATTTCTGGGGTGTGGATTTAAAGGAGACCTGGAAGCTAATTTCTGGAATTTTCCGGAAGGATCCATGTGATCGCCTCACATCGGATTCACCAATATTTATGCCTCCTAAAGAACTGATTTGCTTAATAACACCAAAACCACTCGAAGGCTTCACCCCTGTAAAATTGCCACCAAACCGCTGTGTAACAGTGCCACGGTTTAAACCATCTTTTGAGAAGACTTATCAATTACAAGGAAACAATGAATCTCAATGAAAGATGAATCTCAATTACCTCCTTTGCTTCTCACACAGTTTTAGGTTTGCCAGTAGTGACCCTTTCTCAGATTTCACCGCAAACTTTCCATCCATAGAGTCCAGTGGCGTCGTGCTTTACACCACTGCATCCGACGCACTTGGTGATGTAAGGCTTAAATGCAGCTGCTCGGCTATGCAAACCTATTCCCTGAGGTTCTCTACGCACAGTTAATCTACAGGCCAGTTTGGAGGTCTGTAGGTCTGGCACCTCCATTGATATGAATTTCATAGTCTTGTTTACCACTTGTATTGAGTATAATGAGTGCAATCCATCCACTCTTAAAAAACCACCATTAAATATAATGGCATCTCTTGTCCTGAGGATCTTAAATCCATCCAGTTGACTGAAGATTAGAACTGTTAATAATACCTCTTAATTTGAGGTTGCATATTCGTACAGTGGAACCTCAGACGAATCTGAGCGATCGGTCTTCCCCACAGGGAAACTTTTTTGGAACGCATCCTACGTGGGGTTGTGGTTAAGAAAGCTGTGTCATAACTTCAAGGATGCCAGTGAAAACATGCAAACGGTGTTACATCTGTATGTGTGTGTGTCCATTCCTTCTCTCCTTTAGATTCTACACAGACTGGACGATTAATCAAATAAAGCAGCGCAACATTACAGTAACTAACAATAAATAAACCACTAACTTATGTGTACTATTAGAGCATTTGTGTCATTTATTTAAACTTTATTTTACCAGGTAAATTAACTGAAAACCAGTTCTCACTGCTTTACGTGATATTCGGGAGAAATAGCAGATTACGCATCGGAACTGCCTGGGATACAAACATGCGTGTAACTAAACTCTTCAGCCAATAAGGGCAAAGGTGTGTAGGTTCCAGTTTGTGAAGCCGGGTGAGAGGTCGCAATGCATCTAAACGTAATGCATTGCGTCAGGATCAGAATGCCTTGCTTTAAGCCAGCGCTGTAAGCAAGACAAAGGCACCCAATGATTCGACCGGGGAAACAAACTGAAATGCGGACTAAATAAAGAGGACTAATGACAACAACCAGAAACAGCTGATAACATGGGGATCCCACATGAGGTTAACGAGGGGGCGTGGGACACGGAAGGAGCGGACGATTGGGGCAAGACAGGGGTAATATACTCACCTAAAGGATTATCAGGAACACCTGTTCAACTTCTCATTAATGCAATTATCTAATCAACCAATCACATGGCAGTTGCTTCAGTGCAATTAGGGGTGTGGTCCTGGTCAAGTCAATCTCATTATATATATATATATAATGGCATGATTCCGAAATTAATTTATGACTACAAAAATATGCTCCACACTGTAACCATAATATGGTTTATGTACTTTCGTAGCACCACGACCCCACATTAAACAGATTTATTTCACTACACTCAGGGCTGTGGCCAAAAAGGGGGAGGGGTATGTAGGGCTGAAGGGGACCCCAGTCAGCAAAATCTACTAAGGGATATTCCTCTGGTCACATGGGGGGCCCAGAGGTCCTTGCTACGCTTGTCTAAAGTGAATTGAATTGAATCTGACACATGGTCCCTTACATCTGTGATTCCCAACATGTCCATTAGATGGCACCCTCTCCCCTTTGTAAAACATAAGGCGGCCTCATCCACGCAGAATTTGACTAACTCTTGACTCTCTTTTACAGGGGAATTCTCTCACCTCCCACTGCACTGTTTCAGGCAGAAAGTCTGGCAGACTGGGTCATTTTGGAGGAGACGGTGTCTTTGGTTCAGTGTGACTCATCCCTAAATAAGTGGCTTTACTGCTGGACCTACTTAAGGTTCCTAAGTAACCAATGAATTACCACATTTGGTGGGTCACTCAACACAGACACTGGAGCTGGGGGCAATAAGTGTGTGTTGTTAGGGAGACAATGGTCTGCTTTTGCAGTTGTAGTCCATAATGTTTTCGCTGAAAGTACTCCAGTGGTTTTCCAATAAGTTTTGGGTGCTTTGTTTCGATATTGCTGCTTGAGTTTTGATGGTTTTAGAGCTTTGTTTAAAAGTGTTAATCCACAATACACACGCTGTGTCTTGGGTTTACGGGGCTGCCTTAAAGCAATGCATTCTGGTCCTGACGCAGTGCATCAAGGTTAGATTTAAACATGGTGCTGGCGGCCCCATACGGACCAATAGCCAGTCTCAATTTTAAATTCGCGGCCCAATCTGTAGCCTCTGTGGCTCATCAGTGGTTGAGAAATGTGGTTAAAAGATATTTTGTTCCCTGTTAAATCAGTTTTAAAAGACAAGAAAAAAGTCTATTCCATCGCCTACGCTTGGTTGAAAAGGTAGTTTAAAATCATTTCTTTCTTAAATAGTTTCAGATTTGATTCATTTTTTATTGTTACAAACTTTTTATCGCACTTTAACCATTTTAACATCTATAGCTGTGCTATCGTTACCATGCTCGACCTTTTGTCAGTTGTGCTTTTCAATTTTCAATATTATACAAGATAGTAATTAGTAAATAGGTTTTAGAGTAATTTTTACTGTCTTGTTCTTACAGATGTTCCTTTGAGAACTTCATTACCCAGAGGGCAACTTATACCAAGTCAATGCACATGTAAGTTGAAAACAAATCTACATCTGTCTTGATGCATGTCTAAATATTTAATGCTGTATTGTCTATTGTTAAAATTTGACCTTTCAGGATAATGTTTTTATCTTAGCCAAAAAGGGACGATAGGACTCCTTCTTCAGCTTGACGGCATCCCTCACCACCAGTGTCCACCAGCGGGTTCGCGGATTGCCGCCGCGACAGGCACCGACTACCTTACGGCCACAGCTCCGGTCAGCCGCCTCGAGAATGGAGGCGCGGAACATGGCCCATTCGGACTCGATGTCCCCCGCCTCCCCCGGGACATGGGCGAAGTTCTGCCGGAGGTAGGAGTTGAAACTGATTCCGCCAGACGTTCCCAGCAGGCCCGCACTGTACGCTTGGGTCTACCAGGTCTGACCGGCTTCCTCCCCCACCAGCGGAGCCAACTCACCACCAGGTGGTGATCGGTTGACAGCTCCGCCCCTCTCCACACCCGAGTGTCCAGGACATGTGGCCGCAAGTCCGATGACACGACCACAAATCCAATCGCCGAACTGCGGCCTAGAGTGTCCTGGTGCCAAGTGCACATATGAACACCCTTATGCTTGAACATGGTGTTCATCATGGACAATCTGTGATGGGCACAGAAGTCCAATAACAAAACACCACTCGGATTCAGTTCCTCCCAATCACGCCCCTCCAGGTCTCACTGTCATTGCCTACGTGAGCATTGAAGTCCCCCAGCAGAACAAGAGAGTCCCCGGGAGGAGTGCTCCCCAACACCCCTTCCAGAGACTCCAAAAAGGGTGGACATTCTGAACTGCCAATTGGCGCATAAGCGCAAACAACAGTCAGGACCCCTCCCCCCACCCGAAGGCAAAGGGAGGCTACCCTCTCATCCACCGCGGTAAACCCCAATGTACAGGCGCCCAGCCAGGGGGCAATAAGTATGCCCACCTTTGCTCGGCACCTCTCCCCGTGAGCAACTCCAGAGTGGAAGAGGGTCCAACCCCCTTCGAGGGGACTGGTTCGAGAGCCCAGGCCATGCGTTGAGGTGAGCCTGAATACATCTAGTCAGAACTTCACAGCCTCGCGCACCAGCTCAGGCTCCTTCCCCATCAGTGAGGTGACATTCCATGTCCCAAGAGCTAGCTTCTGCAGCCGAGGATCGGACCGACAGGGTCCCCGCCCTCGGCCACTGCCCAGCTCACACTGCACCCGACCCCTATGGCCCCTCCTATGGGTGGTGAGCCTATTGGAAGGCGGACCCACGTGCCTTGTTCGGGCTGTGCCCAACCAGGCCCCATAGGTGCAGGCCTGGCCCCCAGGCGCTTGCCATCGAGCCCCACCCCCAGGCCTGGCTCCAGGGGGGGGCCCGGTGACCCACATCCAGGCAAGGGAAAACGTGGATCCATGTTAAACCTCATAAAGGGTCTTATGAGCTGCACTTTGTCTGGTTCCTCACCCCGGACCTGTTTGCCTTGGGTGACCCTACCAGTGGCATAAAGCCCCGAGCAACTTAGCTCCTGGGATCATTGGAACATGCAAACCCCTCCACCACAACCATAAGGTGTCGGCTCCAGGAGAGGTCATTCTTTCCTATAGTTTTTCACTGGTTTTAATGCCCAAAGTTGCTTTTTTTCCAGACTGCAGTGAACAATCACAGCGTAAAGGAACTGACCTGTTCATGATTGGCATTTACCATTTAATAAGGTCTAATGTACGTGAATTATGTCTGTTCTGTGTTTATTAGAGTCTGCATTATGAAACCCTGTGGTGTCTAGAGTCCAAATCAGGCTGAAGCTGAAACAACCATCAAAGGGTGGTAACAGGCTGACCATGCGTGTCTGATACTTCTTTTCTTTCCTATTTTTTTCTGTATTTTGTGGATTTTATATTTTGTGTGTATTTCAGGTTTTTTTTATAAACTCTTTTAACGAACACCTCTGTATTTTTTATATATATTATAAATTAAATATATTAGTATCTATACGTGTTCAACACTAACGCAAACGTTGAAACAGTTATTGGCAATCGTAGGATAATGAGAGGGTCAGGGAATCATCACATAGATAATAAACATGGTCAGGAAAATGGTCACGTAGGATAATAAAAAAGGGTCGCGCAATCATCATGGAGTTTCGCTAAGAGATGGAAAACGTCGCCATTACATCGCCTGGACGGAGCTATTACGGAGGCGACCTTAAAAAAACACGTATCAGCAACGTAGTGCCTACATTCTTGTGCTGACTGGATATATATATATATACGCCCTTATTGCATTTGCCGTTTATACAACTGTGCTTATTGTATTATTTGACTGCTTACAGTATTATTACTTTGTCATGTCCATTTCAAGGGTCTAATTATTCGCACGTCTTTTCTTGTATTAAAATAAAAGTGCAAATGTGTCCTGTTTCACCAGTAAAATTGCTACAAAGACTAAACTGAATGCAATCAACAATGTAAAAACAGATCATACTTTAACAAGGCATGATAATAAATGTTTTTATTGTTACAGTGGTACCTCGGCTCTCGAACTCACTAGAACTCGAATTTCTTGAAAGTCGAATAAACCAATTTGACCTAGAACTCAATCTCCATATCAGAAGTCGAACCGTGAACGCTAACCTAATATAAATTGTACGCGCCAGGAAATGAGTCATACTACAAAGCAATTCTTACTTAAATGCCTTCTTCACAGACTGGGCGATTAACCAAATAAAGCAATGCAACATTATAGTAACTAATGATAAATAAACTAACTTACGTGTACTATTAGAGCATTTATGTTATTTATTTAAACGTTATTTTACCAGGTAAATTAACTGAAAACCAGTTCTCACTGCTTTACAGTACGTGATATTTGGGAGAAATAGCAGATTACGCATCGGAACTGCCTGGGATAAAATCGTCATGCGTGTAACTAAACTCTTCAGCCAATAAGGGCAAAGGTGTGTCATCACGCAGGCAGTTCCAGTTTGTGCAGAACTCGAACTTTTTAGGATTTGATCCAAAGTCCGGAATGGATTAAATTCGTGAACCGAGGTATCACTGCATTATTGTTATTATTATACCTGTGGTTCAGTCTTTTATACTCATGCACAATATGCTTGCAAATATTTTAAAAACAAATTATCACAAGTATAGGCCTGTATTTTTATATTAACATAATAAAGTAATACTTATGGTGTCCCCTAGAGACAAAACAAACAAAAGGAAAAGCAGAAACTACTTGAAAATGCAGTTCTTTTGTGTGTCTTTTTTGAATTGCAGCGCATTTTCATTTTGTTTCTGCTTTTTTTCACATTTCACATCTATAAAGATGAAGGTAATTCACGCGTTATTTCACGCCTTCGCACGTTAAATTTTTGCATCTATAGGCAGCCATATAACTCCACGTACTTTCCAACCCCAGTAGTCTGAGGGCGCTTATCTACTTATGCAGATAAGAGAAAGTATACAAGATTACTCATGCTCATTCTATGTGTATGTGTGATTGTATTGGTAATATTGCAGTTGTTGTTAACTGTGATGTAGTCCTAGATACTCATGCACATGAATTTGGCTTAAGTAAGGAAAATAAGAACTATATATACACACATGTTTATTCAGCATCGAAACCCTTTCGTGTTACACAATGTCGTGAACTCCGGTGGGTTTGGAGTGAGGTCATGGCATGGTGCGGGCACAAAGGTGGACCAGCCAGCCGCAGCTCACAAGCCAAAAACCAGGGTTTATTAAATGAACTAAAAACACAAGCCTAACAGAACAAAGGACCACGGCTGGTCAAAAACTAAAGGGGACAAATAAAGGCTAAATGTACAAAGGGGAATCAGGCAAGTAAACAGAAGGTAACAAACACAAGCATGAACATAAAGAATGTAACCAAATACAAATCATACGCAGAAACAATACACAGGAACTATGAAAACTCATACAATGAAACACTAGGGAGCAAAATCTACAAGAGCAGAGGAGGCGGGATTCGAGCGTAAGACAAAGAGAGCACAGCTGCATGTTCAAGGCATCAAGTCAAGTGGCTGACAGGGAGCAGCGGGAAGAAGCAAAAACTGACAACACCAGGGACAGGATGAGCAGCGATGCCTGCGGGCCAAATGGGGAAGGGACACCGAGAGGAAGAGGAACTGACCCTGACAGCGTCTTACTGAAGGGTGTGTCTGCAGTAGCCTTCTAATGATCATCTGTTCAAACTCCAGTGAACCTACTGAGACTAACAGAAAGAGAAAGTCAGCGCAGCTATCAGTCCCCGCTTCTCTTACTCCACACTTCCCCTTATTCAGCATCATAGGTTCTGCTCCTCTTTTCAAGGCTTTTCTTCAGCTGGGTCTTGTCTTTGTGTATATTTTTGTACACTTATTTATTTATTTATATTTGTTTGAAAATTGACAATTTCTGACTGTTTCTCTTGTTATTCAGACTGTTTCTGACTTGTATGTGGATAATAATAATAATAATAATAATAATAATAATAATAATAATAATAATACATTTTATTTGTGGGTGCCTTTCAAAACTCTCAAGGTCACCTTACAAGGTAAAAGCAATAATTTTACACACAGTACAAAAGGTAGAACAATACAATAACAGATAGATAAAAAATAACAAAATAGATCAAACAAAAATAAACAAAACTAACAATATGAATAGAATAGATACAATAAAACAATACAACTGTACGTGTGTGAAGTGGAAGAGATGCGTATGTGAAGAGGAGGTGAACAGCGATTTCATTTTAATCACCAAAGTTTGATTTTAAATTCGCTTCCAAAAATTGAAACTCCCATTGTGCTTCCGAATGTCACCCCAGTCCCAAGGAGCTTTACTTTTATTTTAGTGGGACTAATTTTAATCCCGGTATCAATCCCCAGGCCCACCTTTAAATGAGCTGGACCAACTGCGACTGATGTGCACCCAATCCCAGCTCGAGCCATGGCTCCTGCTTCCAGCAGCCCGTTAGCTTCTGCCTGAACGCTCACATACGGACCTTTAGCCCCGACCGAAAAAATGCTCCACTTTGCTCCAACTCGTCCTAAGCCTGCCTCAGCTATGACTCCAGCTTTTGGAATACGCTTCTCTGGTTTGTTTTCTAATCCGTCCGCATATGCGTCAGTGTCAGCATACGCCCCTTCAGCGTGGTACCCTGCTGGTCTGTCGAAGGTATCAATCATTTCTACAATTCCCTTTGCCTCTGGGCCTGGAATGTGTTTAAAAAATATTATTATTATTATTTTTTTATTTTTCTTCAATTTACACCACAGTGTTGTTGACTTCAGCTCAGATCACATTAATAATATTATTAATATTAATGCACTTGCTCCAATATGTTACTATTTCACACCATTTCATCACTGTGTTTTAATTTAACACGCACACACGCACACACACATACACACACACACACACACACACCACATGCTACTAGAAGAGTTTGAAATGTACGACATCCAAACCCACATAGTACACAATCCCACACAATTAATAGAACAGATATTCAAAGATATTTCAGAATATTAACTGAAATTATTGAGTGCAATTTTTTTTTATCGTTGAATTTTACTCCTGTTGTATGTAAGATGAAAGAAAACATTGTTTCTTCTTTTTCTTTTAATTACATTTAAGTTGATTTGCCTTATTTTGTGTTAAATACTCTGAAGCATGACTAGTATATATATATATATATATAAAATATGTATAAAAGTAAACTTGCATTGCCTGCGTGACATCTTCAGGGATGAGATAAAAATGTCAGGCTGGAAAAATTCTGAAAAAAAAATACACTTTTCACTATTGATTACACTACTCCTACGTTAACATTAAATTTCATTACATTTTAACAAAATTATTTTTTGTGATTTTTGTTAATAACTGGAGATGTTTAAATCATAATGAGTATTTTCCTAAAAACCTTTGATAAAAATAATATGTTGCTTAAAAATAATAATCAAAAATATTTCAACATAATATTATTAAATAATGAATCATATCCAAAAGCAGGAGTAGTACAATAGTGCAATATGTATGTTAATATTATATATTAGTATTAATATAATATTATATATTGTAATAATCAAGGAACTACTACCATACTCACAATTAGATAGAGATCAAAGAAGAAAATGTGATTCAGGCTTCTTTAAAAATTCAAGAAAGATGTGAAGCTCTTGAGTTACTAACTCTCATGTAAAGCAAACTCTTTACTCTCAGTTCAGCACACTGCCTTTATACACATCACTTCACGTCATTATCTCCATATCTGGAGTTTTATTGCGCCCTAGGAAAGCACTTTCACATTCAATCAGCATCCTGTTTTTGTGCATCACTGGCATATTGCCCATATACAGTAGCATGTGTGGTCTGCATGTGGCTCCGTGGGCTGCGCCTGTAATCAGAAGGTTGCTGGTTCAAACCCAGCCTCAGCATGTCTGTGGGTCCTTGAGTAAGGCCCTTAACTCCCAGCTCCCCGGGCGCCACTACAGGTGGCTGCCCTTCGCGGACAGCTTACTCTACAAAGAGCAAATTGAGGGAGGCGTAAAGACAATTTCCCCAGGGGAACAATAAAGTATCTATTATTATATTCCTTAGAATATTTACTCCCCCTCCAGTCCAAGTCTACTGTTTATTTCTCATTTACAGGAAATATCAATCCAAGAGAATGTTAGGTGACGAGTTTTAGGTTTTCACTTCACACTGCTACTAACGCTCAGCACGACTAACTAGGTTGTTAACTAGTTAACTAGTTAAGACCTAAAGTAGAGTTAAATGTACGTAATGATGATTGAATCCTGAAATTGTTCAATAGATCAAAGAAATTATACAACAGTTATGCCCGTCATGGGGGAAAAAGAAAGTACTTAGCAAAAACCAAACCAACTGTTACGTGCCATAAGTTTCGAGGGAATGCCCACAGGTTCTCCGGACTGCCGTTTTTGTTCTGCGTGCCATGTTGTTTAATTGTTGGTTTGGTTAGGGAGCTAGGAGTTAGTCTTGCTGTTTTGTTTGTGTTTTGTTTTCACGTAGGACTAGCTTTGTTTGGGTTTCGTTCAGTAGCTGTGTTTTGTTTGTTTTTTTGGCCTCCTGAGAGTGACACAGGAATCAGGTAAGAATAACTAAAATACACCCTATAATTCAGTTTCGCAACAATTACTTGAATTAAGCATTTTCTGTATTTCTCTTTAGCAGTCTCTCACATGGTTTGGGATACATTTTAGCCCACTCTTCTTTACAATATTACTTTAGTTCATACATGTTCCAGGGCATTGATTACACATCGAGGGGTTTGATGTCTGGACTTTAACTTGGCCATTCCAATACATTGATTCTTTTTCTTCTTTAGCTATTCATATGTTGACTTGCTGATGCTCTTGAGTTCACTGTCCTGTTGCATGACCCAAGTTCAACCCAGCTTAAGCTGCTAGACAGAAGGCCTCATCTTGTCTCAAGAATATTCTGGTATAAAGTTCATCATTGGCTCATTGACTGAAAGTTTATCAGATCCTGTGGCTTCAAAACAAGTCCGAATCATCACTCCTCCACCACCATGATTGACAGCTGATATGATGTTTCTTATAATACACTGTTTTTGATTTTCACTAAACATGTAGCTGTGCATGATGACCATTTTGGTCTTATTATTCAAAGGGATATTGTTCCAGAACTTTGTACAGGGGTACCTCAGTTCTCGAACTCATTGGAACTGGAATTTCTGAAAAGTTGAACCAACCAGTTTGAAAAAAAAAATTACCTAGAGCTTGAGCCTGAATCTGAATCACTAGCTGAATACATATATTTAGACAGTAAAAATACATTCAGACAACGAGAGACCGTAAAAGTAATTATTATTATATAATAAAATACATTTTAAAATAAAGATTTCAGTATTTTAATATATTAATAATACACCATTAATACATTTAATTATAATAATATTGTCGTGCCCAGCGGAGATGGAACGGAGACAAAGGCGCAGATGTCAGGGTATCAGGGAATACGGGGTTTAATTACAATTAAGGCAGGCAAAACGCAGACATATAATGACCGGACTGGGGTTATGGTTATGGTTAGGGTTAGGGTTAACAAATTGAAACATGGACGAAATATAGAGAGCTAATAAAAGCAACCAGAAACAGCTGATCACACAGGAATTCCACACGGGGTTAACGAGGAGGCGTGGCACCCGGAAGGAGCCGACGGCCGGGGCAGGACGCATTGGTTTTTTTTTTTAACTTTACACATTGTTTGGATACATTTATTTTCTTACTTTACAAATTACTTTTTGGATTAAGGTACTGTACTTACTGTAGATGTATTTAGTACAGTATATGCTCTTTTTGTTTTATCCGGATCATTTTGTGTTTGAATGCTAAAAATATATATATTTAGGTGTAATTTTTTGGGGGTGGGGAACCAATTAATCGGTTTTCCATTATTTCTAATGGGGGTAATTCGATCAGAACTCAAACTTTTTAGGATTCGATCTGGAGTTCTGAACGGATTAAGTTCAAATTTCGAGGTACCACTGTACTTTGTTCATAAATAAGTATGCAAATCTAACCTAACTCATGATCCATATTATTTTTGTTGAGAAGGGGCTTTTACCCCAGCCACAGATCCATACTTGTTTGGTCTGTTTCTGATTGTGCTGTTATGAAAATAATCATGGGCCTACAGAGGTCAGTAGGTCTCGTGACATAGCCCTTTTTTTATAACTCTGTACATTAAATGGTCGGACCTTAAACTGAATTTGCTGGGACGCCCAGTCCTGATAAGATTTGGAACTGTTTTGAAAGATCTGAATTTGTGAACTGGCCTTATCATTGTAGATTTGTGAATTGTTTGGAGATGGTCTTATAACCCGACCAGCAACAACTGAGGTTTCTCTGAGGTCTGAGGTCATGACTGATATATTTTCTTATTGCCCTGATGAAGATACACACCTGAGTTCTCCAGAACAATAGACTGTAAAGCCGTCCGTCCTTATTTGCAGTATATTAATCACATTTCTTGATTTACTAGTCTTGGTCATTTCATTAATAAAACATCACTGAATCCCACAAACCATAATAATTATGCTGTGTTTGATGCATCAAACATGCAGCTAAACACATTCACAAAAGCCTCCGTGTTGGTCTTGGTATGTTTTTATGAGTTTGTTTTCTGGTTCTCCAATGTTACAGTGTGTCTCTATTTCTTTCTTTAGTGCGTGTGGGTTTTTTTTTTCACTTTTTAGGCAGCAGCCATCAAACTTCATATACTGGACTGACGGTTTATTGGCTATAAAAACAACAACAATGAACATTTAATGAATGAAATGAAATAACTGGCAACAGCTCGTGTAAAAATTGTGATGAATTGTGAATTATCGGATTCATAGTTTCTCGTACTCTGTTTATTGAACCTGATTTTCACAGTTCTTTCTTTCTGAGGAGCGAAAGTGAAGGAAGTGAAGGAAGTAAAAAATGAAAGAGAAATGTTGGTTTGCAGAATACGGCCCACTTAGGGGAAATCTAAATTGTTCCTGTAACTATGACGTAGGGACTTTTATTTGGGATAATTCCTGTGCGTAAAGGGAATTCTTATCTTATATCTTTCAGTAATTACTATAATTTAATTATAATTTAATTACTATAAACACAGATTAGTGTTGACTCTGAGTTGGGACATTTTTATAATTTATTATTAGGTATATATTAATTTAATGAATACACTTTTTATTTCATATACACTCTTTATTTATTTTATATTTTCTATAACAGGACCAAGGGAGACTGCAGCGAACAGTGAGGGTGGGGGGAAAAAAATCCATCGGTTCCCCCCTGCCCTCCATCCAGGACTTGTATTATGCGAGGACTAGGAAACGGGCTGATGAAATCATCGCAGATCCCGTCACACCCTGAACACGAGCTCATGCAGCTCCTCCCCTCTGGGGGGCGCTACAGGACCAGCAGACACAGGAGCACTGATCTTCCCTCAGGCCGTCGCCCTCATAAACAGCTAGGCTGTGTCTTCCTGCCTTCTGTAAATTCCCCCCCTTAAGCTCTGCTCACACTCAACCTCGCACCTTATACTTGTACAGTGTTACCCATGTGTGTATATTTCAAACTGTACAGTGTAGTAGTATAGTATATCACATAGCTTATGCTACGTGATAAGGGGGGCCACATGGTTTGGGTTGTCACTAAACTTTAATATAATAAAAATACATACATATTTATTCATGTGTTATTTTTAATTACGTTTTAAAGAATAGTCAAACATATAGCAGGATGAATGTAAGGTAGCGCATACGTGGCCAGTGGGGGTGCGGTCCGCAGTCGACACAAGCGCCCCGGTATATTTAAAAAGAAGAAAGCACTTAAACGTATTATATTTAACCAGCATGTTTAAAGAAGAAAAACTTAAGCGTTATTGTAAAAGAAGAAAGCACTTAAACTCATTACATTTAAGTAACATGTTTAAATAAGAAGAAGATAAACTTTAATGGTATTTAGCAGTGTTTTACTCCGTCGTTAGGTTGAAGAAAACATGTAACCAGCAAACATTTAGGAGGAATAGCTGAAAGGCGAAATGAGGGAGTCCCACAGCTCTGCGACATGGGCGCACCCTCAGAAAGTGGAACGTCCAAAGATTGCACGGGGGGGGGCCGCCCAGCGCCCCAAGCGGGCCCCCCGGGGCAAAATGGGGAGGCGAGGGGGGGGGGGGGGGGGAATTATTTCAAATAAGCCTCTTTAGCCATAGCGTTTTTAAGTAATGAAACTCTTTTTCAGCTAATGTGTTATTCAAAATAAAACATCCTAAGCATTTCGGCAAGAAGAATCAAGGAATAACGCTGAGTCGAAAAATATCCTGTCTCCCGAATGGAAGCAAAGATTGCTTATAACAGGAGGACAGCCTTCCCACCAGCCTAGAGCAGTTCACCCTGGACACCAGACCTCCATGCAGCCTTCCCTCCCCTCAGCTGATTCACCACCCGTGCAATCTCAGTCAGATTTGGGTGGTTCGCAGCCAATCAGAGGATGAGCCTCAAAAACTGTGGACCCAGAGATGTCCAACATCCCGCTCAAAGTAGCCAGCTAAGTGGGTCACAACTGCTGCATCATCCCTACAGCCCGTTCCGTCACCCGCCCTGACCGCAACTCTCTGAGGAACACATTTGGAGGAGTGTAATTTTCCGATTTTCCTGTAAGCGGAAACCTTTCAAATGCCTCCTTATCTGCCCTCGGAGGTTTTGAAGCCATCCTTATCAGCTCCTGATTCAGACTGGAGTCGCCATCAAGCTGCTTGCTGCGACTCCTCTCGACGGTATCCAGGGCAACTCGGCCAGACGAAACTCCACCTCCTGGGCACATCTGCACCGCCAACAGAACCCTCAGCAACACTCAGTGTCTTATCATGGAGGATCTCCCACATCACATTAGAATCAGCAGTCATACCCAAGTCTGCATGTTCCTCACATAACCTGCAAGCAAACTCACTGGAATCAGCCTGATATTGGACGTCGGACACAGCCAGTGGGAGCCAGTCCTTCACAGCCCCACCGACTGCCTGAGGTTGGCAGCCATCAGAGCAACCAAACCAATAATAGGCATCCCAATTGGAAACGGCATCTATCTCCTAGTAGGTGGTAGCCTAATGTACCTAAGCTGGATCTTCAGAGTAGCAACCACAAGTCTGTGGTCAGAATTCACAAACTTCTTTGGACCCTGTAATTCTGTAGGAGTCTCCGGTACCTACCTACTGTATGAGGCTGTGATCAGTCTCCTTCCCAGATCCATTCATCACCAGTACCGGAGTACCAAGTCCGACACTGTGGCTCAGGGTGCGGGAGCCAGGATCCAGTGATCCTCAGCCCCTGACCTTTTGCAAAGTCAAGGAACATGGAAGCGCTTTCAACGCGGTCACCAAACCCATGGGCACCAAGACAATGCTCATCGCCAGCCCTGTTAGTTCCGGTGGTGACACTGAAGTGACCGATGACCAGAGGAGTGTCACCTCGTGAGCAGCCATCCACCACTGAGTGAAGCTGCGAAGGTCTCCCTCAATGAGACATCACTCACAACTACTCACTACTCGATACACTACCGTAACAGATAGGGCCCCCGAGAGAGTGCCTTAGCCTGAGTCTCATAACATGCTTGTGGAAAGGAGTGACATCGAACACATCGAGGAGCCGATTCACCAGAGCACACCTAACCCTAACCCTAACCCTAACCCTAACCTACTCCCTGAGTATGGCAGCCATCAGAGCAACCACACCAAAAATCGATATACCCACCGACCGAGATCTGGCCAATCCCTGGCCTGCGTACATCCGAGAGTTCCACCACGGGAAACGCAGAGTTTACGAAGCTCCCCTGACAGCAGAGGACACCAGAAAGGCGAGATGTTCCTCGCGCTGACCCAGGTGGGCCGCCTCAGTTTGGGACCCGATTGCCACCATGCAGCAGGCGACGTCTCAGCAGAAACTCCAATTCCGAGCCCCAACAGGCCTGATCCTATTGGGCCTCCGAGGGTTTGGACTCTTCCTGGGATGAGGCTCCCCAGGCACCCCCCCCCCGCCCCCCCATCCCCTCCATGCCGCATGCAGGCTTCCTATGGGCATCTGCAGCGCAGCCACTCCCATGCAGAGCAGAATTCCGCTTGTCCAGTTTCCTGAATTTTTTCAAGTACATACAGTATGGACAAGCATTTCTTACACAGAAAATGGACTGAAAAACAGTGGCAACAGGTATTACGGAGCAATGAATACAAATTTGAAATTTAAACAGTTGTCATCAATATATACGGAGGGCATCAGGAGAAAGCTGTAACGGTGATCGTCTGAAGGCATCAATAAAACCTGGTGGAGGCTTTGTGATAGAATGTCCTTCAAGAAGCCAGGAGAACTATTGCTGAAGTTGACTCGAAATGACATGAAAGCTTGCCTAACATGGTCCAGGGTGTATTAAAGAATAATGGTGGTCATACTAAATATTGATTTTAAAGCTTGTCAGAGCTACACAAACTATTTGTGTTATGTACTGTATTTACATGTATGTTTGCACATGTTGCAATAAATCACTGTGCTTGTTGTCCAATCTTCCTAGCAAAATATAAATAAATGAGGGATGGCTCGTGACTTTACATAGTACTGCACATCTTTTATTTTATAATGAACCTTACCTGTACTTGTAGTCTATAAACGTTACACTTTTATAGTTTTACCCTTTTCTTGGCAATTTTGGGCTTACATTTGTAAGTGACAGTAAAGGTAAACATTTTTTTTGGCTCAGATTTTATTCATACGGTGGTGTGTTCTTTGTGCTTCTATATACTTTATCCCAGTTTCCTAAAATTTGATTTAAAAAATCTCAATATATTAATGTATTGAATCACAACCTCTGTATCATGATACATGTCACACTCCGCGGCAAAAAAAAAAGACGAAAGCCACTTTGCAAGAGAGTCGCTTATTTCTCAGATCGGGTAACACCAAAGCAGACAGGGAGAATCCAGTGGAATCCAGTGGAATCCAGTGGAATAGTCTGCTCGATTGCGGAGGGTCAGATGCCGGGGAGATCAGTCCTATGAGACAGAACGGGGAGATGGAGGGACAGGGAACACGATGAGACACGACCAGGCAGGCAGGACAAAGAGGGCAGATGGGCAGGGAGACAGGATTGAGGAGGTAGGCAGGACAGACGAGGCGGGTCGGGCAGACGAGACAGCAGGGCAAGACGGAACAGGCAAGGCGATTGGGACAGACAATAGACAAATTAATGCTTGGTATATGTCATGGATGGCAACAGCCGCTGTGCTGCCCCACCCCTGTGAGCATGACAATATTAATAATACATTTTATTTATATAGCTTTACAAATACTCAAAGACGCATACAATGCGCATCATGTCACCTGTCATAATGGATTGAAGCAGGTGTACATCTGGCCCCACCTACAAAGTAATTAAATGAAGACACAAAACAGGAATTTTATTCTTGTTTCCTCACTTCCTGTTCACAGAAACAAGTTGCTACCCATGGCAGACGTCATAGAGAGGTGTGATTTAGGAGATTTATATCTTTCAGTGACTTATAAGAAGCATCCACAATACTGCTTAGTTTGCTAAGAAGGGCCACACTAATGGAGTACACGGTCAGAATCGAACCCGACGCCTCAAATGATGGCATTTACATTCAGCTGAAAAATGGAGAAAAGCTGTCTGGAGAGGTCAAGGTTACAGGACAAAATACAGTGAGTATGATACTAACTATAGCTGTACCTTACAATGAATGCTCTTTTAAAGTATGTTCAAAAGAATACTGGTATACTTTTATTGTGTGGATAATACTACATTTTCCTTCCCAAAGGTAGTTTTGTTAAACTTTGACAAAAAACCACAAGAAATCATCATCCAAAGGAAAACATCTTTTTTTAAATGGCTGTTCACAAAATTTTACTGCAAGTACATTGAGGTGCAGAGCTCGGAGTCTGTCTTCTACTTTCCAGTCTTCAAAAACATTTCTACCACAGAGGAGACCATAGCAGAAGGCTCAGGTATAAAGTCTGTCGCTGATTACACAGAGGAGGGAGGGTGTGGTCATTTTATATGTGAACGTCATGGTCTCCCTCATGGTCATGAACGCAATAGAGCTGCAAGGTCACTATGTGATGGGTGCATGTGCAAGGAGGATGTACACCAAAGACACCATACATGACTTTGGCGTGTAGTGCGTGTACTTACCATGGTGAGGGGGTGTTCTACTCTAGGAAAGCTGCCTTGGGAAGATGATGAGGAGAAGCGAAAAGAGGGAATGGAACAGAAGAATTATCTCCAAGGTACGTGATCATTTTAAAAGCTGCAGTCACATTTGTGTTAGCATGACCCTCAATGTCAGACGGCCATAGGCGTGTTTTTCATGTTTATTTTGAACAAACAAGTGAAAAAAGGAAGGTGAAGATACTGCATTCCTCCACTTCTACAGTAGCCTAAACTTTGCAACATGTTCCAGAAGCTTCACTTCAGGATAACCATTAAAATCATGGCAGCAACATCATTTATCACCAGTTAATTAGCCAGAAAGACCGATAAAACGGAGCCTATTGTTAATTTTCAGCTGGATTTTTATTGGAAATTTATTGTACACCGACAGACCTATGAATCAAGCAAGAACCAAAAGTTTAAAAAATTAAGCAAAAACCAACATAAACACAAGAAAACAGGACAGCTGCAAACAGCTCAATATCCCCTTTGTCATCAAGTAATAAGACAGGCTACCAAGGATGAGCAGATTGATATCGATGTAGCAGCTCTTTCCATGTGAATGTTTTTATTTTGAGTCCAAGTTCAGTGTTTTTACCACGTAATTTAAATTTCATATTATTCTAAGGAGCAGGATATGAGTAACAGTCAGGCAGTGCTGCCCATGGGTGGGGAGAAATATCCTGGAGACTACAGAAAAGTATAATGATCCATTGATCCATCCACTGGCAAATTTCCACACCCCCCCCCACCCTGCCAGCTCAGTCGTTCTTATTTGTCTTTGGGGTTGGGCCAGCAGTGAATTTTTGCATCTGCGGTACCAAGCTTGTATCTAATCGAAATCGGATCAAAAATTAAATCAGTGGTACCTAAAGGCTAAAGGCTAGTGCTGTGTATCGAATGAAAGGTTTTCTTCCTATTCGAAAAAACAGATCACGTGTAAAAACAGACACCATTTGTTTAACACATCCCAAAAATTGCAAAAATCGATTTCTCTCCAAAAAAAAAAAAAAAATGACGGATCACAACAATGAGAATTTGTCAGATGTGGTATGACAGCCTTCATAGAAATACATCTGTTCATTTTAGAATGATGTTTGTTTTTTTGTGCATTGAATGACAATGCGTGGAATTCCTTTCACCTTCTAATGGATTTTAATATTTTCTCTAGCGCTTGTTGGCTGGACAGCTGCTGACGGTAAGTTTAAGCAGTGACAGTAACGGGAGGCTGTTGAAACACACCATAGTGTCCGTTTCTCAGTAGAATCTTGCAGGCATTCAGGGCTGCACTGGCCATCTGGCAAACCCCTGATCTTACAAACTCACATTGTTTCCTGTTGGGATGAGAAGCAGTATAACATCAAAAGTATCAATGTAAAGTAATAGATCATCTTCAGTAGTAAAATGTTAGTTTATAATGCATGATTAATTGTTTTCTTTCTTCACCATGGCCAGTTGCCTGGCCTGTGAATTATGTGTTTGGTCTGTCCATGATATTATGACCAGGGCATGTCATTCGGTAAGTGGAAGTGCTCAGTTTTCATAAACCCATCTCCCTTTCAGAGGACACTGCCATGAAACATATTGAGACAGGCAAGTAGGGATGAGCAGATTGATATCGATGTAGCAGTTCTCTCCATCTGAATGTTTTCATTTTGAGTCCAAATTCAGTGTTTTTACCATGTAATTTAAATGT
>JAABNY020000119.1:29207823-29223291 GCA_015164015.2 Brevimyrus niger
GGATGCTGTAAAGCGTTTTGAGACGATGTAATGTCGTGATAATGCGCTATATAAAAATAAATTTGTTGTTGTTGTTGTTGTTCCTTCTTTTGCGTATTAATTTCCTAGTTGATGCAAACGGCTCCCTCCTACAAGCTGCGGTTGTAGCTGCATATACGCAGCGTGCAGAGCGAACCATGGGGCCCCGTGGGGCCCCGTGGGGCCCCGTTCCTGCGTGGCTTAAGCCTGGGAAAGGCTATGACGTAACCATCTACGGGAATCTACATGCGACGTTATTGCCGGTGCCAAAGAAGGAGGTTCCGGCGTCTCGTAAACCACCGCACTCCAGAGGGTATAAATAACATATACATAATAAAGGACATAATGAAGGAAAAGGGTTCAGTCGGGGGCAGTTCTGAGAGTGAAAGCACCTGATAGATGAGCGAGGTCGGAGGAGAACGGCCAGACTCGTCACAGCTAAGAGTCAGGTCACAAAAAAGTCAGCTTAGCACAGCAGTTCTGTGCGGAAAGACCTCTAAACACGCTGCCCTTAAAACTGTCCTGGGGGAAAAAGTGGAGCAGACCTGGAACTATGTAATGAATTAGCCTCTCGGTGTATTTTTTTTTTTTTTTTTTAAAAAGCATACTTTCCGATCCTCTCCCCAGTCTTCAGAGAGATTACATCATTGTGCTCATTCTCTGAAGACTTCGCTGCCTTTTCCTGGACTCATTGTGAATAAGAAGAAAAGAAAAGAAAAGAAAAGAAAAGAAAAGAAAAGAAAAGAAAAGAAAAGAGAAACGCAGATGAGGGACCAACAGCGGCTCCCCTACCTTGTCCTCGCCTGGACCCCCCCTGGAAAAAATGGCCATGAGCTCAGTGTCTTCTCCATCCTGGTCGGCAGGGGGCGGGCCTACTCGATTAACCACCACCTGTCAGGAGCAAAGTGGGGGGGTGGTCTGGTAGCCAGTCTTTGACACACTCAGTGGGACATCCTATTTATGAAGTATCAAAACTACACACACACACACACACACAAACAGAACAATACAAGCTAAAAAAAAAAAGCCAGAAAATAAGGGGATAAGGACAACAACAATTCAAATGGACGTAGGAAATAAGCCACGCCCAACTTGACCCACCCACAATGGGATTTCCTGAAGGTCACATGGGAGGAACACGGTCAGAGAAGAGCGACGGGCCGGAACAAGCTTTGAATCGGCTTTTACTTTGTTACCCTTAGAAGATCCCGAGTAAACAGTATTGAAAGAGGAAAAACGCCCCCCCCCCAGGGAGCTCTGACATGGTACGACCGCACACAAAAAACAGGACGCCGCTGAAGTGGGCAGGGAAGGCAAACCAGGACACCGTCAGTGAGAATTACGTCGTGTTCCTCCTGCAGTGATTTTGTCCGACGTTCATCTTTTATGCCGGTCAGCACGCCATCAAGGTGTGAGAGAGTTGTAGTGAGAGGGGCGGGGCAAGTGCATAGTGGAAAGGGGCGGGGCCTAGTCAGCATGGATATAATGCCAGCAAAATGCCAGGAGAACGCAGCGCTACAATACTTAATAAGTTACTGCTGGGAAAAAGAATATTAAATAAGGTCGGCTGAGTCGTAGCTGGAGAAGTCTTTTGTCAGAGAAATTTACCACCGAGCTTTAATTAAAAGTCCCTTCAATCAGGCGGTCCTGACAAACCGGTCCAGGCCTGCAAAGGCTCGGCTGTTTGGTTGCCCCGGTTGCCGCAGTGCGTGTGGAACCAGCAGGGTTCCCGACTCGGCGCCCTGCAGGCAGAACCAAACACCTCTGACTCCACGGGCCCAACCGTGCCGCGGCTCGTACCCGGAGCCGCCCATCCGGAGCCGGTGAGGACAGCACCAGAGCACAGTGACACACCCTCTCGCACATGCCCACAACAGGGGGGGGGGGGCGATCGGCACAGAGCCACGTGGGCGGCATCCTGGGACAAGACGCGGCACAACGCACGATGCTGGGGGGAACGAGCAGCAGCCGCACCGGGGGCACGGAAGGTAGCTACTCACGGGAATGGGGTAGAAGCCTTGGTCGTTCTTAACCTCGTCTTCACAGATGGCTCCCTCCCCGATGGAGTCCACAGCCTTGGAGGTGACGTTCTTGCCCACACCCATTCCAGAAGCTCCTTCCCCGCAGCGCGTTTTAAAATGGTGTCCTCACTGCGCGGCCTCCCTCCCAGTCACATGCTCCGAGTGCGGCCCAGAGGAGTGCGGCCCAGCGGCGTGCGGCCCAGCGGCGTGCGGCCCAGCGGCGTTGCCCTAAACAAAACACAGGCACCTGTGAACTCTGAGAGCAGCTTCCCTCGGGGAAAAACTAGAACAAAATTACCAATCGCGGGGGAAGAAAAATTACCCACATTAACACCTGGAAACTGTCCGTCTCTTGGAATGTCCCCACAGAACAGGCAAGGTGGCGTCACCTCAGATCAGCCCGGGATGCCATGTGAAAATGTTCCGTTTTTAATTTCTGGAAGGTCTGGGTAGTAGCCAGTTAATTTCTGCCACTACTGGACCAATTTATACTGAAAACTAGCTTTATGGTCCAGGTTTGATCCATTCTGTGCTGTTATTACATTTTTTAACTTCTGTTTTTTTTTTATAAACATGTTGTACCCTTTTGTAGCAAAAATTGGGTAGTTATGAGAAGATACTGGAATAAATCAGTGTGACATTCAAGGTAACATCAACAATCTGTTTTTCATCAACATCTACCAGAACTGCACCTAAATCACCAGCATTACTAGTTTAACCAGACCTGCAGCTGACTGCCGATTAGGTTTCACTGCAGCGCATTTTCCTGACACATGTCTTTGTTTTAGCTGCCTGACCTGCAGCAATTTGGATGCTACTTTGAGCGTGTTCAGTTTTGGCACTTAAATCTTTTCCAGAAAAGGTGTTAGCAAAACTCCTGCAGATGATACTTAGCCATTCTGTAAGGAGTAGGACAGCTCCATGATGAACACAGCACACACACACACACACATGCGGGCACACACACACACACGCGGGCACACACACACACACGCGGGCATGGGCACACACACGTGCGGACACACACACACACACGTGGGCACATACGCGGGCACACACACACACACACGCGCAGGCGCACACACACACACACGGGCACACACACACGCGGGCACACACACACACACACACTCATACAAGACTTCACCCAACTTCCTCCAATTTAAGATCAGGTTTTCCCTGATTTACATCTCATCAGGTCACCTGGTGAACGCAAATGCCCCAAACTTCTGATTATGTTTGGTTTACCCTCTCGGGAAACAAGCAAACCACAGAATGTGTAGTATCATATATATATATATATATATATATATACATACACACACACACATATAATAAACCGAGAAACTGTAGAAAGTGTAGAAAGTGTAGTCTGACAGAACTAGACAGAACTAGAAAATGATCTTTCCTTGTTGGAGACGAGCATCCAGTTTGGCACAAAACCGAGCAGCTGAGTTTATTGTGGCGTTGGGGGCGAGACCCACATTTACAGAGAGCAGATAAACAACCTCTCTGCCAATTACCCCCTTTCCAGGTGTGACGCGGATCTGGCACTGTGGTGTGGTACAGCTAGACGGAGGGAACTGGACAACCGGCCGAGGCAGTGGTGGGGGGGCATCGAACCCTGAGCACTGGCGCCGCCGTCAAGCCATAAACCCCCACCATGGGGAGCCCACATTCCTCACTGCTGCTAATTCAGTGAAGTATTTGTTCAATTAGCTCCTGCAGCAGGGGGGCGCTAGACCACCATGTAACCGTGGATACCAGGGCTAGGGAGCGTGTTCTGTCGGGCAATATAGACCCCGCCGGCTGTGTGAACCGCGTGCAGGGCTCTGTTCTGCAGCTGGAACAGTATTTCACTGTTATATTATCCCATGTGTTCGATCATTTATTTGGAAAATCACTTAAAATTCTACAAAGTACAGGAACGTTTTACTGCCTACTGGGGGGGGGGGGCGCGTCGCCACGGACTGACTTAGGGTCACCATTTGTATGATGAGCGAAGGACAGGGGCCCGATGAGCGAGGGACAGGGGCCCGATGAGCCCGATGAGCGAGGGACAGGGGTCCGATGAGCGAGTGACAGGGGCCCGATGAGCGAGTGACAGGGGCCCGATGAGCGAGGGACAGGGGCCCGATGAGCCCAAACACACAGCAGCCGTGGGAAGCTGATGTTGGGCCAAACTCAGAGGCAGACAGAGACACGCCACTGGAAGCCAGCCACTCCCTAACGGAGGGTGTTATGAAATCTGAGCTGAGAAACTCAGCACATCCCCTCTGCCAGCCGTCGCCATGGGACCTTAAAGAACCGAGCCAATGTTTGGGAACTCTGTAAAAAAAACACTAGAACTGATCAGCTGGGCATCTAGGTCCGAGTGTTGCTCCCAAATTCTATTCTTGGCTTAGTGCAAGGCAGCCATTTCTGGTCATTTAGCGAAAAGCATGCTTGTCAGTGTATTACAGCAAACATCCACGTGTGAAAGGGCCTCTGAATGGTAGAAGAGCAGAAGGCAATACGAGGCAATCATGATGCACCACGGATCAAACTGACCTTTGATTAGCCGTCATTCTGCAGTCTTTTGTTGGCTTTTATATTGACTTTAATGAACTTAAATGAACTTAAGTCTTTGCTGCTCAGCTGTCAGGCTCATACAGACCATAGTGATTTATTATCATTGTATTTATTTGTTTTTTTAAAGCAGCGAAGACACGATCGCTGGGTTTGGAGGGAGAGCAGGTACAGGACTGACGAAGACAGGCAGGAAAAGGGTGGGGGAGTTAGATAAGGATAAGGACACAAAAACACAGCCAAGGTGAGCCGAGGAGATATGCCCGGGGTGATGCAATTCCCAATCGGCACTGCTTCGTATCGTGTGCTTTTTTCCCCCCTATCATCCACAGCAAGTTTACCCGCCGCCCCAAAGATCACGTCGGCGATTGGTTTTGCAATTGCAATAACGAGATCTCAAACTGAGATGCACTGTTTGTTTCCAGCACGCGGAACACGTCCAGCATCCAGGAGTCAGATAAGAGAAACGTACGCGCGCTCCGCAACATAACTTAATTCCTCACGGCAATCGGAAGTGATATAATTCACTTGAACTTTATGCTATCCAGCTACGCGCTGTGAAATACTGATAACTAGGCTTACTTCTGTTAGGGTGGGCCAGTCCGAGGTCAGGGGCTGCGTCCTGCTGATTTTAACACAGGGCGAGATAGGGTGTACATGCGTGCTTGGAGGTATTAGGAAAACAAGCAACTTCACTCTTTCCAAAAAAAATTTGATTGGAAATGGCTCGCCTGGAGTGACATTATGTCGGAAATAATTGTAAAACAAGACTGAGTATATGTTGCCGTGTGGGACTCCCCACCTGGAGTGGAATGACAGATAAGCTGCAGCGGAGTGTCCGCAATCCACCAAGGTGACATTTTATGGTGGTCTAACCCAGAAAGCCCACATCGCTGTTCGGGGATTTACGGCGGCGATGCTGGCTAAATATCCGTATTTTGTCAGTTATTAGTTCATATCATAGGTAGTGCTTTTTGGTCATTTAAAACACCGACCTATTTCTCTTCAGGGCCCCCTAGTGAATCGCCATGACCCCGGGGTCGGTACCTCAAGGCGGTATCAACGTTTATGGGACACCAGTCCATCGCAAGACATCGCACGATAAGCATGACAAATGCAAAATCCGATCCGCACCAACATTCATTGTCTGAGCATAAAATTAATCTTGAAACCAGGCTTTGGTCAGTCAAGCGACTTAAACCATTTACTGCGGTTTTGAAGTTACACGTAACATGAATGAACTGCAGTATGAACGGCACGCGCAATGCAGGAAACTCCTCACCTTGAAGATAAAGTGTGTGAATTACAGCCAGTTACAAGCCATGTGCAGGAAAGTGCCGTAAAGTGCCACGCAGATGTCAGCGCTGTCACTGATAGGTGCTTCAAGGGAACCCACGGCGGCGCCAGAGCCGTCACGCCGTCAAGCGGACTCGATCGTGGGGGAAATAGGTGTCATTTGTTACATTTACCCAATTCTTATACGTATAAAAATGCGTTCCAACGTCACAGAATAACAATCTCTCCAGTCAACAAAGCCATGTGAAATGTGACAGTATGTTTCGAACTGTGAACCGGGTACGACCGTCGTCGTTTGGCTTTCAGATCCGAAATCCGACAGATTTTAACTCCCAACACAATCAGCTGCCTTAACTGCCCAGGACAGGATATCTGCTCATCCGCCGTGATTTTACCTCCATCTGAAGCGAAGGCAGAATGACTTTACATTACGGGGCCAGTCCCTTTACCACTACGCCACCCACTGCCCGGTATCCTCCCTGCCCTCGGCTGTGATGCTGCGTTGAACCGATGCCTTTCGCCAGACAGCGAATCCATGTCGTGGTTTCATATTAGTTAACCTAATTATGGAAAGTCGGTCTCATTATACAGATACTGAAGGCGACTGGCTAATGCGGTAGCAGCACTAAATGGAGGAGTAAGCGGTAAAAATAGCGAGTTAATTTCCGTCGCAAATAGCCTCGTAGCGTTGGCATAAACGCGAGGGCACGCAGGTTATTGTACTTACTTGTCAGGGGAAAATGCGATTCAAGGGTCCCCTCCTCTTTCAGGTGTCCCCCGCGATGACCACTGCTGATCGCTCCCTGGGTAGATGGTGGTATTCTGATTTTACGCCCCCTCCCCCCCAAAACCTAACACTGGCTTTAGTTCTATTTAACACATATTGGGTATTGTGGCGTTTCGGTCCGCGTTTATATCCGCGATTTTATCTGCGTATCCGTGTTCCCATGTGCGGCAGCAGCTACGCTAACGACGGGACTCGCGTGACTGGCCGCCGGCTTAGCCCCGCACACACTCGCACGCGCACATAAACACGCCGAGTTTTGGCGCAGGCGCGTCACTGTCAAAACGTGACGTCAACCTCAGCCCGCCCCGGGAAGCGCGTCGCTTCTAATTGAACATGGTAATCACACAGACAGCTATTTCGGATTTACTATTATTACTATTATATAATTTGTTAATAGAATGGACGAAAAACGAACTACGCAGTTTTTAGATCCAGTGATCGTTACACTCCCTGTGCATCGTTCTGTGTTCCCCCCACCAATAATTTGCGAACTTTCGACCTCCACGACTCCCTCTAGCGATAGAAGTGGGTCATCATCTCAATGACCTAGTTTGAGTAATTCTTCTTTTGACATGAAGCACCTCTACTGATGAAATTCAACCATCGCCGGAAGAAGTATTACCAAAAAAGCTAGTTAGAAATGTCTAAAGGTTAAAACGCACTACCGCAAGATAACGTAGGAAAATATTATGTCATAAAACGGTTAATATTTGATTTAATTTCCCCATACTGAGTTTATGCTCCTAGTTCAGTGAGTTTCGGAAGTTAAAGTAATGTTTATCAAAGAAATAAGTAAAGGTAAACTACTGTCTAAAAAACTGATGGCTTCTCCCCACATCATTACAACCAGCTCTGTCCAAACCAAAGGCGGCCGACATTTTATAATTATAATGTAGGATAGTGATATTCAAAATTTTTGACTGGGCTCCCCAGACTTATATTCATGTCGTGATTATCTCAAACGTACACACACTGACCCTAAATAAATTAAAATCATTAAACACATTTCAGTTGTGTTATGTGTACACGCATATAATATGCTCATATTATCATGTAATATTTTCAAAGGTTGCAATTTCAAAGTAGGTCTGATCCCACCTGAAATCTCAGCACAAACTTCTCTGTCATTTCCCCCACGTGCCCCCCCGATCTCACAGCGTTCATTGATATAGGGCGCGAATCTGTAGCGCTTCCACCACCTTTTAATTTCCGATCCAATCACTGAGAAAATATAATCATCATCCATCTGTTCTCGTTAAAAGAAACCGCTTATGCAACCCGCGAATGTGATGAATCTGGACCAATAGACTATACACACCGGACGGGGTGCCGATCCATCACGATGACTCAGAAATACAAGTAAGTCTACTCAACAAAAGGAAATTTAGACACACTCACTCACCTAATTCACATGTGTTTGTACTCTGGGAGAAATTTGGGGGTACCTGGATAAAGCCGACGTGTTTTCGGTGAACGTCACTGAAAGTTGAATACAAAATGCAATCTATACTGATCCATCGAACCGGCGATTCACGTGGCCATGCAGAATAATTAATGCAATCAGGGTAATTTCAGCATATGCGTAAATCGGTAGGTACGGCTGGAGGAAGAAAGTGTGAAGCCAGCGAAAGCAGAGGGACACGTACTACTTTAACAATGAGTAACAACATTTAAAATGTCAATCAAATAATTCCCCGGTGAGTATCCCTTACTCACATACAGTATAACGCGGAAAGCAGGCCGTGCATGATGGCACTAAACAGCGCGCCGCTCTCGGGTTGCAGCGCCGCGCTCACACGTACGCGCTGTCCCGACACATTCATTTCAGCAGTAACCAGTACCCCAAATATCTTTGTATCGTAGGAGGTAACTAAAGATAAACCAAGGACAAGGACAGCTTGAGCTCATGGACCAGGCACGTGTGTAAAAGCAAAAATTGTCAAAATATTTAAAATTTCGACGAAAATGTGTAGAACGTATATTATATTAAATTAACTCGAGTTTTGCCTTCAATCTACGATGGATCATAGTCTAGTTTTACGGGAAAATAACGAATCCTTCTCATGTCAGTACAGAGGTTAAAAACCACATCTGGTAAATACAATAGATTTGACAGAAAATATTTTTTTTTGTTCGACAAATATAGGGCTCGTATTTGAGTTTACAGTAGCACATTGTTTTGTTTTGTTTTTCTTTTACATGGATCAGTTATTTTTCGATTATACATTTGACAAGTAGGCTATACATATTAAATCGCCGGAGATAATCCAGGATGATCACTTAGGCTGGAGAACATACGGACTTCCTAAGTCCTGACAGGGCTCAGCATTTGAGTTGTCACATTAGCCGATAGAAATCAGGCATACCTGTCATTCAGCTGAAAACATTAGCATCTCGGCCAGGTAAATATTAGCCGTATCCATATTAAAAAGTAACCACGTGCAACTGCATTACAGTAAGTGTCAAACGGCAAACTTATCAAAATGTAGGCCTGTTTTTTATGGGAAGGGGAACAATAGATAATCGATACAGCCCACAACCACAAAGAGCGCAGAATGCTTCCCAAACAGCACAGAATACAAGTATATCGTGGTAATAATTATAATAAAAGACACAATAGCCCTTTTTAAAATAAAATACTCTCTTTTGACAGATACTCCTAATTTAATATAAGCAGCAGCACGGACAGGGAAGCCAGCAATTCATAAGACACGGTTACACGCATTCCACCGCAACCATTGTTCGGTTAAGATATTTACCATTAACAAAAATACAGGAATACACATATTAGTTTCATATATAAGTTTCAAGTACCATATATTAGTTTCATATGTATGTGTGTTTCACACACACACACACACACACACACACACACACACACACACACACACACACACACATCAGCTAATTCTGGGTAGCGGGTGGGATCAGAATAAACATGATCGGTACGCTGCCACAACCGCTTATACGACATCATATTGCTAAATCGACGTCTTTTCTGTCGATTACGTTTGAAGTATACGGCCAGGAGGTAGGTAATATACGCCATCTACTGTTGAATGTGTATAATGACATTAAAATCCCAGTCCTCGAATATAAGACAATCCCAGGTTTTTCAATGTAAATTTTAATTATATTTGGGCCAATACAGAAATGAATTTGCTTCATGACTGCACCGCTAACCTAATCATGCTAAAAGCTGTTTCCCGTTCGCGAAAGTTGCTCTTCGTCAGACGATCAGTGGCGTGAACATGATAATCGGCCACATGTTCGAATTACACCAGTCAGAAGGGTATTTTCTGCACTTCAAGTGGCGTGGATGAAAATTGTGTCAAATCTGCTGATCCCCCTAATCTAACCTTGTAGAGCTACGTGGGTAAATACTGGACACAGTATCTGAGTGTCTGAGTTAGCCTGGTAGATGTTGGGTTATTGCTAGCAGGTGTAATAAGAATAATAACATTCTAGCTATCATCACAAATACGTCAGAAATCTTTGGCAGCTGCCACTGAACCTGCAATCTTTAGTCTCCGTATTCCTCTTGTGTAATTGTCACAGCTTCCAAATGTTCTACCATAGAACCCAATGGAAGATTAATTTGATATTTATGCTTTAAGGGAACATCTTTTCAAAGCAAGGGCCTTCAGCAGGCATTGAGTACGACATCCCTTGGGTTGAGTTTACAATACAATCCAGCCTGGGGTCAGAGTACCAAAAAGTATGGGTAGTAAAAATCCCTTCCCCAAAAGGAGTATAACTGAATGCCTGGTACATTCTATTAAAGCAATAAAGAACTATTCCGGAGAACATGTCTGCTGTGATCTAGGTAATCCCCCGCATGTCAAATGAGAGAATGGGAATCTCCCCTGCTGATCCTATAGTGCTCTTTTTCAGGTAACCTGTTTTAAAAGGAGTTGAATTAAGCTTGGTTGAAGTTCCCAAGCAGGAAAGTGACAGGTTTGATTATCTGCCCCCGGCACTTTAGGATAGACAGTAACTCTCCAGGACCAGAGTTATAGACTCCTGGATTACAGTTATAATTTAAAATGAGGCCCCATAAAAAAAGAAGAATACACCAAACTTAGTCATTTTATTTGTTTAGGAGGTTTTCTGCTTTACATCTTTATATTATCTATAAATTTCAGTCACAGGTCATTTATTACAGATTTTTTTTTTGGATAAAACAATATTGTCCCCACTGAGATATGTCTCAAGTTAGCTACAGAGAACAGAGATTATTATTCTACTCTATTCCGGCTCAGGTGTCCCACCTGTGTGTCTTTACAATTGTAAAATCATGTGTGATTGATCTCTATAACTGTAGAGTAAATGCAACATTGTTATTTAAGGTATTCAGTATGATTCAGAGCAAATGCAAGGTTTGTAATATGCCTTTCCAAAAAAAAAAACCTTAAATAGCGCACTTTAGAGGAGCACACTCATTTTCTTCTTCAGTATAATGATCTTCAGTCCCGCTTGTTCCCCTTCAGATTGTCACCTGATGTAGAAACCACCTGTGATCCGAACTGGCTGAAGCCGTGAGTATCCTTATCCTAGTCCAGATGATTCCCTGCTGAGCTGGAAAGGTCAGCAAAGCGGGAGGATGCAGAGAGGTGGCAGGCCCCCGGGCAGCAGCAAGCCCTTAACCCCAGGCCCCCGGGCAGCAGCAAGCCCTTAACCCCAGGCCCCCGGGCAGCAGCAAGCCACTAACCCCAGGTCTGACGACGCTCCGTTTTGCTGTCATATTCCTCTCTTCGAAAACAAAATCTGCAGCAAAGACTGATCATTTTCTTCAGTATTTTCTTTCTAAGCATCTACCCATATCTTTTTTTTTTTTTTCCCCTTAAGACAGAAACTCCCGTAAGGTAGCAGCTTAGCTCATGTAGTCCTCCGCTTGTCCTGCAGAGAACGTATCTGCTGTGTTTGTCAGGTTCGCTTTGCGGCCTTCATAGACCACAGGGGCGGGGGTGTGGGGGGGCGGAGGGGTGTTCTGTCGGTGTTGAGAATGCAGGGATGGTGCGGCAGGTTCCTCCTAGATGACATTTTCAAATAGTTGCATGGAATTCATGATGTTCTCATCCTAGAAAAGAAGAAAATAATGTGCTGATGTGAATGACTGTGTTGTGGCCTTGCCTGTGTTGAATGACGGAGGCTTGTTTATCTGTGCCGCCGGCTGTGGTGTAATGTTAGCCTCGTCCCACTTCTATAACCAGTCAGGCAGGTAAACTTCACCGCGGGCTTTTTCCGTGTCCCGCCGGTACCTTTCGGCAGCTTTCCATGAACTCCTCCATGGTGACCACGCCGTCCCGATTCCTGTCCATTTTCTGGGAAAATGAAGGAATTTAAGTCATTCGCTCATCTCGTAGATCTTGCCGTTCGTACTTATGGTTCAAGCAAAGAACAAAAGGAGTCGTAATAATCTAAAATATCCTAAAACAGTCACTGTGCCCCACTTAAGGACATTGTTCTATAACTTTGCCGCAGTTTCAATTTGAATCCACAAAGGGTCCTACTGTCATACCCTTGAGTGAGGAAATTGACTGGAGGCAGACAATGAAAGTTGCTTCTTTATCCTTACAGAAATGTCACTATAATTTGTATAGCTATAGTCCGATAAAAACGATCTGCAGATCTAAACAGTTGGCGATAGCCGAACTGCTTACAATGCGGTAAGGGGCTGGAATGCTTGTGTGTGTATGGTGGTGTCACGCGTTACATAAGGGGGGGAGCTCGTCCAGACGGAGCACCGGGCCGCGTGTGGGAGGTGCACCTGGAAGAACTTCTCCACGTGCTCCAGCGGGGCGGTGTCCCGCAGCCGGGGGGAGGTGTACTGACCCATCATGTCGTAGATGGATTTCATGATGGCCAGCATCTCCTGCCAGACAGCAAGCACATGAGTCAGTCAAACCAGTCTTTGGCCAGCTATCATTTATGACACGACCATAACATGAAATGAATTAGTGGTAAGTCTCGTGCTGACTGATATTCTTCAGAAACATCAGCTAACCGTAAAATATTATCTGCTTAAAATAAACTCTAGTCACACGTAAGGACTGTATTAGACACTGCCAAAGAAGGTAATGAATCCTTCTTGGACTCACGTACCTCTTTGGTAATATATCCATCCTTGTTGATGTCATAGAGGTTGAAAGCCCAGTGCAGCTTCTCGGTCACGGAGCCCCTGAGCAGCAAGGAGAGTCCGAGCACGAAATCCTGCAATGAGCCCCACGCGACACAGCGGTTAAGGGCAGAGCAGCCGACTCGATCGGTACGCCTGCCCCCCCCCCCGCTCGGCACGCTGGGACCTGGCACATTTGATGATGTCATTGCTACTGGTGCTTTTCCACTGACACCTGGAGCCGAGCTGTACCCGAGTCGGACCGGGAACTGACGGTTTTCCATTGCAAAGCATGCGGAGCCGTACGTGAGCCGCACTAGCGGTAACGCAGCTCCGCTAATTAGCAGAGCCAAAAGCGCGACCGAAGCGAGCCGGCTGCACCGCCCCCCTCGGATTGGTTGAAAGCATGGAGATACTAGTGATCTGCGCCAATAAGCGTCATGGATTATTTGAAGGAAAACAGCATACTTTATAAATTTCATATTTCATGAAAAGTTTTGCACATCACGATTTATCAGTGCATTCCCGATAACTCGGAACTTGACAATTCCCAACATTTCCTAACTTAAAAAGTCCTGTAGAACAGATGGAATGGATTTATAATGCAAATTCACACAAGTGAATGCTAATTCCTCTAGTGTCTGCCGCTAACATAAACGGCAATTCTCACAGATGTGTTGAAATTAGCACACAGTAAAAAAATAAATAAATAAATAAAACAATTTGCACATAGTAAATCGTGATGTACACCATGTGAACGGTCCATCAGCGTCTCTTAAGTGTTACATCACTGTCCATGCTTTCCAAACCCAGCAACACCTTTACCGAGCCGGCACCTTCTGCAGTGGAAAACCAAAGCGAGCTGGAACCGCGCTGTAACTAGCCTCTCTTCGCGCTACGGCTCGGTTCCTGTAAGCCAGTGGAGCGGCACCACATAAGACGTCACACCCATTCCCCTCTTGCACATTCACACTTCACAGTGCTCTTTTTTTCCCTATATCCTGTTGAATGTCAAGGGGCCATTTCATTCACATTCATACACCGACTCGCTGGGCAAAGTACACTGTAGGCATGCATAGCAAAGGGCAATAGATATGGTCAAAGATAGCGGCAGGAAGCCCAGAAAAAATGTAAGTGTTACAAAATAAACAAAGCACAGAATGTAAGTTGTGGACACGGGCAAGAATGAGGAGATGGAGTTTTAAAGTGATAGGGTACAGAACAAACACTTTCTATTACCAAAACTAAATATTAAATAACATAAAAACATGACCTTTGACCACGACCGTTTGACGCAACTTTTAAATGTTGTGATACCACAGCTGAGTAGCACCAGCTGGATTCTGGTTCATCTCCAAGGTGTTCTGTTGGTCTGCTATATTATCTTGCATTAACAAGGTAATGTTTTGCATTAACTGCACCTTCATAGTTCCTTAATAATGCATTCACAGAGCATTCAGTGCACCTTCATAATGCCTTTATAATGCATTCACAGAGCATTCAGTGCACCTTCATAATGCCTTAATAATGCATTCACAGAGCATTCAGTGCACCTTCATAATGCCTTTATAATGCATTCACAGAGCATTCAGTGCACCTTCATAATGCCTTAATAATGCATTCACAGAGCATTCAGTGCACCTTCATAATGCATTCATAAAACATTCATAAGAACATGTAAGTGTATATAAATATATATATAATGATTTGATTTAAATAATATTATATTCTGTTCGAAACAGTCATGTTCATGTGTGCCTGTTATCTTCTGTTCTGCTAGTACATAGTTATCATATCATGTCCATTCCGGAGTTATATTCTCATATCAAAGTCTCACCTCAAATCGGATAGATCCGCTTCTGTCTAAGTCAAAGGCGTTAAACAGGAAGTGTGCATACTTGGAGGAATCTGTAATGATTTGGAGAGA
This sequence comes from Brevimyrus niger, assembly GCA_015164015.2. NCBI lineage: Eukaryota > Metazoa > Chordata > Actinopteri > Osteoglossiformes > Mormyridae > Brevimyrus > Brevimyrus niger. The sequence continues at coordinate 29,222,559 of JAABNY020000119.1, forward strand.
GTTCAGTGACTGGTGGGCAACTTATTCAAGTTATTAATTGCCACAATGGTGACATCACTCTGGCGGGCAACTTATTCAAGTTATTAATTGCCAGTTAAGACAATCTACTAACTTCTTCTATGTATATCACAATTCCTGAACTTTTATCATTCATCGCTATTGCCTCTCTATATATCAGGGGCAAACTCTATTTCTATATATCAGACGGAAAGTTACATTACTTGACTGCACTGGAGTCCAAGATGCCCCTCACCTCCTTGAGGAAAAAAGTGAGAATAGATGGTCTTGAATGTCTCTTCATCCACAAGCCCACTGGGACACTCCTGTTAGAGGGACAGCAAAGACTCAGGTAAATGGACAGAAAGTCTGTGCTGGGGTGACACTGCAGTGCAGACTAAGGGGTAAAGCACAGGACAGACTGACAGAAACCAACATAAGGAACAATGTACAGAATAAAGACATACGTCTATTTCTTTCTTTCTCTTATTTTGTTGTTTACACTGGAGGGTGCATCTGTACAGATTAATTTATGTTTCCAATGGCCCCACCCAGAGCACAACCTGTCACAGTCCAGGCAACTGCCTTACACCCCGCATCCCTCAAATCGCACCATGTCCTAAAATATGACGCCATCCAGACCGCCCATGCCCCAAAATATGACGCCACCCAGACCGCCCATGCCCCAAAATGACGCCACCCAGACCGCCCATGCCCCAAAATGACGCCACCCAGA
>JAABNY020000119.1:29272412-29292509 GCA_015164015.2 Brevimyrus niger
CCCCCCCCACCTCATCCCCCCACGCGCTGTACACACGTGTACCCCCTCGTCTCACAGTTCATAGCTACTCTACTCCACTTTGCGGGTACCAGTGCATCAGTTTCTAATCACCATCACAGACCGCGCCGGCGCCCCGGCCCACCCGCATCATGAATCTTTAAGATGAGAGGCAGACTGAGTTGTAAGTGTTGCCCAGAGATTGGTGCTTTGCCTGCCCTCTGCTGGGCTTAGTGATTCTCTCCTCATCCACATCACATGACCCTTCTGCTAGCCTTCCATTGGCCAGGTACTACTGGTCATTTTGCTATGAGATGATGAACCATAAGAGCTTATTTCAGCAAGCATGCAGCCACTCACCTGCTCCCATCTCCAAAGGAAGAGAATTTAATTTTCCCCAACAAAAAAAAAGAACAATTTTTGCTGACCATTAGTTAGTTTCTGAATTCTTTTCCCTGTGGACCCACGCAAGAGGCCGTGGTTGTAACAGATCGAGGCTCCAACTTTCAATGCTTGGAAAACACCCACAACATTTGTGAGTCGGTGTGAGACTCAATGACAAGCAGACGTATTTTTATTTTCAAGAAAATCACTATGTCGTGTCTGCCTTCATAGCTCATTCGACGCAAGGAATATATTTCTATTATTGTTTCTGTCTGGCCTGCCACCACTGAGACATGACAGTTTTGCAGGGTGAATGTTGCATACACTTGGAGATCTATAACTCAAAGTTAAACACACCAACCCCATTGACTGTAATCGAAGGATCCAGGAATGAGCTGAAAGAGGAATGGCAATAGAAAGGCAAGATTCAATATCCCTGCCGCTCACTATGCATGCAGTAATCCTGGGAGGAGGAGTTCTTGAAATTCTTTTTGTAGCAGAGAGGAGAGAGGGGTCAGGGGCCACCTGTAAGGCAAGCCTGAAATAAATGACTAGAACGGGCTTCACCCCCCCAGGGCCACCAGACTTCTGAGGTCTCATCAGCACCCGGCCATGTGACGGGAAGCGTGGCTGCCTGTCGATGTGTGTCGGTTTGTGGGGGGGGGGGGGCATTTCTGCAAATAAACTCCTGGAAGGACGATCCCCAGCACCAATCGGGGGTGCCCTCACAAGCAGAAGATGATTAATGTCCGTGTTTCTCGCTCTGATGAAGTTCAGATAACTTTCCTTGGTCAGGAAGAGCTCAGATTCTTGAGGGGGGGGGGGGGCGGACCCTGGCAGAGAAATCAATTTGTTCCTGTGGATGGCCCATAAGGAGGAGCACAAATCCGTTTGAAGATGCATCATATTTTATTCATTTCATCCACCTTTTGGCTATAAAGTGCAACTAAATGAAACTTAGCACGTTACTCAAACCACTCGTGCTGGAACAGGTAAAGAAAAGGAGGGGTGGAAAATCCGAATGATCTTAACTTTATACTAAGGGTCCGAAATATCTCGGTATCTCTAAGGAGGACTGGCAGTCGATCTAGGGCATCCCCTACCTTGTGGCTTGTGATTTTTTTAGGGTGCCCTCCATTCACTGCAGCTATATTCAATGTTAATGTTAGAGTTTGCGATTCATTTGAACTATGTTCTCAAGAAGGACGCTGATCTTAAACACTGCTCCCTGAAATGTTCAGAGATGAGCCACTGAGCAGCCTGGCCTTCACACCAACAGAGATGCCACGTCACTTCGGACATTAGCATCTGCTAAATAAAATACATGTCAGGTCAGGGTCGGTGCCCGTCCAACCCTCTTTTATGTGTCTTATCCCCATTTGGCCAGTAGGTGTCACTAGTCATCCTGTTCCCCCCTCTCTATCTTGTAGTCCTTCAGTCCTGCTGTGTTTCCCTGTTACCCGGGCAGCCGCATAGCTTAGTGGGTTGAGCATGCGGCTCAGAGACCTAACTCACCTGTTCCCATTTATATTGTATTAGTTTTCTGTTTACTTGTTTGTTCTTGTTTATCTTTGTGTCCCTGTTTAAGGATTAACCTGCTCATGCCTTTTTTAGTTTTGTTCCGTTTAAACATATGTTCTTAGTCTTCCATACTATTGTTAACTCTTAGTGTTTGTTAAAGTTTCCTAGCTACTGTTCTTGTTAATTGTGAGTTACTCCACCTGTTGCTTGTTGTCCCGTCCCTTTGCTGATTGGTTGCTTCGGTTATGTTCCACACCTGTTCCTTCTTAGCCCTGGTATCTGTGTAGATTTAAGTGCATGCCCTCATTCTGTTCTTTAGTCTGTCATTGAAGATGTTACGGCATGTTTGTAGTTGTGCCTGCTTGTTTGATGTTCTTCTGCTTCTCTCCCAGCCTAGCTCCAAGCTTTACTCTGCCTCTTAGTCTTTTACTTTGTGCTTACATTTTAGATAGTTCCTGCTTTTCCTGCTTTGTATTTGACCTCTTCTAGTTCCTTTATTTTATGGTTTCCCCTTTATGTTCTGTTTTGTTAATAAAATCCTCTGTTTGCTGTAAGCTGCTCCCTGGATTGTCCCACTTTTTTCTGTCTGCTCCCCCCCCCGCCCTCGCGCCCACCTCACCCTCACCCCCCACAACATCATACCACAACCCCTCCTCCCTTATTGTCCCACTTTTTTCTGTCTGCGCCCCCCCCCGCCCCCCCCCCCACCATAGCAATACATGTAAATATAACATTAACCTTTTGTTCATTTTCTAATAGCTAAGGACGGAGCAAAGCAAATAATGCAGCTGTGATTTACGGCAATTCTGGCCATATCTTATTAAGTTACTGCTTCACTGCATGTATTTTGCCGGTAGCTAAAATTTAAACTGGACTCTGGATTTGGAAAAGCGGTCAACCGAGACGGTTCTTTCTCTGCACCACAGAAGCCGGTAATCCTCTGGTTCAGAGTGGAGAATCTCAACGCTTCCCTTCCCTTCTAAATCCTGCTGCAGGAGACCCGCAGTATCCCCACTGTCCCAGCACCACTAAGCCACCTGAGCAAACATCTCAGTGAAACTGGGTTGTTTTTTTCTGGATGAAATACTGATAGCAAAATGTTGCCCAGGAGGTGAAAAGAAGGAGCTGCAGACAGTGGAGACAATAATATATAACCAAAAGCGCCAAAACATAACCGATGAGAGTGAAATGAGAGTGTTGTACACTGCTGTTTCCGTTTTACACCGTCTTGTTTTCTCTCCCTGGTTACCGAGTTCGTTTTTGCGTGGGGGTTTACGTCCGTATGTGTATGTGGGAGGGAGGAGCTATAACACTGGGCGAAATCCCAAGGGGGACAAAAGGTAAAGGAAATTAGTCATCGAACATAAAAAGCAGCTAACGCAATTTTCACCCCCCTACCAAAGAGCTGAGGCACTCAGGCTCAGAGTGAAAAAACACACGACTTCACCAGCTAATGCTCTGTCACTCCGGATGTCAGGCTCCTCCTCTCTGCTCCTTTGCGTCACTTTCTACTCATACTTTCCTCAGTTCCATCACTCCAATGGATTTATAGCTGGGGGGCAACCAAACACGTGCTTTTAATGGCAGCCCACCCTGGACCCTCTGCAGAAGACTTACCTTAATTATTGGCTTATTAACAACTAAACCATCCATGAATGCTATCATTTATTAAACAAACAATAACTAAATATCCTATAAGACTCCAAAAAAGGTCCATAAATCATCTGGTTATTTTAACGTCCTGGCTGTTCGTATGGCCGCTAAGGTGGGTCTACCTGAATGCCTCTGTGTGACGTTTACTATATAAATAAAGCCGTTTCTATATATGTTTATGACAAACAGTGGTAAGAGGAACAATTCTGGTGAAGTTGGGTTATGGCAGGTTGGTTCCCCCAAGCCAAATTCATGCTTCACATTCCACATATTGCTATTCTGTTCTCTATATACAGTTCTGTAAGTGAAATGGGCGACGGGGAATGAGATTGTAATAAACAACAGTAATAAATGACCCAATATGCATAGCAGCAAGAGCAAAGCGCGACAGGCCAACATCTCTCCGCCGCTCTTTCATTCTTTCCTAATTAAAATTCTCACAGACAAGCACAATGAGCAGAGTGCAAAAGCAGAGCTCTGCCTACACATTCTTTGAAGGTACATTCTGCCTCATTCGGAGTTTTCTTGATGTATTTACTGAGAGGGGAGTATTTCTCAGATGCTCTGACGACAGGAGGCGTCGGAAAGGCTTGTGCTGCCCGCCTCTCGAGGGCGGCCTTCTCTGCCCGCATTACACATGGCTAAACCTTAATCTAATCCCGCAGGGACAGTTTTTCGCCTCCCCAGGATTTCGTATTAATAAGGCTGATTTATTGGCCTGTTGGGGATATGGAGATTAGAATCACAGGTCCATGGCTGTTCCATTTATGTCCACCCCCCCCCCCCCCCCCCCGGTGAAAACATGGGTGCGTTTTGGCTTCCTGGCTGCGCAAGTCGGCTACGCAGAAAAAAGCATGTTGAGACATTAACACATACCCATCATAATATGTTAAAAGTATGTATAACGATTGCATCTTACTTTTCTGTTGTCGAGGGCTGTTGTGTTTGGCTCAGTGAGCAGCACTGAGTTGACGTCAGTTTCCATGCAGCCCAGCGCGTGTAGTTTCCTTATGTTCACGTTTTTCTTTCTCCTGGGGCTCCAGCTTCCTCCCGCAGCCCAGAAACACTCAGTCTAGGCCAGCAGGTGTCTCAGAAGTGCGACCTGTGATGGTCTGGCTTCCCACCCAAGATGGTCTGCCTTGTGCGCCGCGATTCCAGAGACAGGCTACGGCTTCTTTTCGGCATCACGTCAGATAAGCAGTTATGGACGTTCATTCTGACTCGCCCAGACGGCTCCCTGTCACCTGCGCTTCATTTCATTCGGCGCCATGTTGTGACGTCACCTAACAAAGCTGCGTGCTTTATATAAATCTCTACTGTTTTTAGGATGGAATAAGCTGTTCTCATCAAAAAAGCATGCATTTAATGGAAAAATAATTTAAATATATGTAAATCAGTACTGCTTTCACTGGAAACAGAAGCAAGAGAATTGATTCGGAGGGGGTCTGCTGACTTTAATTGCAGGCCTGTTCCCTGGTAAACGTCAAGTCACATGACCAGTCCCTTACCACAGGTATATGTCACATGGTGGAAACTATCAAACAGGCCATTATATCAAAGTTCACTTTATATGGTATGTAAATCGTTAGTTTTTTCCAAATTTGGAAATATCAAGAGGTTTGGCTGATACGCTTTTATGCAAGCATTTTTCTGTGATTTGCGTGGAGGGTCTTTGGAGTGGCAGCAAACAGCAATTAGGACTTATGTAAACACAAGGGGAACTGGAGAGAATGAAGCACTGGAACATTAACTACAACGTAACCCTCGGTCGACTCCTAGAGGAGGCTCACGGGGAAGGTGCTCGGTCCTTCGCACGGAGCCAAGAGAGAGAAGGACTTAGCAGAAGAGGAGACCTTTGAGCCCGAGAAGTGAGCCATTAGGCCACACGTGCTCGTTTGGGTCACCATGGCGAGGAACCCACCATTCAGATGTTGTTCTTTTCTTTGTCCTCTTTATGAAAGCAAGTAGAGCAGGACACAGTCAGCCAGAAGGTCCATGGGTAGGTCTGTGTGTCTCCCCACAGGGGGTGGGGGTGTTCTACAATGCGCCTGGCTGCTGAAGAGACCTGACGGCCTTGTGAGAGCCGCTTATTACAACGCTGGCTTACACAACAAGCTCTCAACCCCGGGGCAGACTGTGGGGGTGTGGGAGGAGGTGGATGGGCTCTTTGGAAGATCCCGCCAGTTAAAATAGTATGCTGTACACGAGTTCCTCATCACCTACACACACACGCACACATACAATCTCAATCCAAAACAGTTACGTGTTATCCCCCCTATGAAATAACAATAAAGGTTTTGCTGTTAGAACAGCTCTCAGAAAGAATTTTTAGTTTTTATGCATATATAGCAGAGCTGAATATGTCCATGAGTCCACTACAACAATGGGCCGACCTTCTGTAGTCAAGAGCAGACTTTGAATAGTTCTCTATTTTTATGCTTATGTACCAGAAACAATTGACCGTCTAATAGTCCAGCACAAGAACAAGATGTCCTCCAAGAGTTAAGACCTGATTTTGAATAGCTCCCTTAGGCTGCAACATTCTGAGCTAATTGTATTATTTCTGTGTTCCTCAAGTGAGAACATCAATCCCACCCTCAGCTCAGTTTTTGGTTTGTTCAGGCATATATGTACTTGTTTTAGTGATTTTTTTTTGGTTACTTTTCTTTATGAATTTGCTCCCCTTTGTTACTGGACTGTGTTTGTGTGACATAGCAGCACATTAGCTTGTCAGAGTTCAGTCGGTGAGACTTACACTGGCTGCAAAACCACATCCTGCAAAAAGCCAAATGAAGGGGTCTGGTAAGGGTTCAGTGGTAGCCCTTTCTATCCCCTCACGCTAAGGGTTCAGTGGTGGTTGCCCTTTCTATCCCCCCCACATTAAGGGTTCAGTGGTAGTGGCCCTTTCTATCCCCCTACACCAAGGGTTCAGTGGTAGTAGCCCTTTCTATCCCCCCACCCTAAGGGTTCAGTGGTAGTAGCCCTTTCTATCTCCCCACACTAAGGGTTCAGTGGTAGCCCTTTCTATCCCCCTACACTAAGGGTTCAGTGGTAGTAGCCCTTTCTATCCCCCCACACCACACGCTTCAGAAGCTGCAGACTGAAATGCTCCCATGTGGCAAGTGCTTAATGTGAGAACTGGAAAGCCATTTAACCAGAACACTCCCCGACACCCCAGGAAATCTTTCCAAGCTTAATTAATGGTTAAAGTGACATGTTCAGTCTTCTGGGAGGGGCTAGTAAAGTCCGTGGAGGAAGCTGTCTTCGATTACATCATCACGTAACAGCAAAGAAAAAAAGACCTTCAAATGCTAATCATCTACAAAGTCGACTCACAGTTGCATCATGCCCCCCCCCTCCTCAAAAAAACTTTTCTAATTAGACAAGTCAGTTTCTTCTGCTGAAATTGCATCTTCCCAGACTGACACTATAAAGCCAAACCATTGAAAGTGAAAATTATGCATTATAAAAGCATTTGATATATAATCTTATTGTAAGTTTTACTCTGAACGCTGCTTTATAAATTTATATTTGATTAAGTTGAGAATGGGCATTGCACAGAAATTAAAGAAGAAAAACTTATATCCTCTCTCTATAATGAGGTGGAACCCACCCAGTGATGGTAATGAATGCCTTTACAACACAATGGGCATCAGGCCTGGATTCTGATATGAACTTCTCCCATCTGCTCTGCTGCTCAGAATGAGATTCTTAAAACTTGTGTTATTTCTGCTCCATTGATACAGAGGCGTGTCTTTGCTAAAAATGCGATAGCTTTTGGTCTATTTAAAATTCAGTCGTGTTGATCGACTGCTGGTCAGAATGCATTGTTCTGAAGGTTTATGATACCCAGTGAAGAAGAACTTATTTAAGAAAAATCTTTCTTTTTTAAGTAGTTACTTGCAATAAGATTGGGCCTGAATTCAGGTGTGGGCATTGACTGATGTGAATAAGTCTGTGAATAAGCCAGTTTCTGCATGCTTGTGTGTGGGGTTTGGGTGGTCTCTTTGTACGGTGTAGACCTCCTTTAGGTTCAGCTGTAGACTCCCACAGCTTTGAAAAATGCCCTCTGTAAATTGCCCATTGTGTGTGCGCGTGTGTGTGTGTGTGTGCGTGTGTATGTGCGTGTGCATGTGTGTGTGTGTGTGCGTGCGTGTGTGTGTGTATGTGTGTGTGTGTGTATGTGCGTGTGTGTGTGTGCGTGTGTGTGTGTGTGTGTGTGTGTGGGAAGGTGTGTGTGTGTGTGGGAAGGTGTGTGTGTGTGTGTGCGTGTGTGTGCGTGCGTGTGTGTGTGTGTGTCTCCGAAGGTGTGCTTACATCCCGCTCAGGATGCCCACTGTCCTCTGCTCTCTGGGATAAAGTACCAGGCTCACCTTGACTCCCTACTGGATAAGCAGTTACGGAATATGAATAACAGAACCGATGTCTAGCATATCAAATCATTCATGTATTTGCCCCACATAGGGTTGAAAGTAAGGGCAGGCAAGCAATATTCGAGATATTCCCGCACTAAAAATTCCACAGAAGCCTCAAAAATGTTATGCAATGATCTTGAGATTGATTCTCACGTATCGACCAGCTGATGCAAACGTTTCATAACCATTCTGATTATGCTGCATGCCTCTTTGTAGAGATATAAGAGAATGGACCTCGTATCACTCAAGGTGAGACCAGCAATTCACATTATAGGCAGTTTTCCCTGATGGGTGCCCTTACGAGCACAGCAATATAATTACATTGGCCCGCCACATTGTTCACATTTTAATCAAGATTCTGATTATGCATTTTTATTAATGACTTTGATTAAAATTAAAGCATCTTATGTATTATGCAACCACATTAGGCCTCATTTTGAAAATGTTTGATGTTTTTCTCTGACACTGTTTGCAGTGAGTTGTTGACCAGTGGACCGAGGAGAGGACTGGCCCGATTAGGGAAGGGGGAGGGGGGGGAACCCTAGTCCCTGCACTCATGGACATGCTGATCTCAATTTCTGTCTCAGTCCACCCCTGGAGTCAGCCAGTGTCCCTAGAGCCGTTAGGGTTGAGGGTCTTTCCCAACGACGGTGGTTTTGATTTGCATTTTAAACTCAACTCCTGCAGAAATGCAACTTAAATCACTTCATCAACTTCAGACCAATGCTGAAGCGGTCTCCCACCAAATGAAGAGTTTAATCTTGCAAAGTCGACACATCAAAGCCAGATACAGAGTCATGGGAGTTCTTTGCTGAGGCCCCATGCCTTTTGTGAAGAACTCCAGGTTAGGCTATAATTAATACACAAGTAGAATGTTAAAGAGCTCAGCCACACATTGAAAAGAGGGAACACAGTGAGTGTGCTGGGCTCAGGAGTTCACACACTACATTTCTCGCTGGGCTCAGGAATTCACACACTGCATTTCTCGCTGGGCTCAGGAGTTCACACACTGCATTTCTTGCTGGGCTCAGGAATTCACACACTGCATTTCTCGCTGTGCTCAGGAGTTCACACACTGCATTTCTACCCAGCAGACACATGGTGCAGTTCCTTATCACGCACACTTTCTTGATTAGATCCTACGGTTCACTTTGGTTATGTATATGACTAATTTCTGGGGGTGATACTTAGTTAATGGTCTAAGAAGCTGAGGCCCAGTGGCACCAAAAGTTAGATAGAAGAATCCGGAAAGCCAATCACATCTCAAAATGCACTTGCTTCGAGTGTGCTGTGTGTTTGGTTGGCCTGTCATATGCATGGTACAAATAAGTGAAAATTAGTGTTTATTTATAGGTAAATTTATTTTGCAGAACTATTCCCCTACTGGTTTTAAGTTTCATCTTATGCTCTGAACTTTGCATTCACTCCCATGTTCAGAATAACTTGTTGCCAAAGAGTTTACCTTTGCAGTAATCATGGAAAGCAGGGTTACTGTGGTGTATGAAAGCTTGTAGTCAGGATGGGAAATGGAAGGATGTGTTCCTTGAATTACTGAGGATCAGGTGAGCGGAGAAAAAAAGCAGCATACGGAAAGGTCACATGACCGGGAGCCTGTGAGAGAACAGCACTGCGAAGTCACATGACAGGAAGCCAGCACACTGCAAAGTCACATGACAGGACGCTTGTCAAAGAACAGCGCCACAAAGTTTCTTGACACTTAACCTGATATCATCCATGAAAAAACATCTGCCGTGCTGCAGAGGGGAGTTTTTTTGGGGTCTTGGCGGATGCCACCGGAGCGCCGATGTCTGTAATTCTGAGGGGGGGGATGTACCTTGTTTCAGGTGTAGTTTTGTTTATTTCAGTTCTCCATGTGTCACTGCTATCTGAATTGATTTATTTGTGTTACAGCTATTCAGTAAATTGTTTATTTGGCTCCTGTTGGTCTTCGTTTCCTCAGATACACCACAGAGTTATAACACAGGATGCACTAAGCATTATCTTAATTGTTCTAATCAGATTCATTTAGCAGACACCTGAACCCCAGTTTATTTAACTGAACATTTACTGAGTATGCTAAAATATTAGTACCCCACTAGCATATTGACCTGCAGTCCCTCTGACCTATACTATTTACATAACTATCGCTTGCTTCTGTGACTCCCTTGCCTCTGTGGCCTTGTGCAGGGTTCAGGAACCGCTGTTCGGGTCTCTCCAGGAACTCACACGCTTCCTGCCATAACACGGCCGGCCCGCAAGCCTTCTTAATGAAATCCTATTTCCTACATAGCACCTAATGCAAATTTCATTACAACACAATGGAGCTACATTTATCTTTCTCTTCAGAAAAATAAACACCAGCCTTTCCGTCATGATTACATTTAGCCAAAGGAAAAGGGCTGATTTATTTAATATATATCAGAGCATGAACCGATGAAAGCCCACATAAAACCTGAATCTCCAACTTAAGTCTAGTTTCTGCTCTGACACTCTCAGCCAAAGTATCATACAATTTTTACGACTGGATATTCAACCAGTATAGCTCATGTATTTTGCTTCAGGATGTTACAACTGTGTCTCTTACGGGATTTGAGCCGGCAAACCTCTGGGTAACACGTCCGTGTCCTTTACCAGAGGCTATTTATAAACCAGTCTGTAGTCTCCTCCCCATGCAAGCTGTGATCTTTCTCCTTTTATCCATGAACCCCAGCTCTCCCATCCTTTCAGGTTTGCTCTCTCTCTCCATTGTTCCTCCCAGCTTCAGTTTTTGATTTCACTGCTCCCCCTCCTGCGTCTTATTACCGACCCCCAGCACACCCTGACTACCCCCCCCTTCCACACACAACTCGCCATTTCTGTTTTTGTTTGTTACGCATCAGAGGTGCCTAAACAATACCCCTGGATGAGAATTTAATTAAGGGTGCAAAAGTAAAGCATTACAAAAAGTTGGGATAAGATCACTTGAAAGTTCCCGAGGTGCAACAGAAAATGAGCGATTTTTAATCCGCCCCAAGCGCATGTAATTTGCAATTCAGACACCCTTAAGTACTTTACCTTGAAAAATGCTACCAAATTCTGTCATCAGCCTGCCCACAGTGGAGGCGGCGTCAATCTGCAAAGCTGCGATAGAGCGAGGGGGCCAGCTGGAAGGACGCGGCGTGTGTGATGACGGGACCACGGACGTCGCATGACATCCATCCCCGGGGAGCAGCTGGGCTCCGCCGCAATTCTCTCCCTCTCAGCACTGATATATGCAGGGCAGGTCTGGGAGAGGCGCTGATCTTGCATTTCCTGCGTATTTTACACAGGAATGTTTATGACAGGACTGGCTGATATATACAGCATGTCTACATTAGCCATCTTCCAACCTCTTAGGATCAAGGGTAGTGCCATAAGGCAGGATAACAGCCTGGATAAGATGTCAGTCCACGACAGGGTATACTCAGGGTATACTCACACACACATACAGACACACACACACACACACACACACACGCTTTGGGGGATTCAGAGATGCTGATGAGCCCACCTGAAAGAGAACATGCAAACTCTGTGTACACAAAGTGAGGTTCGAATCCCCAGCCGAGGGCTGGTAAGGCGGGTAAGTACTCTAGATGACAGATCTTACTACTATTTAGTTGTAGTAATTTGTTTAAAACCATCAGTTATACCTGTAGCTGCAGCTTTTATATAAAAAGTATTACAGTAAAGTGTAAAGGTACTATTAATGTGTGCTTCATGGGATTTGAACCTCTGAGTTCTGTGTTGTTAGTTGAATTACAGGAGAGTTCATGATGCAAAAGTAAACTGTGCTTCAGTTTTATGTGCTTTACAAAGTCAAGCTTCAGAAAATAAGAGACAAACCGCATCCCATATCGGTTGAAAATTGGACACAGTATTTTCTTTTCCAACACCTGGTGATCGAGAATCACAGCCCCTCTGCATCCGTGACTTCTGCCTCTGTGGCAGCACATCTCTACGGCACAAACTTGAACTTGCAAACACTGTACCGAACACACCCGAATTAAACGCCCGCCATTTCACAGACCCTCAGTCTCTCTCCGGCCCTCGTCCTTTCGGTATCGTTTGCCTCACATCTCATCTGTCTTCCGCTTGTGTTGTCTGCACCCTTTGATTCTGTGAAAAAAAAAATGGCTCCTATAAAGCAATTAAGCGGTCCAGGCAATCCCTCAAAGGTTATGAGGGATCTCTTAACGAGAAAAACTAAAATCTTAGATCTTTTGAAAAGGGGCATGTCGCTTGCTGAAGTGGGCCATGAGCTCGGAAACCGAGCATTTCTCATAATACAAGAAAACGCAGCAGAAATTCGTTCTGTCCCTACAACGGCAAAAAAATGGCCTCTCTGGATTGTAATAAAGTTGCAAAGATGGAGAAAACATTAAGGGTGTGACTAGAAAATGTCACAAAAGCGTATCCCTGTCGATGGCAAAATTATTGGTCAAAAAAAAGCCATTAGCCTCTATGAGCAGTACTATGTGGGGACCGAGGAAAGCGAAAGGAAGGGTTAGGCTAGCAGGGACGGCTGGTGAGCTATGCAAAGCACTACAACCTCAAGAATTTAAAGGTCAAGGGATAATCTGCATAGGCTGCACAAACGCAATCCACACAGTGATGTTTTGTTTCAGGTTTAAGTGCAGTTGTCACTTTTTATTTGCTTTCACCTGCAGTGACCGTCAGTGTAGTCTGGCCTTTTGGTTCCCTTTGTGGTCTCTTACAATGAAAAGCGAACACTCATGACTAATTACGAGACTAAGTATAATCTGTTTGGACCATGCACCTGGCACTGCGGATATTTTTCCTCCAGTAAACTAGCAAAATTGCAAACTAGCAAAAAGTTGCCCACACCTTAAGGAAACTTGTGTTTTGCGCCACTGGGATCTGGGAGAGAACAGAAAGGTGAGCAGTCTGCGAGTCCCCAAGGCTCGGGCTGGGAAACACTGCCGTACACCCTCCAGGAAAACGAACATTTGCCTTCGACAAGTCTAACGCATGATAGGTAATTAGGGATGTTGCCCGTTTATTTATCTTTTCCCAGTTCGCTTGTCCCAGTGCCTCGTGCTGTTGGTTACGGCTCGCTGGGGTACGTTTACACTCGGAAGCTGATGCATGTGCATTTAACATGGGCTCGGGGCCAGCACTAGAGCGCCCTCTGGCTGCGGGGGAGTCAGCATCTAACACGGTACCCCCATAAGCACGGGAGCGTGGCCCGGCAGAGAAGACGGACAGTTTTGGCTACATGCCCACCCGGCTGATCTGTTAGCACTTTTAGCGCAAGGCTGATTTTCAGTGCCCTCTCACTCTCTCTGTCTGACACCTCACAATCCCAGCGATTCTCCACCAGCAGTCGGTCCCTGCACTGGCTTGGCTGCTTCTTCAAACCGCCATTAATGGGCCGTGGCACTCAGCTGCAGTGGCTCTCAGCTGCAGTGGCAGTCAGCTGCAGTGGCACTCAGCTGCAGTGGAAGTCAGCTGCAGTGGCACTCAGCTGCAGTGGAAGTCAGCTGCAGTGGCAGTCAGCTGCAGTGGAAGTCAGCTGCAGTGGCACTCAGCTGCAGTGGCAGTCAGCCTCTCGCGCCTGAACAGCTGGACCAGGGCCCAAAAAGAATGATCCCAGCAGCTTCGTTAAGCAGGCACATAATAAAGTTAAATTAGAAATCAGAACACCGCTCTAAGATTAATCACACTAGAAGCAGTCAGACTTGAAAGACTTAATAATATTTACACACTCTGTTTCTGAAACTATTCCTCAGATTCATTTTCTTAATACCATATGATGAGCAAGTAGTAATTTTTTTTTTTCAAATGACTTATTTCTAATTTTTATAATTGCCATAGATTAATTGAAGTGTTCCAATTTAAATGAGTCCTTCTGAATTGGAGCGTAGCATTGTTCCACTAGAAAAGCAAAGCGGGGTTGAGTTTAATGTGCTTTGAAAGCTTCGAGTCAAATAGCAATTCCTTGGCTGTAGTTATTGCTGCTGGGTCTTCCTGGAGATTATCTGAAGGCTATAGGTCACCAACCTTGCTCCTAGAGATCTACCACCCCAGAGAATTCAGGTGCAGCCCTAATTTAACATACCTGATACAGATACTCAGGCCCTTCAGTAATATCTCAGTCTGAGACTCAGCTATGTTGAAGCTATGCTGGCTATAATACTGAGATGCGGTGTGCAAGGCGTGTTAAATTAGGGCTGCACCCAAGCTCTGCAGAGTATTAGATGTCTAGGAGCAGGGTTGGTGACCACTGGTCTAGGTGGATGTTCAATATAGCCAGACTAGCAATAACTGACTAAAATCAGTTAGGGGGGGGGGTGATCAGGAAAATAGGGTCATTAAATGTCAAGAGGAGAGGGGATAAAACAGCTATTGCAGGAGCTATTTGGCATCTGGAAGTCAGGGTCACCTTACCGGAGGACAAAAAAAATACACGATTGTACTTAATCATGAACTAACTTAGCACAAAATACATTTGTTCATGATTTGTACTTGGGTAGTAACTGAGTTACTAAGGAACCATATTCTAAAGTGTTACCACAGTATATTATTTGTGCCCCCCCCCCCCCTTGCAAATCCCCTGGTCCTGCAGCTAATGCTCACACTCCAAACTCTCCTTCCATAACCTCCCAGAAAACCCCCCCCATACTGCCTTTCGTTTACTTCCGTCACTGCACAGTGGCGGCAGGTTCTGACCATCAGTCCATTATCTCTTCAGTTAGCCAGGGTGCTGTGTGGCTCGGAGATATCCATGGCCTTCATTTCTTCTGCATGAGCAGGAATTTTCCTTGGGATCATTAAATAAAACACCCAAGATCATGATAACAATACTAATCTTGCTGATGACTATAACGAGTAAAAAGACCCATCGCACATAATTATAATCCTGATTCTGGGCCAATAGATTTATGAATGCAATTCAATCAAGAGGTTCAATATCAAGATATCACCAGGTTGTAATAGTAATGCTTATTTAGGAGGATTTTCTGACATGTTACTCTTATGTTCCTCAGAGATGACTCATCATATGACTCATTTAACTGCAGATGACTTGCTAATATATTAACTGAACAATATTAAAACTTCAGCCCATGTGCTACAAATATTTTCCACCCAAGGAACCATTCTGTATGGGATTTTTGTTATTCATTTCAATTTTTTTTATTATTATTTATTAAGTTGTTTTTAAAATTGTACCAAAAACATTAACTGCTAGATGAATCAATTAATCAGCAGTCGATTCCTTGTAATGCACCCAAAAGACATGCTATCTGTCAGTTAGTGGGTTTGCAACCCAGCCAGAACAGAAAGACACACAGGTAGTGCTGAAATACTAATTATAAAAACGTGTTAATATCACAAAAAGCAGCTTTATAATATCTTAGACCAATTATGCATTTGTAAAAGCATATGTTTAATGTTTAATCTTCAAACATTCCTGTCATTAAAATGTGTTCTGCTTTTACAAATGCATTCTGCATGACTGCTGGGTACCTGTCACTCCTCCAAGCATGAGGGAGCGCAAACACAAGACCGATCATACCGCCCGCCTGAGACTCTGGACAGAACGCCACAGCGAGCAGGTAACTGCCTGGGCTTTGGTCGTAACACGAGGCTCCGGAATGAAGTGTGAAGTGGCCAGGATGGCTGCTGTGGGGTTGGAAGACAGGACATGATACTCGCAGACAAAAATCGAACAGGATGCAAAATCAAAACCTCATACACCGACATGAGACAGACAGGACAGGAGCTGCATTCTTGTACTTTGGTTACAGCAAGACTGAGCCCTTTTGAGGAGCTGCTCAGTGTATATCAAGCCTGGGATGTTTGGTTTGAATTATATCCAATTACATAATTACAGGTGCCATGGATATTTTGCTGCACTCCCTCAACATGTGAAGACTGACCAGATCAGTCTTCCCCAATCCGGTCCTCGGGGACCCACGGTCAGTCCGTGTTTTTGCTCCCTCCCAGCTCCCGGCAAAAACATGGACTATCTGTGGGTCTTCGAGGGCTGGATGGAGAAACACGGCGCTAGGCGCCCGGGATCCAGCTTAACCACGCTCCTGTTCAAATTTTCATTTCCTTTCATCTTGATTCACGTCTAGCTCGGCTCACCCCGGGCGACGGCTGATCCGTTTTCACCCAAACCCAGTAGAAGCCGCCCCCACCTCTCCCCAAAGTGCCCTCAACGATCACCTTTTCTTTTTCTCGGAAATCGCACCCACGACGATTTGTCAGCGATCGGCTATGCCTCCCCTCCTCGTGGCTCGATTTTTCACAAGTCTCACATCGACAGGGAAAACCATGTGGAGCCCTCAGGGTGGGGGGGGGGAGCAAATGGTGACATTTCTGAGTCTGAGGAAGGAATCCGCTGACAAAGGACTTGGACTTGGAAAGTTGCCTGAGGTTACGCAGGTTAAACACTGGCTGCCATTTCTTCACCTGTCTGTTTGAGGCCACATCTGTCCCCACTTCAGTCCTCTGTCATTTGCGGGCACTTTTAATGCTAATAGTGATTCTGCTATCACCCCTTCCTCACCCCCACCCATCCACTCCATCTCTCTTTCTGTAGCTCTCTCTGTTGTTTTTTTCAAGATATGTGAAGAGCGATGTGTCTTAAAGGAGACCTGAGATCTGCGTGTGGTGAGGCGGCGTGTGGCGGAATGGCGTGTGGTGAGATGGCGTGTGCCAGAATGGCGTGTGCCGGAATGGCGTGTGCCGGAATGGCGTGTGGTGAGATGGCGTGTGCCGGAATGGCGTGTGGTGAGATGGCGTTGAGCGGAATGGCGTGTGGTGAGATGGCGTTGGGCGGAATGGCGTGTGGTGAGATGGCGTGTCTAAGGGGCTACTGAGAGACCAGCGAAATGTTCATATTTGCATTTTAGAGTAGTGACTAGAAAAGTAAACATTCAGCCATCCCCTAACCCTAACCCCATCCCTCTGCCATAACTGCTTGCCCACAGCAGGCTCTAAACAAGCCTGGAGATTCTTCTCAGAAATAGCGGGTAAAAGGATGGGGGCCCGCGGGATGGCGTGCCAGCCCATCACAGGGCACGCGCTCACACACTCTCCTCACACAATGATGGCAAATTAAAAAGTCTCAATCGAGAAACTGCATGAACACGGAGAGCCTTTCGTCATGCTGTAAACATGCGTTGACGTGCTTAAAGCCTCCACACATCCCCAGCCTCTGTTTGCATCCCATCTCGGTCCTTCTTTCTCTCCGCCTTTCCAGCTGCGGCCTTAAGCTCACCGCGTATCACGCTCCGGAAGCGATAATGATGTATCAGTGATGTGTCATATTGTCTCCCGGACCAGATGACAACTTTATACAGAAGTGTGTCGTGTCTCCATTTTCAGCCACAAAGTGAGAGTCCATCTTGAAATATGCAAGTCACCTATCCTTCACACACACACACACACACACACACACAACTTCCTACTTTTGTACAAGTTTGCCTGTGCAGTCTTTGAAAGGGATCCAGCGCAGGTGAATTACGGAGCATCTCAATCTGTGAAGAGAACGGTGGGTTAAAGGGACCATAGGCAGCAGTGATGCCGTTAAGTTTCAGGGGAATAATCTCGGGGGTGGCATAGTGGCACAGGGGCCTGCACTGCCGCCCCCCACCTCTGGGGGCAGCACCCGAGCCTCTGCCAGGGTGCCACGCATGTGGAGTTCGCATGTCCTTCCTGCATCATCGCGGCGTTTCCTCCAGATACTCCGGCTTCCACTCACAGTGCTGAGAACATGCTGAGAATATCTGGAGTTACTCAATTGCCCATAGGTGTGTGTGTCTATAGACTAGGTTCTACCTTTCGTCCCTGTTCAGCTGAGGAGGGGAAGACGAATGAAAAATGGCTACGATCAAAAGCTAGAATCTATAACGTACAGAAAATGATGAGAAGCTCCAGTCTTAAGAACAGCATAAGTCATACTGTGCAAGTAATGGAACAATATTATATAATGCTTTTACTGCAAGTCAAGGTAAATGTATCACAGAACTCATTACCCATCTATTTTATATTTATATATGTTTCATATATTTTTTTTTATTCAACTTGTTGTTGTTGTTGTTGTTGTCTAACAGTTACACCTATGAATGCTTTGCTTAATTCAGTAAAAATCTTGCAGATTTATCGGTTTCATAATGACCAGCAATGTTTGCTCATATGCACATATCATCCACACAGACATTTTCTTTTTATTACTTGTCATAATTTTCTGTCTGACTAATTCACTCCTGTTCTTGCCATTTTGCTATTAATTGAAATCATAATCACTGGCTCCCAAAGGGACACTAAACACACGCCCTGTTTGTTTGCCCCTCTCGTTTATTTGCCCCTTTTGTTTATTTGCTCCTCTTGCTTATTTGCCCCTTTCATTTATTTTCCCCTTTTGTTTATTTGCCCCTCTCGCTTATTTGCCGCACTCGCTTATTTGCTCCTCTCGCTTATTTGCCCCTCTCGCTTATTTGCCGCACTCGCTTATTTGCTCCTCTCGCTTATTTGCTCCTCTCGCTTATTTGCCCCTTTCGTTTATTTGCCCCTTTTGTTTATTTGCCCCTCTCGCTTATTTGCCCCTTTCATTTATTTGCCCCTCTCGCTTATTTGCCCCTTTCGCTTATTTGCCCCTTTTGTTTAGTAATGAGTCCATCTTGATGGGCCGAATGGCCTCCTCTCATTTGTATAGTTCTTATGTTCTTATGTTCTTATGTTCTTATTAGTCTTCATATAAAGATACTCCCCAGGTCTGTCTTGCCTGGTCCTGACATTAACGTTGTTGCTCCTGTCTGCTCTGGTTCCCGTTTACCTTTCCTTATTGTTTGATCCCACGTGACCCAATTTGTTTCTGTTCAGTTCTTAGTTAATGGAACCACCTTTTGTTTATTCCAATTTCCGCTCCCACATCCTTCATTCTGCTCATCACAAAGATCACAAATATCTGTTGTTTTATATTATTTCAGAGGTCTTACTAATTAAAAAGCACCCAATGAGACTGCTTGTCGATTAACTTTTAACTCTTTTAGAGCTATAATTCAGGTCTCAATTTAGTACTTAACTGAAATTAATGTTTTACATAAATCTTCTGGTACTTTCGAAGGTGTTGCGTATATTTTATAAACAAATGAAGTGATGCACTTTGCTCTAAGACCAATACATTTGCAATTTCTTGAATTGAAGTTGGGGTGGTGTAGATTCCTCAGAGTTCCCGAGCTGAAATTCTGACTTCGAATAGCATTCCAGTTGAAATTTCCAACCAGAAACTAGGAATGTATGACTTAGGAGTTCAAATGGAACGCCCCGCCCCCCCCCAATAAGTGCCCAAATTAGGGTTAGCCAACTCAAGCAAAGTATGATTATAGTTAGAAAGGTTTTGACATTTAAATACATCATGAGGTGTTTTTATGATAGTTCTGGGCCCTGGTATAATGGGAAACAACAGTTTATTGTGATTTCATGTTTCAACTTTTGTTGAAATATGTTATGAATTGTTGTTGTGGCCGAAAAAAATAATCCCATATAACAAGAAACTACAGATTAGTTTGATTTAACAGCATATTTCATACATTCCAACCGCATGTTGTGTCATTCTAAGTCCCCGACTATCACAAAAACAGCCCAGATTCAGCTGGCTAGCCCTGATTTGGGGACTTCTGGTGACACAGCAGGCTGTTGGAAAGTATGAAGTGTGCTATTGAAATGGGATAAACTGAGGTTTCCCTTTACAGGGGAGCAAAAACTGTCTGGCAAGGAGCTTGGAAGGAGAAAAAAATGGGACCAACTGGATCCCCAAGGACCAGACCAGGAAACACCACCATAGATAAAAGGTTCTACAGACCTTAGAAGGGCCTTTCAGTCATTTGTGTTGTTTTCTGCTAATGAACTGTGTGCCTTTGTCTTCACTGCAAATTACTGTAATTGAGTATTTATTTTGAAATGCTCCAAGGCTGGTACCCCAGATTCCAGGTACCGTATAAGACGACTTTTCACACCATAAATTTCTGCTCCTAAGTGGGGGGGCGTCCTATAGTAGTGTAGTTTAGGGATCGCTAATTATACTATGGTTCCGAGCTCCTGTTGTGCCCCTTACCTCCTCCTCCTGCACACA
>JAABNY020000119.1:29303465-29317188 GCA_015164015.2 Brevimyrus niger
CACCCCACCCCCTTCCGACCTGCCCCCCCCCCCCCCCAGCCATCTCTGCCCGCTCATTAATGCCCCAACACACTAACTAAGTTTCCACGGCATGCCAGAGTTTTCCATTTTCTTTTCTTGGTTTCTACCTGACATGTGGAACACTGGGTTTACTGAGCAAACCGGGACGTGGCATATTCTCCAATTACAATAAGAAACGACCCCAAATGTGGGTAAATGGAAAGGAGCCCCAACAGGGATGTAGGCTGCTGTCCGCGGTCCTCGTTTGTCTCTGGTTCTTTGCAGTCACCTGCCGGGAAGAACTTTATCTGTCATGAGGCATGCAGAGTCTTCACTGAAAACCGAAATCTACCCCCATCCCCGAAATAGAAAGCGCTATATTGAAATATTTAATTATTTTATTTATCATTTGTTAACAAGTCCAAAAACCGGCGGAAGAGCAAAACAAAAATTACTTTTAAGATGTGCAAATTGTGGTGGGAAACGAAGCTTAAGAGATGGAGATGTGAGAAAATTCCCCCCCCCCCTCTGGGTCAGTTGCTCCATGCCTCACTTTTGCCAGGAACACCAATCGAACTTGCAACGTGTTCCATGGCAGCAGGGACGACTCTAACCTCACCGTGCACATACGCATGGAGAAGGGAGGCAGCTAGGGGGGAACTTTACAATGGGGGGGTTAGGGTTAGGAGAAGGGAGGCAGCTAGGGGGAACTTTACAATGGGGGGTTTAGGGTTAGGAGAAGGGAGGCAGCTAGGGGGAACTTTACAATGGGGGGGGGGTTAGGGTCAGCAGTGCTTTAAAGGTGGTCGTCTTCCAACATTCATCTACAAACACCTCTGGTACCTCTTTCGTCTTCCTTCCCTTCTTGGTCCACTTCCTGGCACATGGTCCTCTTCTAGTCACACTCCCTGGTTGGGATGATTATTAGACACCAGCCAGTGGTGAGGAAACCACGGTTACCTTTGGCCTGTGTGGTGCTGATCACCCCCTGGTGGTTTACAGTAGATTTGCAGTCAGTCATCATCAGTCACAAAGTAATGATTATACCTCTAAAATGGCAAATAGAAAAAGAAACTCTAGAATCTTTCTATAAACTGCTGTCTTTGCTCCCCTCAAAATGTGAGTCATACTGAGGCAACTTGTCTCATAATCCTAGATGATATTTAAATCAAATTACAGTCAGTCATGCTACGGTGTGACTGTTGCATTTCTGAAAAACCTTGTGTTCACTAAAATATACATATCCAGTGGGGAAAGTAAGGTTACAGGAATGCAACTCCTACAATTAGTAACTTAGAGGAAACAAAATGAATTAAATAATAAAAAATAATGGCCAATAATGTAATTATATGCATTTAAAATAAGACTCTTTAATAGGACTCTTACGAGTCTCAAGAAAGTTCAACCAATTCACTGAAAAAAAAACTGGTTTAATAGAATGATTCATTCACAAATGATTCACTTGGGCAGCTGTTTTTGAATGCATGTGGTGTAAATCACTTAGATCATGTCACGTTGTCGTGCTTTTCTCTCCAGCTGAAAATCACGCATACAAATGTGATTCCGCGTTGTATTGAACTTGAGTACTAATATACCAACATATTTGAGGTGTGATGTCACATGTAGTAGCAGGAGTCCCTGTACCACAGGGGCGTAGGTTTGGCTTCATCATTGGCGTTTCCTCAAGACTCCTTGGGTACCGCTGGCTTGACTTGGGGCCACGAATGAGGCAGACTGCCTGCATGGTGAGGGAGCGCATGTTACGGCACTGCGGCCGTGTGGCGCGTTTCCCTGAGGGCGATCCGGCTCCCAGGATCCTCTGTGCTGAGGACCCGAGCAGCTGGACCAGGCCAGGGGGACGACCTCGTAACACCAGGCGGCGGTGGACGGATGCTGGACTGGACCGTGTGTCGGCCTGGGGGGGTCCCCAGCCGGGATCCCGAGGAGTTTCGCTGTCCTGACCTGATTGGTCGAGACATGTCCCTACTCTCCATTCCAACCAATCACTCTCTACGTTCCCACCAATGACAAGCATGTAGATACAAAATATGAATTTGCTCCGCCTTTCCTTTCTTTTCACAGGGGTCAATCGGCTACAGGTTGAAAGAAACTAGCTTTGTCTTTGTTCCCATAGTAATGAGCTGGAAGGGCATGCGGTGACTTTTACCCAACTTTGCAATTATTATAGCACAAGGAAATCGGAGGTGAAAAGGAGAGATTCGGTGCAGACGCACGGCCTCATTATCTATCCATCCATCTTCCATTATTGTTTATCTAGTACAAGGTTGTGGTGCCTGTAGCACATCCCAGGAAGGAAGGCGTAGAGGACACCCTGGACAAGAAGCCAGTCCATCGCAGGGCATATCGGAGTAGCTGCAGTTACACACTGAGGGCAAGAAATCAGAGACAGGATTCAAACGCAGTATTGTCAGTAATACCCACTGAGATAACCTGCCACCCGTTATTCATCTTTATAATTAATGTCAATACCTGTTAGAAAGGATTATTAAAACTGTATTCCCTGCCCTCCTGGCTTCTTAGCAATAACGGCCATCTTTGTATGTTTGAGTTGCCACATCTCAGCCCAACCAGACCATGACACACTTGCAACCTCGAAATGCTCGGTGCCCAAGCATGTGCTGTCAGAGTTACGTAGGCAGAAGTGTCTAAATGTATACCTGAGACGTAAACGGTTATGGGCAGATGGTACGGAAATACGGATCCCTGGATTGCTGCGTGCAGCACGCAGGACAGGCACCTTGTTGCGGGGAGTTAATGCTGTCATTATACAATGCTTGCAGTAATAAATGCAGCAACATCCACATTGGCACAGTTCATCAAAAAGCTAATAACTGCCCCCCAGCACAACTTAAGCAGAGACGATTCATTTCCCTAATGATGTTTTTCCCTTTTCAGGGCGCATTTCTGTAGTCTGAGCCACACTGGCTGACAAATGTCACAGAGGGAAGTCGTAAATCCTCCTCCAAAAAAGTTACCTCTACATAAATCATGGCTGGCACACAGTCATTATTAACTTTCCCAAATAAGTCTTGGTGACATCAGCTGGTTCCCATGCGCTAGAAAACTCATGCGCCGCAAATTAAGACGCGTCTATATTTCCGTGTGCGGCTTCATTTTTGATCCCCGGCGCCTTCATGTCTTCACTCGTCATTCAAGGCTAAGTAAGCCTGGGAGATCAGATGCGCTGCAGTCAATATTTGCCCACCCGATATCTGTCAGTAGCACCTCCAAGACAAGCCGGCGGACCGCAGTCCGTTTAAATCACCGTCAGTGGCCGCGAGTGGGAGGCTAACTGGCAGAATGCCCTAAGGGCCGAGCGCAGATCCTTCTAATGATCAATCAACAGTGAAGTATAAGCTAAAGGATCATTGCTGCTCATTCAGCTGCAAAATGTCACATGAAAATCACGGCGGGATTTCGTAAGGGCTAATTGGCTTCGTTTACTATTAATAATCCCAGTTGTTGTTACGGGGACAGTGTATTTACTCCCGCGCTCCAAGACCTGCATGAACGGAAAGAAGATATTCAACACAAGCCCAAGGAAGCCTTCTTCTTCTAGGTGTTGTCCATCATGATCATGGTCGTCATTTTCATCACCATCTTCCCTGGTGGCTCCGATGTCGAAGCGAGGTGTTCACTGCACGTCGGAGACTTCAGCCCAGTGTCCGTCGTGCTTCACTGGCCGTCTGCAGGGAGGCCAAGAAAGGGCTGCATCTCTGCTCTTCTGTCAGCTCGTCCTCTCTTACTCCATCCCTCAGACACCTAGAGACACCTATCCCTGAGAGTAGCACGGCCCTATCTCTGTGAGTAGCACGGCCCAATCTCTGTGAGTAGCATGGCCCAATCTCTGTGAGTAGCACGGCCCTATCCCTGTGAGTAGCGCGGCCCAATCTCTGTGAGTAGCGCGGCCCTATCTCTGTGAGTAGCACGGCCCTATCCCTGTGAGTAGCACGGCCCTACCTCTGTGAGTAGCACGGCCCTATCTCTGTGAGTAGCACGGCCCTATCTCTGTGAGTAGCGCGGCCCTATCTCTGTGAGTAGCACGGCCCTATCTCTGTGAGTAGCACGGCCCAATCCCTGTGAGTAGCACAGCCTCGGCGAGATGCATGTGATGTTACCAGAGGGGCGAGGCTACTGGCAGCATCTCCCCATTTCTCCTCAGTCGGCGTGTGTATCATGTGCTGGGTCAGACGCTACAAGAAGCGGGAAACGAATAGGAAAGACAGCATGTGCTTTACTGCAGGAGCATTTAATGTTTATTGGATCAGTAATTTGAAGATTGATTTTATACAATTAATCATATCACAACCTCACAATTACTCGGTAACCCTAAGCAGGATAAGAGCCTGGTACATTGGTACATTGGATCATAATCATTACCTTAATCAAGCTTCATTATCAATAATCTTGTTAAAAAAAAAAAAAAAAAAACATGTTGTACCTGTAAAATTTCTGCTGAAGTGAATGCAGGGCTGGACTGGAACTAAAATTCAGCTCCGGACGTGGGGGTCCTTCATGGCTACATGATAAATTTTGCTAAGCTAGGGGGGGGCAGGGAGTGGGGGGGCATGATAAATTTTGCCTGCCCCCATACCCATCCGCCAAGGGGGAATATGTCCGGTCTGCTAGATGGCACATCCAGGACTGGGTGAATGGATAGAAATCATATTTGCGATCATTTTTGATCAAGCACAACATAAAAAATCTAAACTGAATGTATTTAGTGTTAAACCACATTGGTCACATAAACATGTAAACAATTAGTCACCATTTACCAAAGATTTAAAAAATTCAGAAATTAGGTAGCTGGGAATTCTTTGGTCCGTCAGATGCCTATTAGTGGAAATATTCCCGGACTAGACATTGTTTACTTGTCCTATTTCAAATCACCTCTATTTACATTTACATATTTCCCGTGAGAATCATGATTAACTGTGAATGTTTTCTGCGACAGTTGGATAAAGGATGATGTCAATGAAGAACCTCACTGTATGTACAGTAATACGAAGACAGGGGAGGTTGACAAGATAAATTGCAAATGATATGTTAAAATAGAGGTGATAAGGAAAGGCAGAAACCAACAGCAACAACAAACTGAAATGTGACCGTGATGCAAATAATACTGCTTCGGCAAAGGATGCATTTCTGAGAATGCGGAGCACGTACACAGAAGCCGATCCCCCTCTCGGACTGTAAGAACCAACTGTATCATAAATGCACCTGAACCCGTTGCATCTCGTCACATCACAGTGAAGGATGGTCTTGAGAATGCTAAAATGCGAGGCTTGCGAACAGGTCAGGTCAGTATTCAGCAATCCTCTCTTCTGCCCGCTAAGGTTCACTGCATTACTGCGGGGTCAGGGATGGGCTTTTCCCCTCACACAATCCCCAACATCTGCAAATAAGCTGGCACAAAATAGTCACACGACATGCTTAAATATAAGCATCCGAGCACCTATCTAAGTTTGTGTACGGTTGAGATTTCTTCAGTCGGTAATGGGGGACACTTTTGTACCCGACCAAAACGTATCAAACGTATGCCATGCGCATTAAACGCAGCCGTGTACAGTACTTGTGCACCCTGACCCACTACACAGAAACACACCTTCTCAACCCGGGGAAACCCCGTTCATGTCACACCTCCTACGCAGGGATTTCCCACCATGTCAGAGATGACCTGCAGGGAATCGCTGCCAGAATACTCCGCCCAATCAAAGAAGCTCAGGTTCACCCCTTGCCTTAGGCAGTGGTGGAGGGAGTACTCAGATTACTTGAGTAAAAGTACTTGAGTACTTAAGTAAAAGTAAGTAAATACGTGCTTATGAATATAAGATATCATAGTAAAAGTACTTGGACTTGTGCTCCCAGATGCAACTAGATAACATGGCACTAAGTGTGTCTATAGTATGTATATTTTGCAAATGCAAAAGTTCAGGCATGGAAGGACTGTATTTTCCAATCTAAACATTTAAAACATGAAATGCTAGTTTATAATAAGAACTTCAGAAATATGATATTCTGCATTGTGATTGTAAAATGTAGCACAACATTAAGCAGAAATGCAGAGTATAAATATTTGCACAGAGTATAAATATTTGCTGCAAGATGTAGCAAAACAAAGTCAAAAGTATCCATGGCTAAATCTACTTAATCAGGTATGTGAAAATGCAGAATTAGAATTTAGTGATCAGTGTCAACACACCACAGCAAACAGCGCGCGACAACGAAATGTGTCCTCTGCATTTAACCCATATGTGACTTTTGTGACATAGCAGGAGGAGCAGTGCTTGGGGACGGTACCTTGCTCAGGGTACCTCAGTGGTGACTTGTTGGTGGGGGATTCGAACCTGCAATCTTTTGATTAAAGGTACGCTTCCCTAACTATCAAGCCAACACTGCCAATAGTGTACTTAGGTACAATAACTAAGTAATTGTACATAGTTACTTTACACCACTGGCCTTATGTTCACCATTGTGTTCCATTGTCGAACACGCTTCCTCCCAGCTGTCGTTCATTTTATTACTCACTCCATGCATGATTTCGGTCTTTGGGATATGCATTCACCGGCACAAGATATTTCTGGCTTTCAGAGAGTTTGAGCGTTTTGTTCCTGTGTGACTTTTCCTGTCCCGCTCTGTCCCTAGAATGAGAGATTGCCTTGTCTCCTAATTTGTCTGTTCGCCCCTTGCCTGACCTTCCCCTGTTTACCAACCTCCACTCCGCCTGACGTTTTGGACGCTGTTTTGCCCACTGTGGTTCTGACTTGAATTGGTTGACGCTGATTTTACCCAGCCAATTAAAGTTCCTGATCTTTAGTTTCGATCCGCCCAGGGTCCTTTGTTTCTGTGCCTCACCACAATTGGGTTAAGCTGATCTTCATCCGGAGCGTTTTTAGGGCCAGTGTCCAAAAAACATTTACTTACTCATTTCCAGGCTGTGTGCCTTAGGACCCTAATGCTTGTTATCAGAAAGTGACAGGTTCAAATTGCTCGGCTCAGCAGTTTCGCCGATAGGCTCTCGAGCAAGGCCCCTAACCCCAGTTGGCCCAGGGATTGGCTGACTTTACTCTCGGATCCTCACTCGTACATTGCTTTGGACAAAAAGGGTCCGTTAGATAAATGAAATGACATGAAATATAAATTTAACATAAAAGCAGTTATGTGACTATAAAAAAACTAGTCAAGTATTAAATATATAATATATATATATTACATATACATTGAAAATAACTGTTTCAGTGTGTGGTACATCTGTTATGACACTGAACAGCTTGCAGTTAATAACGAGCTGAGTACTTGCAGAAGCAACCATCTATTAGCAGGTTAATGCAAGGTTGGGAATAGCCAGCGCTGAGTGTTTCATGTTCAGAAACATTACTGATACAACTCAGAATCTGAGGTCGTGGAATATTAGGTTTTTTTATGGAATAGAAATGGAGGGTGATTATTCTGTGAAAGAGTCCACTCGAAACACCTCAAGATAAGAACCTGCAGTGGATTACAAAGGCGCAGATTTAATGGCTGTTAGGACAAATCTTCTACGACCAAGCAGTTTATATGTAAATAAACAGAAGGGACATCATTCTTGATCCATCAAAAAAAAATGTTCACCTGTATCTGTTATCTTTATCTAACTTCATGTTTCTCAGTGAATAATGGCTGTAGTGTTCACTCGTGGGACCTACCCAAAAACATCTAAGGGCAGAACGAAAAACGATTGCTTCACAGAGAAAACCAATCGGATTGTAGAGAAGGTGGGTCCAAGCAACTAGGGGAGGGGGAACCGAGACACCTGATTGGTTGTCCCCACCCCCATCTCTCTCAACCAATCATTTTTCATTCTGCCCTCAGAACATTTTTGTTGTAAGTAAAACTCGGAAGAGCAATTGTAGATATATTTGTCATAAAACAATAAAAATTCTGTTTCAACATTTCATATGTTGTCTGTCCTATTTTCAGTAGAGTATGATTTTATATCATTTGTAGATCATTGCATCTCGTTTTTATTTACATGATACACAGCATCCCAACTTTTTTGAAAATGTGGTTCTAGGGAACATCCAGAACCTGCCAGAGAACCCTGCGGCTCCTTTAACGCCGCTGCTGGCCTCTTAGTCGCCACCCTCAACAGTTTTCTCCTTGTCCTCTCATCGGTCTTAGAGGGACATCCTGATCTTGGTAGAGTCACTGTTGAGCCATATTTTCTCCACTTGCTGATGACTGTCTTCATTGTGCTCCATGGGTTGGTCAATGCTTTGGGTATCTTTGTACCCCTCTCTTGACTGATGCCATTCAATGGTGGGATTCCGTTCCTGCTTTGAAAGCTCTTGGTGGTACATGGCTTCATGAATATGATGCAGCCTAGAGGATATCAGAATAATTGTACAGGAACAGACAAACTTTATCTGAGGCCAATCAGAGTCACTTTAATTGATGTTACGTATATACCAACTACCGTGTAAGATGAGACTGAATGTGATTGGTTGATTCTGATGTGCACAGTTGTGCAGCCAGGTTTCTACATGGCTTTTTATTTTCCCTCTAAACAGTTTCTGATTTATTTTTACCTTCTTTGCATAGATTGCAATTTTGCAATAAAGCTAGAATAAGTTCTGTCATGATTTATTTTGGATTCATTTTTTTTTTTTTTTTATCACACAAAAACCTGCCATCTTAGCAGACTTTTTACATCTGCAGTTATTTCCCCCTTGAAACATAACGCCCATTCCAGCACAGGAAGGCCGATGGCCGAAGCTCCTTGTCTCGTGATTTATGGACTGCAGGCCCCCAAGAGATCACTTTCTGCTTGATTTTCAGGCGTCAGCCCCCACATGTCTACCTGACATTAAATATCACAGTAAAGTGATGAGCCGTCTTTCCAACCTCACAGTACCATCCAGGCGACGGATACCCGCCCAAAAAAGTGAGCATTCTTATTTACTGGACTACCTACAATCAATAAAAACGGTATTTACAAATCAAAGTATTTATTGAAAAATCTTTTGGAATATTTCCGAACAAATGACTTCATCTTTCTTGATGGCTGAACTCACCTTTTGAATGGTTAAATGTGGTTGATCACTTTCCTTTTCAGAAACACTCAGACACACATTTATACACAAATGTGAGTGAAACGTGGGGTCTGAGTACATGGTAAAGCCGTTTATCCAATGGTAATTTCAGACACTTGATCATATTAGGCCAATATCTCTTTTCAACAGATATTTTTCAGCACTTGAATGATGAAATTTTGAGACAAATCGTACCAAAACTGAAGCAGCACAGCATAGTAATAGTAAAAATTAGGATGAGTTGATAACAGGCTTAACTTGAACAGGATAACTCTGTATGTTAGTATTACTCTGTTTACTCAATGTCATTTTTGATGAATCCTATTCCCACTTCACAATACATATATGCAGTATATACAGTGGTACCTCGGTTCTTAAACTTAATCCGTTCCGGAATCCAGTGTTCTGACATAATATCATACCTATCGGACCTTTTGCGCATGTGCTGTTCCACCGTCTTGGGATTAGGGCTAGGTTTTAGGGGTTAGGGTTAAGGTAAGGGTTTTAGGCGTTTTGGGGGGTTAGAGTTGGGGTAAGAGTTAGGGTTAGGGCTATCGATTAGCATTATGGCATGATGTTCTGATAAAGTATGACGTTTTGTCAGAACACCGGATCGAATCCTAAAAAGTTCAAGTTCTGATCTAATTTTCCCATAAGAAATAATGGAAAACCAATTAATTGGTTCTAGGCCCCCCAAAATTACACCTAAATATGTTTGTTTTTTAAGCATTTAAGCACAAAATGAACAGGATAAAACAAGAAGAGCATTTTTTTCTTAATGGCTTCTAAAACAATAAAGATCTTATCCCAACATTACCCCTGTCCTGCCCCGATCGTCTGCTCCTTCCGTGTGCCACGCCCCCTCGTTAACCTCGTGTGAGATCCCCATGTGATCAGCTGTTTCTGGTTGTTGACATTAGTCCACTGTATTAAGTCCACATTTCAGTTTGTTTCCCTAGTCCAGTCATTGGCTTACAGCGCTGGCTTAAAACAACGCATTCTGTTCTTGATGCAATGCATTCCGGTTAGATGCATTGCGACCTCTCACTCGGCTGCACAAACTCGAACCACCTCCGTGACGACACACTTTTGCCCTTATTGGCTGAAGAGTTTAGTTACACGCATGACGTTTCTATGTCAGGCAGTTCCGATGCGTAATCTGCTATTTCTCCCGAATGTCACATAAAGCAGTGAGAACTGGTTTTCAGTTAATTTATCTGGTAAAATTAATTTTAAATAAATGACATAAATGCTCTAAGAGTACACGTAAATTTGTGGTTTATTTATTGTTAGTTACTGTAATGTTGTGCTGCTTTATTTGGTTAATCGTCCAGTCTGTGAAGAAAGCATTCAAGTAATCTTCATTGTAGTATCACTCATTTCCTGGCGCGTACAATTTATATTAGGTCAGCGTTCACGGTTCGACTTCTGATTTCAGATCGAGTTCTAGGTCAAACTGGTTTGTTCGACTTTCAAGAAATTCCAGTTCTAGTGAGTTCGAGATCCGAGGTACCACTGTACCTGGAAATCCTCGTCATGATAGACCTCAAATCAGCCCAAAATTGGAATTGCAGCACCGAGGGCCACAGGGGGAGAAAATGGAGGCTGCAGCCGCCATCTTGTGGACCCAACCATCCACCACCTAAATGTTTTCTGGGGATCCTTTTGCAAACTTGCCAGAAACATTGTACAGGTCAGTGATTCTTGAATCTCTAAATATTCTGTAAGTATAGTATACATACTTTCATCGCCAGCCTCTTTTCTCAGCAAACTTTATTGGTAGTAGTCTGGTAGCCAGTCAGCAACATTTATCATGGGGAGCTCAGCAAAATTTATTGTGGGGGAATTAAGTTGTGTCACTTTTTTTGGAGCGTGTGCAAGGTAAGCTTGTAATAGTAATACTTTCATTATACAGTAACGTGCAAAAGTCTTAGGCAGTGAAATGAAAATTTTAAAGCCATTTATCTGGATAATAAGTGCATATGTGCTCAGAACAAAAAGACAGAATTTATGCAAATTAAGAGTAGCACAATAAAATTAGTCAAATTTTCTTCTGCTCTCCAAAAAGTTACTGAAGTACAGTCGGACGGCTAGATTCTCTGCTTCAGCTCCCAAACCTCTCCTCGTGGGGACTCCAGCCATTCCATGTGTTTGTTAGATTTCACCACCAGCTTACTTAATTAATTAACTTAATTAGTTTAGAATGTCAATGAGATCAATTAGCTATACGAGGTGTGCTAGTGACGGAGTCAAAAATACATGAGTAAACTGTATGGCTGCTGGCTACAATGGGGTGAGTTTAGCAGAGGTTTTGATTGTGATTAGATTATGATTTCCTTTTATCTTACACGTTGTGTTATGTTGGAGTAAAGCCCCTTTTTCTTTTCCCTGATGCCTGCCTTCGCCTCCCTCCTTCCCGCAGCCTAACAGCCGGTCCTTCATAAACATCCCATGCTCGATTCTGATTGGACATGGGGTACGCCTATAACAGGGGGGTTGCAGTTACTTCCTATCACCATCTTGGTGCATTTGTTACTCATAGTGATGGACTCCTCTGTATACATTAGAGAGCTACTGCAAGAAGCAAGCTTAAGTTATAAAGAGAAAACTGATATTACTGGATGTGACCCACAGACATTGAAAGCGGAACGCTTTGAAGATTGTGAGCTGCTTGCTGTACGTTACACTGGAGAAACACACCAAACCAAACAGGGAAAAATAAGACATTTGTTATATCATATCTGGTGTGATTTGATGCAACCTAATGTGAAATTTCATAGCCTCCTTTGCCACATAATATATGAGCAGTAAGCTGATGACATGAAATTGTTGGGTTTTTAAAATATGAAGTGAGCACACCCTAAACGCCATTCTTACCCTTTCAGGTAAACCCGTAGCTATATAATGCAGAGGTAAAACTGACTGTACACCAGCAGTGAACGTGGGACAGAGCAGTCTGTCAGCATCACAGACCTCAAGAGAGGGAAGCAAGAAGGAATGGATGCTCAGGTGGTCCCCACCCTTTCCGTTTAGAGTTGACGTCGTTGTGTTTGCTGTTGTGTTTTCGTTTTTTGCCGTTATATTTTGCGCTTATGAGTTACCGCATCTGAACGCTTTTCGTCAGCATTCCGGTTGGGATTCATTTTAAACGCTACTGACTAATACGAGAAAATGGCTGGTTTTCCCATTTCATCATTTCAACCTTGAAACGTGAAATGAGATTACTGACCTCCCCGTAGCCTTTACTTCCTGCTGAACTGCACCCTCAGCTCCTGCGCCAACACTCCACCGTGCAGCTGAAGTCCATCGACACCTAGCTGGCCTTAAATAAGCCCAAAGGAAATACACAAAAAATAAATGTAGCAGAAAACAAAATTGTATTATTTTATTATTGTTGTTGTTGTTGTTGTTTTTATTATTATTAATGTTGTTATTATTGTTATTATTATAATACAAGTCATTGGATTTTACTGAGTAGAATAGCTGGCTCTAACATTAGCCAGCTAACATATTTAGCTATTAACATTAGCCAGCAAACATAGCTATTTGTCAGTAGGCTAATCTGCCTGATAGCTAATGGCGGTGACCTCAAACTGTATACAGATTAGCTACAACTTAGTCAAATAACACAGTACTTACACCATTACATAAAAAGGTACAGCCCTGGTATAGTTTCCCCATGGTGCAAACAACGTTAAAGTACCCAATGGTAAAGAACTGTTCTTCAGTCGATTTCTCTACCTTAGACTGCTTTGGTAACAGCTGGCAGACCTTTCAGGATTCAGCTCCAGTTACCCACAAAGGCACAAATTGGGACTTTTTTTTCTGACGGTGTAGGTTAACCAGGTTATCTATAATGTCAACAAAAGATTTGCTATTCATGTCTAAATAAGTGTTTGAAAAAACTGAGACCAAGGAACGAAATCGGAGTTAGTGTGTGTGTGTGTGTGTGTACGTGTGTGTGTGTGTGTGTGTGTGTGTGTGTGTGTGTGTGTGTGTGTGTGTGTGTGTGCACATTTGGTGAGAATCAGAATGAGACAGTTGAACAGCAGCCCTTTAGAGGTAAGGAGGATGGAGGGGGGAATCGGATTCCAACATCCAAACGGTCAGATATGTTGAAAGTGTGCGACAGTATTGCTAACCTATTACCACGGGAAAGAGAACGCAACTTACAGCCGGCAAGACAAATCTGAAGCTGTAGCAAAAATACCTGAGGCTTCAGCTGCTGATACATAAATATGTAAATGGTCACAAAATGGCCACAAAGTGTTCAGTCAAAGTAAAAGAGAATACATTTGGAATGGGAGACATATTATGTAT
This sequence comes from Brevimyrus niger, assembly GCA_015164015.2. Taxonomy (NCBI): domain Eukaryota; kingdom Metazoa; phylum Chordata; class Actinopteri; order Osteoglossiformes; family Mormyridae; genus Brevimyrus; species Brevimyrus niger. The sequence continues at coordinate 29,316,878 of JAABNY020000119.1, forward strand.
TATTATAAAGATGTATGCATGTGTCGGTCATTATCATGCACAGTTTTAGGAATTAAATGACCATAATGTCATTTCCAGCACAAAATTAGAAGCTTTGTTTGGACGAGTGCCACGTTTAGCAGGGTCAGACTGGCAGATATATTATGCATTATTACAAACATTTGAGGGAATTATCTTGCTACCGTAAAACCTATAGTAATTACACACTTCACTCAGACTTCCGGCACTGCGGTGGTATTTTCAAAGAACAATTAATCGATACATGAAATTGATTTTAATTAGAAATTCATTTGAGAGATCGAAATAGCAAA
>JAABNY020000119.1:29350815-29363467 GCA_015164015.2 Brevimyrus niger
CTGCCTCACAACCGATGGCTGTATGTGAATAATCAGATAGTCACGTCTAATTATCTACTTAGATACATATAAATCTTTAATATTTGTCATGTGAAAACAAATTGAGTCAGTAAAACAGGAAGAGCATTTTGCTGGCTCATGAACAAATCCATTAAAGCAACCTAAATATGGTATGTAATTTTACCTCTTTTGGTTGCATATATATGTAAAACAGCAACATTCATATGTCTGTCTTATAATTTAATGTGCCCCAATGAAACATCCTCTTTTTTTAAACTGGATGGGAACATTCACTATCAGGATGTCCACCCTTTTTCTCCTTTTCCCAGAGTCCCGCGTTCATTCTCGTTTACTCGTGTGGAAACACCCCATCGCTCAATTCCCAACGGGCCACAAGGCATCAGCAGCCCTCGGAAAACACTTCCCGTTTTACCTTTTAAAATTTGCCATTAATGTGGGAATGGGGACGTCCCGTCTGTCCATCCACGTTCGCTTTATCCATTTGCCAAGCGCCTTCGTTAACTTTTACGCATCTGTACATTTTTGAAAAATGGCCTCAGCATCTTCATTTGCAACAGTAAACGGCGTTAGAAATATATCATGGATCAGAAACGAACGCGTCTCCTGAGAATTTGCGCGGAATTAAAGAGCTGGACCTGAAATGGATTCCCTTCTTATTTGACGGCGTCATCCACGATTCCTCCGTCTGTAAATACTGAGACGGAGATGCCGTGACAGTAATAGCGTTTCTGTTGAACTTCTCTGTATAGGGTTATCTGCCTGCGAATGTGTTTCTTTTCCCGACCTACTTTAAAACTAATTGTCAGTCTTGTTATTGCAGATATAGCGTTCGCACATCCCGTTCCGATACTGCTGCCAAACGGGTCACATGACTCTCGTGATTAGGCAGAGCCAATCAGCTTACTGATACACGCCACCTATATGTTTGACATGTTCTCCATTGAAATAAAGTGTCTTAGACGATATACAAACAAACCACTTCGCACTTTTAAAATGATCAGCCCTCAATCTTTATTTCGTTTTGCAAAAAGAATACAATGCCAATTCGCAGAGAGAATGAGTGACGTCGGGTGACTTTATGCATTGACCTGGCTAAATTAATCTCCCTTCTGCAGTAGCCAAAAATCTAATGAAATTCACTCAAACTTCATGAACAATAAGCCCAAGAAATCCAGCTCCCTAAATAAGAAGCACAAGTCTTCCAATTCCTGTTGAACACTGACATAATTCTAGATATTAAAAATACCATGTGACATGCGCATGTATGCAGGACGTTTGTAAATAACAAATTTATCAGTGAGAAGCATGTGTTGCAAGGAATAACAGGAATTTCTCCGATTTTTAAAGCTACTCATAAAAACTGTTGCATATCTAGTTAAGATGCAGAGGAAGCAGCCGAGACCCGAGGCTGACGAGCAGGATCCCACACTTTGACGCGCGTCACGCTGTGTAAGAGGCACCCTTATGTATTCTTAGTCGGATCAGCACCCGGGGTCCAGTCTGCCTGATGTCACCATGGCCCATAGCTGGGTCTGCAGAATCCACACCCCCCCCCCACTGTATTCTAACGGCAGCCTGTCGTTCTGCCCTGCGTGTGCATTTTCACGTCACGCTCGGACTGCCCAGCAGGGGACCCCCCCCCAAGACCTCTGACACAATTCGAACACTGGCCAGGACTGTCGGCAAAGGGGAGCAACTTTTGGCCCAGAAACGGACGGATCCAGTGGTTCTGCTTGCAGGCACGTAAGCATTGGGAGAAAAGAAAAGGGCAACGCGTGTCAGTTCAGGGACAGTTGTTCCCGTCTGAGATCCGAGCTGTGCGGCTCTGATCCGGGTGCCAGCGACCCCGACCACCGAGCTCCCACTCGGAGCCGTCTCATATCGCCAATGAGACCAAAATTGTAAGTTGCGTTTCTTTAATTGTCTTTATTCGTGCGCAGTGGAATATAAAATCACCAACAGTACGATCTGAAAGAGCCAGCAGTATTGCACAATGTTAAAAAAAAACAACAACAAAACAAAACTAAACAAAAAACGAAACAAAAAAACAAAAACGAAACAGCAGTAACACAATTTCCCCGGTGCTGACAGCATCAGTCCCACCTCCCTTACACAATTTAAGGTCTTTTATATATATTTTTTTTTCCATATGAACAGAATACTGGTTTCCCAGCTTAATTACCATCAATTCATTGGCCAGAGAATAACGGTGATCACAAGGTCACGGGTCACCAGACGCTTCACTGCCAACTAAAGGGTGACACGGGGACTGAGTTTTGGTCAGGAGTCACGCCTGTGTCCCCGTCGCTGCTCAGATGGACGCAAGCAGGCCGGGCTGGGGCTGCCGCATGCAAGAAGCATGGCGATGACAAGCGGGCGATGCGCCTCGATTCCGGGAAGCGGACGATTACACAGAGAACCCAGCTTCTGATTTTTGTTTAGATTATATTCTAGCGAATCCGTACTCGTTTGCCCGTAGTGGGGGGGGGGAATGGTTAGGTCCACAATTATGACTTTTCTTCAATGGAACAAGCAGCCCTTGGTTTGATGCCTTATAGAGTCGAAGTAAAAGACACCGGCAAATGTATTGGCCAGCCGGCGATATTCAAAATACAACATTCAGTTATTAAAAAGGCATGTTGGGGAAGGGGGGGGGGGGGGGGGAGGGGAATACAAGGGCAAACAATACATACATTAAAAAACCTTTAAAAACACCCCCCCCCCTCAAAACTGCATCATTCAACTCCTGCTTTACCGCCCTCCTGTCTGAACTACATTTTTATCTTTCTAAACTTTCTTGTGCCGAAGGTAAGATGCGATGGCAATTTAAACGTCAAAATTATTATTTTTAAGTTAGAGGCCCCTTTTAAAATGTTGTGCATTTTTTTACTGAATACCTTAAAAACATGTTTTAAAACCGTAAGTTTGATACGGTTAATCTTTCCTGCAAGTTACAATAGTCCTGTGAATTCTTTATGTTCAGCTAAATATATAATAGAAATATAATTACAGATACACAAATGCTTGTTTAGGTTCCACAACAAAATACATAAATTCTGTCAAGCAATTTTCAAAAATGTTTTTTTGTCCTCCTCCTCTCAAATCAGCTTCTTTACAAGGTCATCAAGTCTTTTTTTACGGGAGACTAATGTCCGACAAACATCCCCACGCCATTCAAGAGATCACACGCCACCTCAGCACTGCGGACATCCCCGCAGCCTCCTCTCAAAGGCGGAGCGACCTTCTAGAAGAGCGTGTCCTTCCTTCTTCGGTAGAGAATCTTCTTGAAGGCCTTGCGGAAGTCCTTGTTGAAGATGGTGTAGATCAGGGGGTTGAGGGAGCTGTTGCAGTAGCCGATCCAGAAGAAGAACTTAAAGAGCGGCTGGGGGAGGCTACAGGACTCGGGGCAGACGGCCTGCAGGCTGTAGGAGAAGAAGAAGGGGAACCAGCAGAGCACAAAGACCCCGATGACCACGGCCAACACGAAGGTGAGCCGCTTCTCGCGGTTGACGAGGGCTTTTCGCCGGGCAGAGTTGGGCGTGCTCTCCATCCTGGCCTCTCTCTCCGCCAACACCGTTCCCTCCGACGTGGTGACGGTGTCTCTACAGCGGCGCGCTGAGCCAGGGGTGAGAAGCCCGCCGCCGCCCGGAGACCCCGCCAAGCTGGAGGACCCGTCACCCCGGGGCCCCGTCGGGCCCCTCTCGACGTCCGAGCCCGAGCTGGAGCTGTCACGGTTGCCGTTGCCAGCACTACGCTTCGCGGTGCCCTTCCTCTCCTGACGTCTAAAGATGTCCTCCGGCAGCCTACCCTTGGTGCCGGCCGTGGATGGAGAGGTCTTGGGCCCGATGATTGGAGAGGGCGTCACTGGACTGGGAGTCGGCGTTGGCGACGGGAGCGGGCGTTTGCCACGGGAGTTGGCGTCCTGCTCGGCCTGTGCCGCGTTGGCCAACGCCCGGACGGCAAGGTCAGGGGGCCTCTGCAGGCTCCGTCCTCGAGCGACATCCAGAGCTCCGGCCCGGCCGCTGCCGTTCTGCTGCGCCTCAGGCTTGATCTCCAAGGCGTGAGCGACGCCCTCCTTCCTGGGCTCCCCCGGGGGACAGCGCGTGTGCTGCTTGGCGATCTGGTAAATGCGCACGTAGACGAGGATCATGATGAGGCAGGGTGCGAAGAAGGAGCCGATGGTGGAGTAGAGGATGTACCAGCGCTCGCTGTTGAGCTGACACTGCGGCCCTTGCTGGCTCTCCGGCCTCTTGTACATGGAGAGCAAGGGGGGGAAGGAGATGACGGCCGAAATGAGCCACACCACCAGGATGGCGGCCTTGATGCGCCCCGGAGTACGCTGGGCGTTGTACTTGATGGCCCGAGACACCGACAGGTAGCGGTCCAGGCTGATGGCGCACAGGTGCACGATGGACGAGGTGCAGAAAAACACGTCCAGCGCCAGGTAGACCTCGCACCACGCCGAGTGGAAATACCAGTAGCCCATCAGCTCGTTGGCCAAGGAGAAGGGGATGACCAGCGTGGCCACCAGGATGTCGGCGGCGGCCAGCGACACCAGGAACAGGTTCTGCGGCCCGCGGAGGGAGCGGCTGGTCAGCACGGCGATGATGACCAGAATGTTGCCGAAGATGGTGAAGAGCATCATGGTGGTGATGGCGGTAGCGAAGGCTGCGGTGGCCTCCAGCGAGTACGGATGCTTCAGGATGCTGTGGTTGCACGCCAGACCAGAGGCGCCCGTCCCTCTGCTGGTACTGAGGTTACTGCCCGCCAGACCGAGCCAGACTGATTTGCATGCACCATCCAGAGACAAATCCATCATGAAGCCGGTCGTTGGAGGTTCCGAGAGGTCACCGCAAACAGAAAAGTGCCCTTCCAGTCCAACAGAAATAATTTTAAATCAAAGGAGCCAGAGACAGCAGCATTAAAAGTGTTTCTTGGTCTGCTGTTGGAGAAACGCCGTGTCCTCAATCAAAGCCCCTTTCTCAGCGGCAGATGGACATATGACTTTCGTCCTCAAGGTTTCTTATTGTTCGCAATTATTAGTGCTTTATTTCATAATCAAATCAAAACGAAGATGCATAACATTTAGCGGGTCCAAGGCACTTTGTTTACATATTTTGCCATATTGCACGCCCAAACAATTCAAAAAGGCAATTCGTATTTTAAATTTTATATGAAAAGAACCACGACTTATCGTTGTGCTGAATGATCAATTAAAATACGTACTTATGGCAGAGAAATACAATTTGCGTATTTTAAAAGTCTAAAATGACATTTTAACCAAGTGTAGAAGAGAAGCGGATTATTACGTTTTCGTATTTAGCAAAAGCTTATTAATAAATACAGCGATGCATTTGGCTAAAGAACAATTGGAAAGTGTAAAATTAGGGTTAAAAATTCACCCACCAGTTAATGTTCATAAACGGTTAAGTTAATTGACCATCAAAAGATAAAGATTTCTTAGTAGTATTCTCGAAAAAGTTTTTAGTCCTACCTTTAAGGTATGATGTTGTAGACCACATCTAATTAAAATAAAAGACTATGCGCACAGAAGTTTCCCATCGCGATATTTTAAAAATGTTCTCGGCGCAATAAGATTGCCATAGATAATCAAACTTAGTTCTAGTCAAAAATAAGACGAAATATTTCCCTTATCAAGAACCACTCATATGGTTGGTCTTATTCCCCAGGACAGTCGCCGTTTCGCGGGTATCGGCCGCCGTGCCGTGCAGAGCTGCCCCCCCGCCGCCATGCTCTCTCCTGTCCGCCCGTAGCGCCTGCCCGCCTCGGCTCCCTCCCCGCACTGACAGCGCTGCGCTTCAGCCCCAGCATTAATACCGCTGCCTTTCCCCCTCTTGGCACGGAGATGTCAGACCTGGCGTCACGGGTAGCGGTCCTTAGGTAATGGACTGACGGATAGACCCCGTTCCGTTTAGCTTGAGCAAAATCTCTATTTGAGCAAAACCTCTTGTTATGATATTTTCTGAAATCTACTCCGTTCCCTTGCAGTTTCTCCAAAAACGGACTAATCTTTTGACAAAGCGTTATATAGTGTCTAGTTATATCTGTGTAAACAAATATATTTGAAAGAATTATACGTGGGTAAATATTTTTTGGGAATTTTAAATATGATATTTATCTATACCCATCATCTATATAACTACTACAAGACTGTAAGGAGTAGAGTACTGTAAGAGGGGAGCCTGTCCATTAAGCAGAGAACAGGAGATACCCTAATTGGGGTGCCAGTTCATTGCAGATCCCCAACGACAGGCTGGATTTCATGTCCCACCAGGGTCGTCCTGCCAGACAGCCGCCCATATAAGCAGATCCCCCTGCCTACCACAGCTCCATTAGGACACCTGGGGCATCACAGCCTCCTCCAGCATTTCAGGTTGACCTGGACTGGGTGCAACATGCAGCGAACACCTCAATTACACAAAGGTTACTCTCCCGAAGGTCACTCTCCCTAACATCTGTGACCAGGCGCTCAACTGGGCCGATTCGAAGTCTCCAGCAGACTGGCGAAGCGTCTAGGTAAGATGCCCTGGCGGGCGGCTACGTCTGCCCCTACCCCGCGTGCCAGTGTGGGGTTCGGCCCCCGATTAGCCCCCCTGCTCAACCACAGCCCTCAGCCGCGGCTTAGGTCGTCCCACAGCCCGTAAAGGAATGAGGAGCTTCAGCCGGGGACCCCTCCCAAAACCTAAATCGCAGCCGGACGGGAAAAGCATGCGACTCAAATTATGACCACATCCCTATCTAACTAACCACATTCAGTCCGCTTGTCGACATTGCAACAAACGTCCTCCCTCTCTCTCTCTCTCCACAGCCCGTTTTTTATTAAAACTGCAAAGACTGACGAAAAACAAAACATCCATCTACTTGAAATAGTGGAATTATAGATTTGACTCCAACGAAGACCAGAGTTTAATTTATGCTTTTATCAAGTCATGCCCCTCACGCAGATTACGGCCCAACACACTCAATAGCTTGGCTGCTTCTCCAGCACAAGGTTACAGAGCCAAAGCCAGCAGCCACAGGGTGCGAGGCAGGGGGCATTCCGGACAGGGTGCGAGGCAGGGGGCATTCTGGACAGGGTGCGAGGCAGGGGGCATTCCGGACAGGGTGCCAGATCATCACAGGGTACAATCAGCAATTCAGGTACCAATTCACCTAACAGCGTGTTTTTTTGGACTGGAAGAAGGGGCCCATGCACAATAAAGGATGGAGAGCATGTAAACTGGAGATGCGAGGTCAATATACGGCCCACTGATCCATGACAAACAAGGAAACATTAAGAAATGACATCTCAGCTAAACTGCGAATATGGCAAAGGCTCAGGAAAACGCAGTTGGCGTTTACTTTAATAGCGGCAAACTTTCTGGTCATGAAAGCAACCTGTAGATTATAGCACAAGCAAAGAAACAAAAGAACGAACAAAGGAATAAAGTCCATCATCCAGGAGGTTGTGACTAATGAGGTCATAATATGTTCCATCTTGTCAGAATCTGAAGCCAGTACAGGCATAACTTCACAAAAATCACGGCGACGTTTAATGCCATTATAAGAGTCAGCGTTAGTCCATCTCAACCACACATTTGTCTCGAGACTATACAAAACTCTTCTCCTGTTAAATTAAAACAAAAATAATTGAAATTGTATTCTTTGGACAATACTATGTTAGACATGTTAATAACTGATTATGATCACTGAACTCTGAATGTTATGAGAAATGTGAAGATTGTAGTACTACTTTGATTTGTCAAAGTGCTAGTTGCACCATTTGTCCAGAAAAAAAGCTTAGAATGTATTAATAAACTACAAATTCTGCTATTGAGGTGGGTATTTTTAAAAGAAGAATTAATTTGAATACCAAGGCAAATCTCAAATGCCAGTTAAATTATATACAACCTGCAAAACCAGCTGTTCTAGAATTTAAGTAGGTAGATTTAGAAATAATTGAAAGCAAACTCTGGGTTTGAATGGTAAATGTTACTCCCTGGATCATCTCCCTAAATATAATCCTTCAGAAAACGACCTGTGCAATTAAAACCCCATAAACATTCAAAATGACCCACTAATTCTGGCACAGAATATTTAACAGAAGACTTGGGAGCTCATTTTAATCCATCAAATGACTCGAGAAGACATGGAAAATGACTGGAGTGAAAAGGATCAGCATCAGCACTGATGCCCATGGATCATTTTACCAGATGGCAGATGCAGAGGAACCACATCAGTCTGGAAAGCCGACCGTGACCATTTCCATCACTTATTTCTTTACCTACTGGAATGGTGGATTGCCGATCTCAGCTTAAACCTGAGTTTTGGAGAGTGAATCATTACAGTGGTTTCACCTCTCACTATGCTGACACTGTGCAAACCCCCCCCCCCCCCACACACACACACACACACACACACTTTATTATGAGCAATAATAAAGTATTAGGGCAGATTTTTTTTCCTGTCGTGACATTACACGTCATTTACGTGTACGAACGCCTCAAGGCAAGTCGCTTAGTGGTTAAATAGCGCCATCTTGTGTCAGAATTAAACTGAGCAGGAACACAAATATCATTCGCGAGACGGCAGAAGTAGGGCAAAACTACCAACAACCCCCACCGTCATCTCCCCAGAAACCCCAAACCCCCACACAACAGGACAACTGATTGTCTTAGAAGCCTTTAATGAATTTGCTGTGTGTTATGTTTCAAAAAACTTTTGCAACAGGACAACAGGGTTACTAGAAGTAATTCGGGGCTGTAGTCCCTTAATACATTACGTCTCTCCCTGTATAGTTTGTTGGCCAGCCAGAAACGGAGCAGTTTCAAGGTGACCTCCACCATCAGGAATACATGCTAGAAGCACTTCATCTGGGAAATAATCCTGAGTTTACAAGCACTGAATCTTCAGGCCAGTAAAGCTGCATTAGCCCTTTAGGTGGCTCTCAAAATCCAAGTTGTAGACAATCCCTATTTAACCTTGGAGACTACAACAATTTTCATACTTGTTCGAAGAGCCAGTAACTTGCTTTTACCAACCCCATTTCGAAATGTCACAAAACAGATCCAGCATCAATCAACAACGTGCCACTAAGTTGCCCATTACCCCCCACAAAGGCAATTTAATTTTAACAAAGTATATATTTTTGTTGACAAAGGTATGCAGTATGCTGTTCAGAACTAGCTGAAATGCACTGCAATTTCCAAGACCAAGCAACAAGACTCCCGATGTGACCAGTATAGACTCCCGATGTGACCAGTATAGACCACTAACACCTCAGATGCTGCGAAGGGGGACGTGACTCAATGCTTATCGCACCAGTACAGCTTTCGAAGTCGCTGAACATCCAGATCGCTCAGACCCTTCCTCTGTCCAATGGCCGCTCCCTTTTTCTTGACGACAATTGTTGGCTGCCCATTAGCAGAGAATTCATAGCTGGAACGTTGAACATAACCTTTAAACACTGCAGTACCTCACGCTAATGAGCCAGCATAGTAGGAAAAACACTCACCTCCCGTAATGCATGATGGAGTTCAGATCATAGGGCAAACTTTGGTTATCGATGTCTTTTTTTAAAAACTCTTCTTTCCTTCCTGAAGAAAAAACAGCCATTGTCAAACGTGGTACTTCTCGACCCCACAGCAGTCCATAATTTTGCTCCCTCCCAGCTCCTTACTACACCTGTACCAGGTATTCTACGTTCTCGATTGTTTTGGTGCAAGAGTGCTTTACTTCAGGGTTGAGAAACATTGTATACCGTTGACCAAAGCTTCTTTGTAGCAGTTTGCATTTAGATTCAATTCCATAATAATGAGTAACAGAAGCTGGTTAGAGAAATCAGCTGCAAAGTTGAATGAATTGGACAGTTGTTCAATATTGCATAAGTAATCTTAGATGCAGTAGGGCGAATAGAGCTGGTATTTGTTTTGTACTAGGGGTGTCTGAAAGGCATCATTACCTGGCTTAATGTTCTGGTATTGCACAGTGATGTAATCATCACGGTCGCCGCGAGCGTGCTCGTGGTAAAACCCAAGCGCGTGTAGCAACTCGTGACAAATATTGCCCGTCGCGCATTTTTTGCTGATAAATACCGGCTGCCGGCCGCCATAGTGACCCACGAAAGAGGCGCAGCTGGGGAAGGAAACGGGCGAGACTTAAACAAGATTCCGCTACTTTTAGCAGAATTCGTTATTCAGGGTTTGGCTGAAAATGTAACATTTCAAAACCTAACTTTGGCAGACGCCAAATGGGGTGTCCATCTAGTTTTAGTACTCTAGTAGACTTCATACATATCATAGCCAATAACAACCCTGAAAACCTCACTAAAATTCACGGAGTTGGGTAATTCTGGTCCAGAATAAAAGTCCACTTCGAGATTTAGTTTCAACCAACCAATAGAGCATAAAGAGTGACAGAATTCAACTGTCTCAGTCTCAGTCTGGACTTTTATTTTCTGAACCTGGATTACCCAACTCTGAAAATTCAATAGTTGTATCAACTTATGTCCAAGTACATTTGCCATAGTTGGAGGCATTGATCATTTAAATTAATTAAGATAACAGAGGCTGCTACGATACGTCACGCCCGGTTTCACACTCACCCATCGCCCATGACAAATTCCAGATAGTCTATCTCAGTTGTGCGCTCCTTAAACACAACGCAGGTCTTCTGAGAAATTAATTCGAAGGCGCCCCTGATGTCAGCGGTCTTGTTTTCTGCGAAACGATGGAAGCAAATTCAATGCCGTCGGTGCTTCGGTGGGCGTCCACGGCAGGTTTGCTTACTTAGCGCTGGGCCGATGACAAAGGGCACGGTAACCGTCCCGTTCTCCGAGGGCCACAGCCGCCCTTCGGCGCTCCTGTCCTCCCGCTTCCGACACAGGAGATATTTGTAAATAAAATCCCGTTTTTAACATTTGCAGCTTTTAATTTGGCGTAAGCATTCCCACCACAAACAAAATTAAAACCCGTCTGGACCTATTTTAATATATTACGGTTAGGTGGTCCCCTCTGTGCTCACTTATCAGACCTACATTACAAAAAAAACTCAGGACGATTTGAGGACTGATTCAATAAACTCTAACTACTCATCTCCAGTCATCCATCCATCGTCTGTAACCGTTTATCCTATATGGGGTCGGGGCTCCGGAGCCGCTTATACCAGTGGCTACGCGCGCAAGGCGAGGATCATCCCAGTATGGGGCACCAACCCATGGAAGGGCTACTACTCAAGTCATTATGACAAAATAAATCAATAAAACTGACAGCAGCTTAGGCTATAATAAACGACACGTCATTCTATAGCAGCCAAGTGAAGCTGCGTGCCCATCTAACTCATCAGTCAGGGACGGAAAATGTTTTAATCCACGTAGTATAGGGTTTGTGAACCTATTTACGGGTCGATTCAAAGCATTTAATGGGCGGTTTATCGCTAAATAATCTCCAGCTCAGACTGTAGCATGTCGTAAGTGCGCTTTAAAATAACTAAAAAAAAAAAAAAAAAACTCACCAGCTTCAACACGTCCCCTTCGATGACGTCACCATACGCATTGGGTCGGCCGGCTGAGAAGAGAGGTCGCGTAATTTGGATCTTTTTTTAACCATATATTTAAGCTAAGTACAGTGGAATTCCTCGGTAGAGTCCAAAGAAGTAGTGAATAAAGGGCCATGGTGAATTAAAGTATTGAATTGATTTAGATTGCCTTAATTTTAAATCAAAAGTAGACTACGCTTTCATAAAATTACCGTGTATAGTTTCAGGATTGAGCCTTCGGTGCTGCGGCGTCCACTCAGCGTGATCGGTTAGCCTGGCCTCAAAAGCTGAGAAAGGGGTTAATTGGGGTTATGCATGCATCAAATATGTAGGTGGGTAATGCCAAGTGTTGCAGACAACTACAAGACGATTGTAGATTAGTTATTTTTTCCGATTAAAAAATCAAGACCAGTCACTGAAATTTCCCTGGAAAATAGCAGAAATGTTTAGTTAGTTTTTACAATCAACGATTATCAGTTAATAATCGTGGCTACCGGTTTTTGTGAAGATCGTATAAATCGCCAAAACTTGTAAAACACTCATTTTCTCATTGGGAGACCTAGAAGCAGATAAATTGTTACACAATATTGTTATGGAGCCCATACAGCACTAACTTGGTTTATTTGATCCCAGTGTGCGAAGCAGGTGTCCCGAAGTGACGCACGTGCAAATCGTGTGTTTATTGAAGCTGCCAGCATCACACTGCAAAGACGTCTGTAGGCATAATAACTGATAGGCCCATTAGCCCACTAGTTTACTCGAGCTTCACTGATATGAACACGATTGGCTGTGTGTATGTGTTCTTTGTACAGACAACAACAAAGTGCAAAGATGTTACTGCGGGCATCGACATTGTTTTTCCGAGTTGATCGTGAGAACGCAGGTCATAATTCATGTCATTAGTTGACCGGCGTACGTAAGGCACCACAAATAAGCCTAGATAAAGGGGCTGGTGGGATTTTCCATAATGGACTAAAGATGTTTAATTGTATGGTAACGCCGGTGTTACGGGCAATTCAGTTTCCCTATGTTTCCCCTGTCTATCAGGAAATAATGTTTCCCCTAATATTAAAGCAAAGAGGTATGTGAAATGTCT
>JAABNY020000119.1:29365424-29377973 GCA_015164015.2 Brevimyrus niger
TTAATGGGCGTTATAGTCTTATAAACAGTAAAGTCCAGCATGGTTCAATAATGCATAACTCGAAAGTCCTGTAAGTGGCGCCCCCCCCCTCAGGTCCTCTCCTCCCCGTCGCTCCATGCCTCTGTCAGGCTGGTGGTCTGTCCGACAGGAACACACACACACACACACACACACACACACACACACACACAACAGGCCACAGTGGGTGAGCAAGTGGACTGATAGGCGCCAGTTAAACCTGTGGACAAGGTTCTGCTGTTGTACTTTAGGGAAGCGATTCCCAATCCGCTCCTCTGAGACCCATAGCCGGTCCATGTTTTGCTCCTTCTGACCTCCCTGCCGGACTGAAGCTTTGGGGGGGGGGGGGAGCATAAATGTGGACTGTCTGGCAGGGAGCCCGGAAGGAGCAAAAACACGGACCGTCAGTGGGTCCCCGAGGACTGGACTGGGAGACACCGCCTTAGAACAAAGTCCTGAACCTTAGTTTCAAAAAATTATGCAGCAATATCAAATGGGGAAGTCACTTTGAAACGGCTGTTGACTAAAACAACAAGTCATATTAACATAAACAATCTGGTGGCTCAGTCAACATGCATCTGTAGTGCCGTGTTCTCAGTAGTTGTGATTGTTGTACAGGAAACGTATCCAAACAGGCAGCCTTGGAGGTCGGCTGTGTGTGTCCTGCAAAAGGACTGGCAACCCATCCAGGGCGTCCCCCTGCCTCATGCCATATATATATATAATTTAAGGCAGAGTTGCCAGAGTTTGTTGATATTTTACTGCTTACTCTCAGCTCATTTCCAAGTTGAAGGAAACAGGAAGCAGGTTAGACACCCCTGTGTGTTAGCCTGTTAGCCTAGCCGGTTATATCAGCCCCCCGCGTCATTGCTGGGGCCCCCCGGGCTTCACCTTATCCACCAGCTTCTGCATGGTCTCGATGACCGTGATCATGTGACCGGCGTTCTCCTTCAGACTCCGCTCGTAGGCTGCGTTCCGCCTCTCCGCCCGCTCCAGGTGCTCCTTCAGGTCCTCCTGGCCCTCCCGCAGTGCCGACAGGGTGGCAGCCCCTGCCTCCAGGTCCGCTGGTGGGGGGGGGGGGGGGAATCGGAGGGGCTACGTCAGCACCCAAACTTCACGGATTTCAGTTAATTGAAATACTATATCTGGACGCACATGAGAGTCTGCGTTCTTGAAATGGATGCTTTCCCGGCTGTGAAAATGCACCGGGAGCAGAATGTAGACAAATGTAACCACTAGCGTTTACGCAAACAGCCACTGCATCGAATTACAGTGGTGAAGAGATGGGTTGCATTACTCAGTCTGGCCTGCAGGGAGGCGACACACTGCTCCAGCCCCTGGCATTTGGTCTCCCCTTTCTGCAGAGACTGTAGAAGGTTGGGGATGTTGAGCACAGTCCCCTTGTGAGTCACCACATCCACGCTGCTGTTTCCACTGGAGCGCCGGGTGGAGACGCCGTACTTCGATGGGGCTGAAGGCAAGAGGGCAGTATTTCCTAAAAAAAAAAAAAAAAAGCCAAACAGCCAGATCGCATGAAATCCCAGCAGCACAATTTTCTGTATTCTTATCATCATGGTTTTACAATTTCATTCACTGAAAGTTTTACGTTTTATGCTTTTTACAAACGAGTTTATAGCTTATTATGCTCTTAGGTGGGTTTTAATCGGACATTTTGACTGAGCGATTCAGGTTAAGTACATCTCTCCAGGTATTCAGGGTATCCAGGGATACGATCCAGCAACCTTCCGGGTTACCAGCGTGCCAAAGAGTGACGCGTCGTGCAGGACCGAGCTCGAACCTTGCGCCGCGGGGTCTGCCCTTAGCTGCTCTGGCTCCTGAGGGTCCTCCCAGCGGACAGCCAGCTTCCTGTAGTGGCACTGGCCCCCTAGAGACGCCCTGCTCGCCAGCGCCTTCGCCTGGACGGACGGAGATTCAGCGGATCACTACACTGCGGGTGCATCGCGAGCGACTGGCGCAGCGGGCAGAGGCGGCGTGGAGCCGGACGGGGACCCGTCCCGTCGTCACCTGGCCAGGAGTGAGGTGGAGCCCCAGGGAGAGCAGAATGTCCCGCAGGTCCGCCTCCCTCAGGCTGCCCGCCAGCGGCCGGTCGAAGAAGACCCAGGCCAGCAGCGCCGCCCGGGGCAGGACCACCACCCCATCCTGCGGGAGAGACGACCCCGATCTCACGCTCGCATCCAGGGAGACTCATCCCCAAGCAGGACATTTCATCACCGGGACAAAAGCTGCGTCCTGCTCTACTGCAGGGTCACGCCTGTAAATTCCCATGTCGGCGCAGATGAAGAGGGGACAACGCTTACGCCGTCCTTGGTGGTGACAGCGCCCTCCGGAGGGGACAGTGCTGCGGGCTGCGCCTTCCCGTCCACTCCCGTCGTCCCTGCAGAGGTGGAAAGATTTAAGGGGGGAAAAAAAAAAATTACATACCCCAATTACCCCTTATTAGGTATTATGATTACCTTATTAGGTATCAGAAAACACGCGTATATCAATCTTGCCTAATGATACTTTAACAACAATAATCAGCATCATCATCCATCTTCTAACTGCTGAAATAGCACGTCTTAGAAGTGTTAGTAGAATAACTGATAGTTGTATTAGTATTATATTAGAACAGCGGATAATGTCACAGTAAGACCCAGACTGATCATGATTGCTTGCACTCCTTCCACTCACTGCTTTCCCTCTCTTTCTTCTCCTCCCTGTGGCTCTGGTCCCTCTCCTCCGCCTCCTCGTCCGTGTCCTCCTCGGCCCCGTCCTCCTCACTCTCGCCATCGTCCTCCCTCGGCCGGCGACCCAGCTTCCAGTTACGGTCCTTCGAGCCGCTCCTCGTCCGGGCTCTCCCCGCCTGCTTCACCGGGTCCTCCTCCTAGCCACCGGAGGGAGACATTTCAAGAGCAGGGAGCTGAAAGAAGCACATTGGCTCTGCAAAGACGTAACCAGGAAAAACTGTGTAATTTTATTCCCTGAACCGCGTCGTGCTTTTTGTTTCACTTTCGTTCAGGCGAGTTGAGGAAATTATATCAAAGCTATAAAGACAACAATCATAACAGCAAGTGCATCAAAACACAAGTGGTCAGTGTGTCCCTCACACACAGGTACAGGTACAGGTACAAGTACAGGTACAGGTACAGGTACAGGCCGCACCATGGAAGTTTGCCGACCGTCCTCCCCCTCAGTCCTGGCATGGGGGCTCTGGGGCAGCCGGTACAGACTACCATGGAGCTTGAGGCCAAAGTCCCTCTGCAGTATCTCACTGAGCAGCTCCGCCATCAGGCCCACCTGGGGGGGGGGGGGGGGGGGGGGGGGGCGCCGACAAAAAACCCCCGGGGGGGGGGGGCCACACCCCCCCCTCGGGTACCCCCCCGGCCCGCCCCCCCCCCGGGCCCGGGGGGGGGGGGGGGGGGGGGGGGGGAGAGCACATGTGATGTCACGCTCTGCACACGCACGGCGCTCCTTATCGTGACTCATTCTCCATTACCCGCTGATCTGCATCTCACAGCAGCTCCCAGGTGCTGCACCGTGCCCTCACCCCCCCTCACACCCCCCCACACCCCCTCACACCCCCTGACCGGTGAGATGCAATGGAGTCCAGCACCCAGCTCTGTCTATAAAAGGCTTGCATGTTCTCTCAGAATTGCACAGAATCCCAAATGAGTTTGTGTCTCTAAATTGCTCATGCTTTGTTTGTGTTTGGGGGGTGGGGGTGTGTGCCCTGCCTCTTTCACTTTGCCTCCTGGGATGGGCTCCAAGCCCACCATGACCCTTTACCGGATAAACAGTTAGAGAAGATGGATGGATGTGTGTGTTTTATATTCATTAGCTTTTGCGTAATCCATGTCTTGGCAATAGAGAGTAATCTGCTGTTGCTTCTGTTCTTACTGGACTTGTTCTGTATAAAGAACATGTCTGGCAACATTCCTTTGCCCCCCCCACCCCCAAGATTTTGATTGGTTGCTGCAGATCACGTGACACGGTGAGTGCCAATCACATGATCATGCTGCAGGCCTGATGGGTATCCGAGGCTGCCCTGATTTTGAGTTTCGCTCTGCAGCATTCCTGAACGGTGGTGTGTGTGTACACACACACACACACACACACACACACACACACACACACACACACTGAGGCAGGAAATACCTCAAAGGCATCTGACGACTGGGAGCTTCGGGGCTCCAGCAGCGAGGAGAGGGGCTGGACTGAGAGGTTCATCCCGGGACAGGGGTGCAGGACCAGGGACGGATCCGCAGGGAGGGGAGTCCGCACCTCATCCTGGAAGAGGGAGGGCGTGAAAGTGTGAGGACACCGACCCAGCAAGGCAGCCACCGTGGGAGACAAACCAACACCAAGGGCCCGAGCAGCGGGCTGTCATCAGCCAGTCACACGGGGGTAAGCGTTTTGTGAGAAGACAAACCAGAGCGTGACAACCGACCTCCTTCTGGCCGTCCGCCTTGATCCTCATAGCCTCCCACTCCTCGCACCCGGGGACGATGCGCCAGACGTCGGGCAGGAACCACACTGTGGTCTCTGCTTCTCCATCGCGCAGGAACCTCATCTCTGCGATCCTGTGCCTGTACAAGATGCCCAGAGAGTTCATACAGAAAATTACTCATTTGTTTTGTTTATATAATGAAGTAATAATTATATGCGATTATATACAATCTCTAACTTCATGTATTTGAACTGAATTAATTTGGTTTGAATCAGAAGTACAATAAAACAAGATTTCATCCACATCCATCCATCCATTTTCTGTACCTGGTCGTCCAGGCAGGAAATAACCCAGGATGGGGCACCAACCCATGGCAGGACACAGACACAGACACAGACAGAGACAGACAGGCACAGACAGAGACAGACAGACAGACAGGCACAGACACACACAGGCACAGACACACACAGGCACAGACACACAGCCTCGGCATGTTTTTGGACTGTGGGGGGAGACCAGAGTACCTGGCGGAAACCCCCCGACGACACGGGGAGAGCATGCAAACACACAGGCTCAAACCCCCCCCCTCAACATCTATCACTTTGAAATTCATTCCAGGAACCAGCTCATTGACCGTCACTCCACCTACTGGCTGGTCATTAGCAGTGCAGCAGCCAATCAGAAGCCAGCCGGTGACGCCCGACCCACCATTGATTGCAGGGGCCCAGGTCCAGTCCCGCCTGCTCTTTGACGCAGCGCACCGCAGTTCGGATCAGGGAGAGCGGGTCCTTAGCCGGACTGGCGCCGTCCACCTGCGAGAGCCACCGGCCCCCCAGGATCTGAAACTCTCCCCCGCACTCGGCCAGCAGGAACTGCGGCGCAGACGTACACAGGGGGGGACGACTCAGGGTGAACCGCACCAAACACCGAAAGCACAAGAGCCCGGGGTGCGTAGGCGTTAATGACCTCGCACCTTAATAAGTGTGGTAGGGTGCACAGCGCCCCCTTGTGTCCTCTGCTGCTCTTGTGGGAGGCCACAGCAGCGCTGATACAGCTCCTCTGCGCTGGGCATGGACAGCAGTATCACCTGGGCAGAAAGACACACGCGCTGAATATACACCAAATACACACTCAAGAAGCACAAGAACCTGCCGGAAGGAGCGGCCGGCCACCTTCAGGCTACGGAGTGTGTTGGGCGTGCGTTACCTTGGCAGTGTAGGCGGAGTCAGAGGCGGGCGTGGGCGTGGCCTGTGCCGACGGCTGGGCGGAGCCGACGTGGAAGCGGCAAGGACCGGAGAGAATGAAGCTGTGGTCAGGGGAGAAGCTCTCAGTCCAGGAGAGCTGGAGGTGGAAGAAGTTGTCGGGGAGCGGCAGGTGGGGGTAGCGCCTACGCATCTCTAAGCTGTCACAGGCAGAGCTGGGGGGCGGGGACACGGGCGGACTTTAATAAACGGCTCCCTCCAGCAGAAGCACTGGAAGCCATGTTAGTCCCCCGGGAAAGGTACCTGTCCCTGGGGAAGCGGGAGAAGAGAGGGCAGCTCTGGACAGCAGGGGGCGCTATCTTCTTCACGGCCCCTTCCTCCGGCATGCCCCTCCAGCGACGCCTTTTCTGGTGTAGGCCATCGCCCCCCCAGGGGCCTCCGTCCTCCCTGCGATTGGGGTTGGGGGGGGGGGGGGGGAGGTGAGGCGTGGGAACGAGAATGCAGACGCCTCTCAAGCAGAAGGGTCTTCATGTGACCAAACACTGACTGGTGCCGATTCTGCAGGGATCAGCCAGATCTCTCGCGTTACAAATAATTCAGAATCCCTGCTTTGTCACTATTATACTTTTTCGTTAAGAGAACATCTCTTTCATGGGAAAGGTTTGCAGTCTATTTTCTGATACATTATGAGCTCTTCACAGAAACGGTTTATTTCAACGCGAAGTAATTTCCCCGGTTTCTTTTTAAATGCGTCGCGCGCACGGAATCGATTTACATGTCACAGTACAGCGGGCGTGTAATGTCATTGTCTTTCAGCTGATTCGTTATTGCATCTCCAACTAGGGGACAACTTCTATCCTGGAGAGACACTAACAAGTGAATCAGAATGTAGGGAGCACACACACACACACACACACACACACGCACACACGCACATATACACACACATGCACACACATGCACACACACACACACACACCTGTATAGTCAGAAACTTCATTAGATCCATACTGTGCGGACGGCCTGCAGTGACAGACCAGTTACAGACACAGCACCGGCCTGTAGCAGCGTGATACCCCCCCCCCCCCCGCACTCACCAGCGCCCCCCACGGCGACTCCCCATCCCTTCGTTGTGTCTCTTCCTGTTAGCGCTGCCCCATCCATCGAACGGCGCCCCCCAGGGAGCTTGGAGGGGAGTCTGCAGCAAACCAGCTGAAATATGGTTGCAAGGAATAACTGCTCAGTTTCATGACAGGTATGTAAAATGTTCATATAAATCACATTTTCAAAACTACGATTATAGCACATTAAAATAATCGTCACTGACAAAACAGACGATATATCAGTGTAGCAGTTTCGTGGCTAGATTTGGAAAATACGCCGGCTATTTATTTAATATTTTTAGCCACCCAAAACAACATACAACTCTTTGCTTCAATGTACAACACTAAATCGGTCTCCTCTTCCAAGGGGCAAGTGGCAGAATGCTTACAGAAATTTGTGCTTCTTTATTTTGACCCGTTTCAGCATTAAACCCCGACGCCACAAGCGCCGCGCTTCACTCGTACTCACGTTTTGGGGGTGTCTGCTGCATGTTGGGTATGAGTGGGGGGATTTTGGGGGATTTCAGTAGGGGTTGTGGCTTATTTCCCAGAATCCCTGGCTTCTGGCTTGGCGCCATGGACGGCAGAAGAGGGGGCGGAGATTTGAATGGCTGGAGGAAGAACAAAATCTAATCATAAAAAGGTGGAAAAACGGCACGTTGCCTTTCTGAATGCTGGGGCGATGGTGGTGCGGGAGGCAGTGGCACTGAACCCCAAACGGCCCCCGGTGAGCTGGTGGGGGCCGCGCGTGGCAGCCCCCGTCACCGGCATGCGGATGCGTGTATGAATGGGTGAATGTGAGGCAAAACTGTAAAGCGCTTTCAGTACTCAAGAGTTGCAAAAATGTGCTATATAAATGTGATCCATTTACAATACATTACTATTCTATTCTATAGATTGATCATCCCAGGTCCCCCAAAAGACATCAAACATACTCAAGACTGAAACTAGATGGATTGATAGTATTTTTAAACAGTGTGGAACAAGCAAGATGCCAACAACGGCAACAGGGAGGAAAAACTGTGAAAAGGGAGACAAATAATTGTCAGCGTTTAAAAGGCCGGCTCCCCAATCCCTCCATTCAGGAATGATCATGAGTGGAACGACGCACAGTGAGGCAGGTTCATGGTGCCGTTGTACTCCAATGTGTTCACCTTGGGGTTTTGGACTGGTGACCTACCTGGCCGTTAAGGACCTGAACCCTCTGGGCGGTCCAGCTGACTGATACAGATGGATCAAGCACCGCCTTTACCAGAACCTTCTCACCCAGCTGGGGAATCCGGCCCACAACCACGCTGGGAAACAGGTGACACGGCGATGGAAGGGTCAGCTTACACTTACGAGCCATTTCTAAAATAAAAATCTCTTACACCAGAGTATGGAGCCCGCATCAGCAATGAAACCCCCACAATGCATATCTATTGAGATAAAAATAAAAATCCTACAACAAGAAACATTGTATTTACACCAACACAATGTTATTAATATCCACAGAGAGCCAAAAATGCAAGTACTGGGATATCCCGAGGGTGTAGGTTTGGGTTCAACATTGGTAGGGACAAGATCAGTCTGAATAATAATAATAAACACTCCACAATATTAGCATGTCTCTACCATCCACACCCAAAGTCTACACCCTTGGTGTATCATATACCCAAGAAAAGCATCAGAGAGGTTTGTGTAATTTTCCCGATGAAGGCTCTCACCTCATCTGAAAGTGCACTTCCTGATCGACCATCCCGAAGTGGTCCTGAAGCTGCGTGACCACCCCAGTAAAGACGCGCTGCTTCAACTGAGACAAACACCCGTGTCAGTAAATCTCCCTCGGAGCAGGATACCTATCTAGTGTCTCGGAACTTCGGGAATTTTCTATTAAGTTTTCATATACTCCAGGTAATTGCCATGGAAAGTTTCCAACTTGGAATATTTCCAAAATTCCCCGGCTTAACTTCCCATGGAATGGAAAGTTTCTAGAAATTGACTGCCCCTTTGCAACCCTAGACCAATCCCAATCCCAATCCTTTTTCTCCACAGATTAATTTCATTCGGACCATAGGAACCACTTAACACCACACCTGGCCACCCAACAATGATCAGCACAATAAAACTGCTATCATCTGTAACAACAAACGTCACTAAATGTATCCAGACGCAATACCAGCTCAATGCGCCAAGCCTTTAAGGCATGGTAGGCATCACCTGCCAAGTGAATTACTATCTTTACAGACAACAGGTGCAGGCCAAGTAACATCATAGGTTACCAACACAGCACAAACCAGTGCATCTGCAAATATTTACTTAACTGGCTATTGTTTAAATTAAATAAAATGAGCTGTGCAACCTTCAGTGATGACTAATTTTACTGAGATGGGGATTAAATTCGCTTGTAAACTGGGTTTTGTTTCTTTGTAGGAGAGAGAGAGAGAGAGAGAGAGAGAGAGAGAGAGAGAGAGAGAGAGAGACTAACCTGGGCCTCCATGGATACGGATTTGGCACCTACACGGGGGAGAAATTCAGGGGTCCTTGGGGGTCTCTGGAAGATATAGAAGCTGGCTTGATTCTGTACACTTTTCACATTAAACAGCTTTCCAGCACCCAAAATAAGGTATCAGATCATTAAAGAATATGTTAATTTAGGACAGTTAACAGCTTTGGGAGTGGTTTCCAACTGGGAACTCCGTGTTGCCCGTGGTTAGTCACACAGCTGTTACTCAAGTCTGATTTTCATAACTAAATCGCTGCCTTGTATAATGCCTCGCAGGAAAAGGGCCGCACACGTTTATGTGTAACATTCATTCTGCATCCCGTCCAAAAATGTCTAAAAAATGTCATGTGCCGATAAGCCTGGGTCAGACATGACTGCTTTAACCGGCACTCGGGGAGAAGGTCCGCTTACAGCCGCGGGATCTTTCGGCAAAACTCGGGTCTCTGTCGCAAAATAATCATTACATCAAGTATCCTTCAGAACAGGGAAACTGCTTGTTATATTTACAATTTTTGTTTAGATTTGCGGTTAATAATAACAATGATAAAGATCCACAACCAGACAAGCTAGAGAGCTTTTTGAGTGTATAAAAATGATCGCACACCAGGAAATGCCAGCTAACTAATTGATTTCCCCCCACGTAATGATAAATAAGTGACTGGCTGTAGAGTTTCATACGCTGTTTGAATGGAAACACGACTATGACTTTCGGTCGTATGCAAATCCGGGAATGCGGTGGTTCGTCGCTTAGCCACATTTAAGGATGCAGGGAAACCTGCTGCCTTGCTAACTGAACAGTATCACAAAGAGGATCGTCAGCTGCCGTAAAACAGTCATACAGGAGATACCCGCGAGTTACTGACCCCGCAAGTTACTGGGCTGGATGGAAATCGGCCATTATTCTAGAGGCTGGAAGAATGAGGCAGATGTGGTGACGACTCGGTGTAGCTAAGCACGTTCGTGTTGACAGTGAGAATCTGCTCACTATGCGATCTCTCTCAGCTAGCTAAGAAACTTACGAAAAGATCCACCCCGATTTGCAAAATTGTGGACGGTCTAAACGCCACCCTGGATAAAACAATACGATTTTATTTAGACGGAAAAGTTTGAAAGGCAACGCGGCGCAACTCACTTCTGGGCTGCTCGGGATCCGGTGACGCTTCCTCTTCCTCGCAGTTGCTTTTGTTTATTTAGGGACAAAGTGGATCAGGGACCGCACTAATCCACATTGTCCGCTTTGTCAAAAACACTCTACCGCCCCCTAGAGACCGATTCTTCTCTGCCCTAAAGCACAAACTCAGCTTTTGTCAACCACTTTTCGATCATTTCGCTTCTTTGTTTGGATAAGCGCGGCAGTCCTTTCCGCTCACATCTGAGCGACGCAATTGTGAAGGAGGGACGAACATATATATTTAAATATATTTTAACCTGACAACAAGGATGTACCAGGGGATCCTTAATTGACGTAGGACCGTCTCTGTGCGTCATTTCCGCCTGACCCGGCAGTGCCGAAGCACACGTGGGAAAGCGATGGCTGCTGACAGGCTGCAGTTTCATGAGATGGGTCTGGAGGATCGCCTCTTAAAGGTATGCGGATGCTTCTTCGTGGTAGTAACAGTGATTTAAAGTTTACTGCTGGGTGCTCGACCAAATAACGCTACATAATCATAGCCGGTGAGCCGAAGTTGCCGTACGATCGGCTCCTTTGGTCGATATGTACCCGCGATGCAGTGATGTATTTCAGCTAAATTACTGTGTAGGCGCTGGCGGACTTGGGTTGGGCGCAACCCACGCTGATTCAAGAAAAGGCGATCCCTCTCGCTCTGGACGGGAAAGATCTCCTGGCCAGGGCGCGGACCGGCTCCGGTAAAACCGCAGCTTACGGGATTCCAGTTATCCAACGAATACTCACTTCTAAACAGGTAGGCGACGTCACGGTTATAAACACTGGATAAAAAAAAATAATAAGCTAGTTGACTTCAGCTTCTATTTGGCAAAGATAAATTTCAGTTGTATTGTGTTAGTTTATGAAGAATTTCCGTTTTGTGTATTGTGCATGTTCTTCAGTTGCATGAGTGTTTTCGCTCTTGTTGACACGTTATAATATATGCACCATTACTTTTCTCAGCCTTTTACATGTCTAAAAGTCTAGTAATATAATAAATATGGAAAGCTTTAGCTAAATTGACTTATGCGTGCTTGTTTAGACGGTGCGCGATCAGGCGGTTCGGGCGCTGATCCTAGTTCCCACCAAGGAGCTGGGTCACCAAGTCCAGACCATGATCCGCCAGCTCATTGCCTACTGCGCCAGGGATGTGAAAGTGGCCGATGTCTCTAGCAAGGCCGACCTGTCAGCGCAGAGGTTAGTCTAACAATGTCGTGCGTAATACAGTGGATTACTGGATTGTAGTTATTGTCGTTATTCATTTTGAAGGTTGTATACAAATCCCAGAAATGTGTTGTTAGAAGTTACTCTGGTTTTAATTTTTAAAAAGGAAATTAATCTCTTGTGTGACTGTGAAAGAATGACAATGTCCGAGTCCTTGGGTACATCTGTAGTATGTAATCATGTGACATTCTACAGGCCAATCCTGATGGAGAAGCCAGACATAGTAGTGGGCACACCCTCACGGGTACTGGCTCACCTAACCGCCCAGAACATGACACTTAGCTCATCACTGGAGACCCTGGTCATCGATGAAGCTGATTTGCTTTTCTCCTTTGGCTTTGAAAGTGACCTCAAGAGTTTGCTATGGTGAGCATGTATTACACACGGACAGTAGCACAATTCCAGGTACAAGGCTATTGGCACCGACGCTAACCCAACCACGGACCATTGTGGCTAACTTACCCGCTAACTTACCCGCAGGCCATGGACATTAGTGCTGTTCCTACCATGGCCCAGAGATGCCGTCACCCTTTCAGTCACAGGTTATGGATACTAAAGTTAATTCAGACGTGGGCCAGCAATGCTACTGCGATCCCAGGCACAGAGCAGCCACTGGATCGATCTAAGTGCTAAACATTCTGCAAACCTTTGGCGACCCCATGTGTGGTCCTGTGGAACTCGGCCGTTTTTGTTCACCCCGATTCTTCCGATAAACCTCCTCAGCCACCTTCCCAAGATCTACCAGGCGTTCCTGATGTCGGCCACCCTGAACGAGGACGTCCAGGCTTTGAAGGACCTTGTGCTCCATAACCCAGTACGTCTGCTTTCTTGGCTAGACTTCTGCTTGGCTTTGGATATGTGAGGGGTGATTGGGATTGGTAAGGGGTGGTGGGTGTCCTACAGGT
>JAABNY020000119.1:29382026-29392901 GCA_015164015.2 Brevimyrus niger
TCTTTCCTTAAAAAAAAAATAATAAAGTGAAAACAAAAAGAACAAAAAAAATGTCTAAATTTCAAGCCATTAAAAATGTGTAACATCAGAACATCCATAGACTCCTCATAACCCCAGTCACCGCCTTCTCTCATTATATACCGACTGCTTTAAATTCGGGGTACCAGTTTGTGGGTGGGTGGGAGAGGGCGGGGGTCGGGACTTGATCTTACCTCCTGGGAGGGGTCCCCATGCACCTCCACAGCACCGCATAGAGGGCCAGCAGGAAGCTGATGAACACTGCTGCAGCGATCCCACCTGCGCCCCGGACGGCATCCCCGTCAAACCCATCTGCTCGGTATACAGCTCTAATGCAGCTCTTTAAACGACAGAGGCCTTCGGCTGTCAGGCACGGTCACTGTGATCAAGTTTTAGGATTGTTAAGGGGGTTACGAGTAATGGTGGGCCTCTGAAAGCCGTTAGGGTCCATTTTAAGAAATGCCTCTAATGTCAAAGGTGAACATGCTACTAATTAGAACAGTTCTACTTACACACCCATAGGTGGCAGTAGAGAGAGAGTCTGACAACTGGGTGTGGATTCCAAAAAAAGGCTATTTAAGGACAACCTCAGGGGGATCCAGACCGGCCAAGTCAAAAGCATAGAAAATCCTGCAGAAAATGGTAATAGAAGCTTCTGATAACAGAGTGCAAACTCAGCCATACAGGAATGTGGGAGTGAATGTTTACCAAGCCCACACAGCGGAGCAGTCACTGTACTCTAAGGGGGGGGGGAAGGCAAAGACTACAGAAGGAAGGTCCAGCATTGGATTCTCAACACACCATTCAACGGCCACTCGCCTCAGAAAATGTTAAGAGCAGTTTAAAAAATAACTATATTCCATGAAAATGTGTCCCTTGATTTTTAATTATGCAGCTTTACCAGCTACATGAAAGGTGCCATTAGGACAATACACAGCACAGGGCTGGTAAATTTATAGTGTTTCTTTGCTTTTTTAGGATGACTTACTTTTGTGGCACTTTGAGATTGATTTAAAAATGTAAAGTGCGTTACAAATAAAATTTATCATTATTATTATTACCCCGCAATATCAACTTAATGCTTCGATTAGCATGTCCGTAACATAGCCTAACATTTCAAAACAATGATACTGGAGGTTCAGAACAACACATTCTAAGCAAACAGCAGAACCCAATGTGAACAGACCCTACGTGGGTAAAAACTAACACCAAATCTGGACATAATATTCTGCAAGTCGACTTAGGCTGGAACTTCTGCTCAAGGTTTTGTGTGATCAAGCACAGGGATAAGGAACAGATTGTAACCAAAGAATGGCCCTCCACACGCCAACTGAGTATAGCCCTATTAGGCAGGAAGAGGAACACGAACGCAGTGTCTGTGTTTGCAGCCTTTGCCCTCCTAGCCTGCTGAGAAAGTGATCTCATCTTACCCCACATTGGCATCAAGCTACAGAATGAAAATGGGGATAATGTGCAGAGCAGAGCTGGATTTACCAGGAATGATGCCACTCTCCCCGACCACCGGGGGCGCAGTTTGAGGAGGGTCCACTTTTGCCAAGGAACCTGGGAAAGACATATGAGAGAGTAATCGCAGGTCAAAGGTCACAGTTCACTTCCACCTTATGACGTGACACCATTCAGGTGTCAACATGCCGAACATACGTGGCAACAGACCATGTTAAAAGAACATCTAAAATCATCACCGCTGCAACCATACCTACAGATCAGCAAGAGTTCTGCTTCAAATGGCGGGGGGAGTGAGTCTGTGAGTCTCACAAATTATTTTGGTTTTAGTCCATCATCTGAAAGTCCCCCTCCTAAAAAAAAAGCACTTGCCCTGAGTTATGAGAACGCAGTGAACACTGGAGCATTACGAGTCTTGGAAAGATCTCGTCTAAAACACATGAGTGGGAATCGTCACAGGAGGCCCATCATCCCTGCAGAACAAGGAACAGTAAATGGACTATTTCCCGGTGTGTATGACTACGCTTTAATCGGCGTCCTCTTCCAGAACAGGATGCGGAGGATATGAAAGTGCTGCAGAAAGACACGGTAGCCATTTTTAACGTTACAGCCGGGAGAAGTCCGGCTACCCCTCTGGCAGAAATACAGCCAAAAAGTGCAATTGCTTTTTTTTTTAGGAACCCGGATTTATGACCAGACGATCGGCAGGTCAAAAACCACGAGTAAACCTGCCATTTTAACAGACAAATATACAGAACAGACTGCAACGCTCATTTAAATGTCATGCTCAAGAAACAGACAAAGCTGAATGATGCAGGATGCTTTCCTTGAACATTCCAACCACATGACTATAAGATCCAACCAGCATTCATGGGCAGAACACGACATGGAGCATGATTCCACTATGACACAATTGTATTACACAAATAAATCAAATCATCTAACCCTCACCAACTTCTCTAAATAACACAAAGCTAAGCCACTGATTAGAGGACACAACAGATTTCACCGTCATTGTTTATTGAACAAAGTTAGCAAAAGTGCAGACGTCAAGGTGCTACCAGCTGATCTGCAGGAGGTGTGACCATCTCTATGAGAGAAGGATTTGTGGGGGTGAAGTATCGAAGAACCAAGGACACAAGGCATCAGGGACGATCCACGAGAAGCTACTGCTGGTGCTCATTGGCTGGAAATGGGCCTCATACTCCTAGCAATCTATAGTTCCATTTTAGCGTGGGGAATCCATTTACGAATTGAGAATATTGAAGACTGCTACCGCAATCTCCAGCACAGACCATTCCAGTTCTCCACCTCAAGGTTATAAGCGAGTGATGAACCCACCTGTTTGCTAACAGCTAACTGCTCATAGAAGTGACTAACCCAGAGCTGAAGAGTGACCCAGACAGATGCTCACCATTGCCGTGCACTTCAAAGACAGGGCCTCCAGGCGATGGTAGGTACACCCCCTGAAATGCAGGGACACAGATTGGGTTACAGGTCTCACCTGCATAGCTCTCCAAACAACAGCAACTTCTCTGGAAACTCAAAGGGACCCATCCGGCAGATGAACGGACAGGACATAAAAAACGGAATTCCTTCATTCACAAGTGCACACTTGCTGGTGACTCAGAATTCCTTCCGTTGAAAAGGTCTCCAGTCAGACACAAACCAGTGCAGCACATCTAGTGGAAAATGTGTTTATGTCAGGAGAGGAACTATTTTCCCACGGATTTAATTCCAGAGCCTTTCAACAGACATTACTAAAAGCCTATGTTGGCTCTGAAAATTTTTAGTAAACATTAACCAAGAATCCAATTAACTGATGGGAAAAAAATGCTAATACTTTAAAGTCTAAAGATAACCATGCTTTTTGAGCCAGTACTTCAGCCTAAATATTGCGCAATTTCTCAGTTTCCTCCGTCGCACATTAGGCTACAATGACAATGTTTGTCAGTGGATGAGGATCCCGTGTAAAGTACTTTTAACTAACAAGCAGTCACGTGTGTGTAAACATCGCGGAGATACAAGTAGGGTCCAGTGGGACATAACCGGCTTCTTATTCGGCGATGTATCTGTTGCCTGGTCTGGATTCCAACGGCCCGAAGATGTAATACAGCGACTGGGACCATGACCTCCGGACGTAGTAAAATTCTGTCTCCTCCTGTTTTGGTTGAATTTGCGCCTACGTAGCGTGCAGATAACGTCGGCGGCGCTCTTCCCCAATTCTCATTCAGCCAATGTTAAAACTGTACGCAAAACATTAATTAAAAGATACCCGTGTTAAGAGTTAGCCAACACAACATCTTCAGTTCTGCTCCCAATTACTAAAGAAAACTTTACGGATGCAAGTGGCACTTAAGTATGCGGATCGTTTAATTAGTATAACTTAGAATATTAGCTACGGAATAAAACGTTTCCATACCGCGCACGTTCCGCGTTTATCTCTCACCCACCAGCGGTCAGTGGCTGTCCTGCTTATCCGCGTTGAGCCGTAAACTTTTCAAAACATGTGCGGACTGACGCTGCTGGTTTACTTAAGGTCTGACATTGATAACTTGAAATAAACAAACAAACTAAAAATCGCCCCTCATAAAATGCCTTTTCAGACACAGGTCCTTTTAACTGGTTGATATTTTGATCAAATTAAATCAGTCTTATCCTAAGCAATATACGATGATTTTCATTCAATAACTTTCATATATCAAATAGATACAGCGACAAGGGATGAATGATTTTGAAATATAAGCTTTATATAGACTAGTATTGATCATAAATTACGGTTTATAATATGGTTTTAATTAGTATTTTTGAAAGCTTGCAGGAAGATACCGCGCATGAAAAGATCTGAAGCAATACCACAATCTTACAAATGAAATCCATTTTTCCTAACAAGTATCCCCGTCACCACCTTACCGGCGACGAACCTCCGTCGCTCTTGTTTTTCACGCTCGTCCACATGTTCGTGCCGCCCGGCTGCGGACCTCATAGAAAGTGAGTCACCGTCGCCTGATCCGGCTCCCGCAGCTCTGCGCCGGTCCAATATACCGATGAGCCCGCACCCACAAAGCTCAAGGAAGCCCACCGCAACCCATTGCGCAAAGTCAGGTAAACCCAGCTGGTTAAAACGACTGGATATCGATGTCTCACGACCAGAAGTCTGGGATGATAGATATTTCATGATAGATATTGGAGCTTATAAACTACGATAGCTGAAAGATAATCAACTACAACATAATTAGGCTACATTTATTAGGCTACATCAGGGTCTAAGAATATTGATTGATTTAGGTCAAGTGAGTTGCAGGTATCTCAGGTACTTGCTAAACTGTTATTCTAAGTATTTGATAACTGCATAGCTGCGGTACAATTATAAAACGCGAAGATTATGAAATCCTCCGTTCTTACGGTTCGACCGCTAGAATATTGCGCTAACGAGGTTCAGATGTCCACAAACTGTAACCTTTCACTCTACTTTGGATAAAATCGTCACATTAATGAGTGTAATGTCATTTCATGGATATTTCAGCAGTCATGTTTGCGGTCAGTAGTGGGTTTTAAGATGCTGCTGCGAAAAGGCCATGGTGCCTCTATGTGTTGATTATAATTTAATATGAACGTTTTGTATCGTGCGGAGGTCCTGGCTCGTCAGTCTCGCGGGAGACTATCGTGAACAGTGGACGATCTCACTGACTAAACAAGGAGCACTTTAAGTATAGGGATGTGACAAAAAAAATGAAAGTGGGGGAATACTATCATATTTAGTACAATTGAAAACTACATGCAAAACCCTTTAAAAATGATACCAAGATCATTACGATAGGGTAAAATTCACCAACGTTATGATATTTTGAAGTCGGCCATCTTGGCCCATTCTCGTCCACAGTAATCCGTTAGTAATGTATTAAAACAATAGAAAAACGTGTGACCTTTTACAAGAAATCTTAACTTCAAAATATAATAACTTCTTTGTTTTCAGATATATATTGATGAAATAAAAAGCATATAATAGTGCAAATCAAGCACAAGACAACCTCATATTAGATTCAACAATAATCCAATTAATTAATTAATTGGGACGGGAATGGAATAAAAAAAATACCCGAAACTTGATCATTTCTTTAAATATTTCAATGGGATTTGAAACAAATGATGGTTTGGTAAAATCATTTTAGAGAACAGTAATGTAAAGCAGCTTCCTCCATCCAAGGGGGGCTGGGGTACCCCCCTCGCCAGCGAGCCATGAATGGTAATCTCTGGACCGACTGAAATAGTAAATCAGTTAATTCACCAAAACAAGTGATAAAAGTAATCTCCTGTAATCCAATACAAATGAATTTAATTACAGTCAGCTCTCCACAAAAAAGGCCTGTTGCCATAGCAAACTTTGAAACATCAAAGTCTGCAGCATCATCATCATAAGTTTCATCATCAAGCCAGTAGGCAAAAACGTAGGTCCCTCCCTTCTTCTTCAAAAGTTTCTCCACTTTACCATTGTGGAGAGTCTCCTCCTGAGCGTCCAAGTCATACCATATATGGCAAATGCGACACATCATTGAAATGAACAGAACTTTGTCAACTGGTTCCCTCTGAAGAATTTTCAGCACATCACTATCTGCCAGGTCTTTCTCAAAGGAGTCTGTTCTGGTGGTAAGTGTGTCCTCTGGAACAGTCGATTTGACATTCTCAAGAACTTTCCTCACCAAGGCGATGCCATCAACATGGCTAATCTGGGCATCAGGAGACGTATGAAAGCAATACATCCATGGTGCAGTTAACAATTTCCCAAGTAGGGCAAGAGCTTGAAATTCAACCAGGGTATCCGGAGACTTGAAGTCCTGCAACAGCTTTTTTAGAAACCGCCCATCACTCGAACAAAAGCACTAAATCACCAAGGAACGATATCATGATGAAAACACATAAATAAATATATACAGCAGCATATCTCGTGATAATACTGAATAAATAGGTCAGAACTTTGGCCTTGAATGTGATGCAGAATTCGTGAAGTCACCATAGTTTGACCCGGTTCGGCGTGTGCATGCTTGATTTGCAGCTGTTAAAAAACATACTGATGGGCTATCAAATGGGTTGATATTTCATAATTGTGTACTTTATCACCTAAAATACTGTTTTATATAGGCTTATAGAGAGTCTTCACTTACCTTCTGTAACTATAAAGGTGGTTTTGATGACACAAATTTTCGATCGCAAAATTTTGACACTTCTAGTAAGCGGACGAAAATAGAATGAGGACGAGGCTGGAGAGCAGGCCGTGGTCTACGTCATCGAAATGCGATGTCTTTGTTAACCAATGACAACCCCCCTTACAAACACCAAAGACTTTGGCAGCCTCCGGACCATGGGAGCGGCATTAGTGCAGCGCGCGATGAACGCTACCTGGAGGCCACTGATAACAGGTAGTAGCGTACCTACTTTAATCAACAGATGAAGACAGCATATAACGCTATGTAATGTCAATCCTGCATGATATGGACAGAAGTATCGGGACATACCTCTCAAGCATTGAATTCAGGGGTGTCGTTCAGACCCATTGCCACCAACTTTGTGAAAACAGTTTGGGGAAGAGGCCCTTTTCTGTTTCAGCATCAGTGTGTCCCATTGCTCAAAGCAAGGTCCCTAAAGACATGGAATGAGTTTCCCGAACCCTTCGTAACGCTATGTCATTCGTAAGTTCGATCTTCTAACACAGAACTTACGAACGACGTAATATTAAGATGGCTTCGGGAGACTTACTCGTGGTTGGGTGAGTTTGGTGTGGAAGAACTTGACTGGCCCACACAGAGCCCTGACCTCAACCTCAATAAACAACTCTGGGATGAACTAGAACAGAGATTGTGAGTCAGGCCTTCATGTCCAATATCAGTGCTTGACCTCACAAATGCTCTTCTGGATGAATGGGCAAAAATTCACAGACAGGAAGCTTTAGGAACAGTGGCAGCTGTGGGGGGGGGGGGCAACCCCATATGGATGCCTATGGATTTAGAATGCATAAAAGTTCCTGTAGGTGTAATGGGCAGAGGTCCCAATACTTATGCCGTTATATTGTACCTTTGACCATTGGACTCAACGAGACGTCAGCATAGGGTGGGGGGGGCAGCCAACTGTCTGAATGGATCTCAACACATTTCACATTCACAGCACATTGTAAAACCTGCCATGCAATTCTGTTTATTTGTGAGCCGTTACTATGGAATTCCATGCAATAATTATCTGACATTCTTTGCATCATTACTGTTTATTACCATTTATTTATGATTCTTCTTTATTAATGTATAAACGCGTAAATGAACGGTACTACATTACTAAATTATTGAATACAATTTTTTAAATTGTAAAATCTGAGCATCTACATGACCATTAATACCAGAAAACTATACAATTCATGTAATTAGGAAAATTATTATTGAAAGAATGCATGTTTATTTCAGTTCAGTCATTTAGTTCCTACCTCGCTACAGACAAACAAAAAACTTATAGAAACTCAGACAACCAGAAACAGTTCGTATCCTTTATTTAAACAAGATTGCAAGGTACATAAACAGCAATTAAGAAAAGGCAATACTAAAATAAAATTATCCAAAGAAAAAAAAAAGAACTACAAGCGAATGTATATTCATTTCATTATACAAAAGATGGAGGGGAATGGTACGTCAAACCCTGGGCGCCCACTTTGTTAGGGGGGAGCATATTAATAAAGTATCGCATTTGACCATAAGGTGGAATTTGGCATGTCTCCACGCGGACTGTCTGGGGGTGCTCTGCAGCGAGGTCGCCAAACAATAAGCGGGTACACAAATCAACCAAAGACCAGGGAGGAACGAGCAGCCATCTTGAGACAGAGAGACACGCGGATGTCGTCGGAAACGCTACAGAATGAGCAGCTTCACACTGATACCGTTACAAGGCCAAAAAAATTCTGACAAGTAGTTTTAATTTTTAAGGAAATTTAATAGACACATTACACAGTTAATACCAAACATTACGTCGACCCTATAAATCAATTTAGAGATGCAAGTACAAATAAGGTAGTGTGTTACGTCACATTTCCATACAATTTCACTTTCGATGCTGCATTGAGCAGAAGCCTGTAAATAAACCCAAAATCGAGCTGGGAATGGCAAGTATACGCAGAAGTTAGTCTGGGAAAAGCCGTTATCTGAATAGGGGGGTCAAATATGTAATAGAAGCACAGTGGGCTACAACAAAACCACAGAAATGTGAAAACAGAAATACTGCTCAAATACTAACAATTGAGCTTATTTATGCATTTAACTTTACCTGAATGTAGATCCGCATTTGCAAGCTATTTTTCCAAGCCCTACGGCTGAAGCAAAACCCTGGGT
This sequence comes from Brevimyrus niger, assembly GCA_015164015.2. Taxonomy (NCBI): domain Eukaryota; kingdom Metazoa; phylum Chordata; class Actinopteri; order Osteoglossiformes; family Mormyridae; genus Brevimyrus; species Brevimyrus niger. Next base: position 29,390,873 of record JAABNY020000119.1, read on the forward strand.
ATTTTGTCAAGAGGGTCAAATCCCGAATTTAACACAAAAAACGCAGACACACACACACACGGGCCATATTGAGCGGTATGGATAATTTTACAGCAGCGTCTTAGACAAACCCAAGACGCGTTTTAAACAGCATGTATAATGTGTAATGACACCATGAAATTCACTCACGCACCAAATACCAGCACAGTGAGCCAATGGGAAGATGAAACTTGTATCAAAGGCATCAGATGCACAAAACATTTCTATAATCACTGTACAAACTATTAAAAAAAACAACTTGAAATGATGCATTTTCGCCGTCCAAGGAGTGAATTTCAAATTGCTTTTCCTGAAATTACCCGATTAATTTTAACCATTAACACGCATCTCAAAAATAATGTCTTTTTCCCTACAACACTGGCACCCCTAGTAGCTCCAAGACGCAGCAAAGATTCATCTGAAATAAGGAAGCTGAACCGCTGGAGTCCAAGTGAATGACAGTGGGCCTCTAATTTAGGAGGAATCGTGTTATATGGGAAAATACAGGTTAGTCCTTTGATCATTTTTATACGGACGTGAACAATGACATTTCTTCCTAACAGATGGATGCATCCCTTTAATAAGGGTCCATATTTAGAGAATATTTGCAAGAAATTGCCAATTTAGATGATATTTGTTGTGTGACCTGATTTTATCATTAACATTTGTCTACTAGGATAAACTAAACCGACTGAAAATGAGGCTTAACATTCCTCAATATCTAATGACAAAATTCTGTTCTTTATTTGTCAGTGGAAAAAATCCATCCATCCATCCATCTTGGAGAAGTTTTTACGGCGGCCTGGGCAAACACATCAAAGGTTGAACATTTTACTATAATGAATTAACTTTCCCTTAATCTGGCACTTAAGAAACCCTACGGCTTCACTGCTGATCATTAAGTTCAACTGAGCTGTTGATGGGATCAGTTCGCTATTTTGGTGAATCATGACTGTTCTGTATGTGTCGATGTGCTGGTTATATACAGACTAAATTAAAGTTGTTTAACCATCAATAGGCAGTCTACAGTTAATCAGTAAGTACAACATTTAGATAACAAGCTCACTAATGTTACTTATTATAAGTTAAAAATCCTAAATTTGATTAACCACATTTTTTTAAATCAATGTAATATCCATCTGTATCACAACAGCTCAATCAAGCATCAAGACTAGAAATCAGACGTTCTTACGAATAATAATAATTGTGGAATAGATTATTGTGCAAACCGTTCTGCATGATTTCCACCTGTTTGGCCGTATACAGAAGCTTGGACTGTTGGTGCTAAGTGGTGAGGAACCATAGTCACCCATCGTAGCCCAGTGCTCAGCAAAGTTGCCCATGAAGACCAGCTTTTCAGATGTTCCGAAAGCCTGGTGCAAGTCACGGTTCACAGAAGCCCACTACATCTTCTCAGCGTAGAGCCCAAACGCCAACAAAGGTTGGCCCCGTTTCTCAAAAGGCTCCGAGCTCTAGCCCCTTGCCTAGTTTTGGACGCCGTTAGCTATACTGATATTGAATGCCTGGTAGATGTTTAAAGCTACGACATGGTGCAGAGGTCCCAACATTAAAATATACGTGCTGGACCGCGATATAGGGACAGAACTTGGGAGACGTCGCCATCTGGTGGTTGCGCTTCTACAGCAGCATCTCACAGACATACACCACCGTCAGAGGTGAGCCTTCTCCACATGCAGGACCAACGTTTGCATCTTAAGGACCACAGTTTCCTATGCTTCACAACAGCACCATTTTTTAAAATGAATGCCTATCTAATATTCAGGATAATTAAGGCCAGAAAAACCCAAACAAGGCTAGTTTGCTTCTTTTTTTTATATAAACCACTGAATGGCACAATGACATTAACACCCAACCCAGTCAACAGACACTGTGGAAGGAAACAAAGAGAGAAGGGGGGGGGGGGGGGGGGCCTTTTCCACACCCATATTTCCCCAAACCGGCTTTGCCCCAAACAAATGTTGAAGAAAAAAACGGCCTGATTATATGCCTC
>JAABNY020000119.1:29493492-29512446 GCA_015164015.2 Brevimyrus niger
AAGCTCACACTGCTCATACGCTCACATACACTGCAAGCTCATTCACTGCTCATACGCTCGCATACACTGCAAGCTCACACTGCTCATACGCTCACATACACTGCAAGCTCATTCACTGCTCATACGCTCGCATACACTGCAAGCTCACACTGCTCATACGCTCACATACACTGCAAGCTCATTCACTGCTCATACGCTCGCATACACTGCAAGCTCATACCGCTCATACGCTCACATACACTGCAAGCTCATACTGCTCATACGCTCACATACACTGCAAGCTCATTCACTGCAGTGGTTCTCAACTGATTTAGCCTCAAGACCCATTTCCATGGCCATTATCACGACATAAATCTTTACAAATTTGAAACAAATTTTACAAAAAGTATTTTTATAAACCACTCTCACTGACAATGGATCAATCACAAACTACCACTCCTGAAATTGATTTAGTCACCTAACGGCATATTTTTAACTTGCACAAAAAACCAAAACAAACCGGTTTGCTACAGTGGTAGCATGTTCAATTCGAAGTGAATTAAAAGGAATGCAGTGTTTGGTTAACTTCTAGTAGAAAATCTGCCTTTTCTCATCGTTTTCTGTCATGAAAGCTTAAATTTACAATTACGACTTGGTTTGCTCCCAAAGCCCGTTGCAAGTAAGATTCTGGCGCCACCTACCTAAAAAAGTGAGGTAATCGTTATTCTCAAAAAATCCATGAACAAAACCACACAGGACTGGGCAGGAATATTTTCACCGAGTCGTTCACGGATCGTAAAGATGCTGCCTGTTTAAAATTAGTGACAGATTTTTGCACTGAAATAATGCTACACGGTAAAAAAAAAAAAAAGTTATGCGAATTAGCACGAAGTCCATCCTGCACACTCAGGATCAGGCCAATGCTGTGGTCTCAGCGTTGCAGTCATACTACTGGCTGACAGCAGAAATGCTTTAACCGGACTTTAGCTTAAATTTGTCAACATGTGCACCAATTACTTTAATAAGATCAGTAATTATTGTTTATGCACGAAAGCTGTGGATTTTGTCATACAGGGCACAGCAAGAATAATTATTTGTGTTTATAACACAAGGCAAAATTTGTCTTTTCAGGGCAAACCATGCCTTAACCATGATTTGAATGTCTGAATGCTCAAAAATATTGCACAAGCAGGTTTTTATTTGAACAAAAATACTGAATGAAAAAGTCTCACTGTGCTAAAGGCATTCTCTCTTTTACACAGCATAAATCAGTTACATAGAAAATAAATTACAGCATCAAAAATAAGGCTTTCATGTTATTCCAGTTGTCCAATGAAATGTAATAAGAATATATAAAGAAAAGCATGTTTCAAGTCAGAATGCTATTGGACAAATAATTCTCGTAGTTACTCGGGTGAGAAGTTTTATTTTCGTCTTCTATTACACCATCTAACTGCAGAAGCTGTGTCCTCTTAAAGGTCAAATTCACGATTACAAACAGCGAATGTCAAAATAATGAGTAGCCGTGCTCATAATGGATAAGGCGCCTAATCGCTCAGTATTCATCCAGAGTGTCTGCTCTGGGGACAAACAGACCCCTCTCCTTCAGGACCAGCAGCTTCGTCTTCTCTGCTTCTTGCTTTGCCTGTTGTTGGCATCTCTGGTCCTCCAGGATCTCCTCGATGGACACTGGCCGCAGCACTCTTTTACATTCCTTGATCAGGTCCTGAGAAGATGGTACAAGATCAAGGGATTCTCATGCGGGAAAACCGATGGCATTTCTGACAAGAATTAAAGACCTTGTATAACACACAGTTGTGTTTCTTTACTTCGTTCTTTTTTTTTTTTTAACTGTAAAATACACCAGCTGTGTGCTAAATTATGCTACTTAGTGGTTTTCTTAAGCAAAAATATATTGCTAACCGTATTGGTATCAAATGCTATTCGTCCGGATCAGGGCTGGGTAAGGTTTAATTATTAGCCCTGGACTTTTGCCCAGACAGGCTCTCACCAAAATCTTGCCACCCAGAAACCCATCAGCCCACCAGAAAAATGCCCAGATGGCCAGTTCAAGCCGGCCACAGATCAGTCTTTTGTTTTCCACAGCAAAAAAGATGATGTAACGTCATTCTGCTAATCTGCGCTGGCAACCCCACAGCTCTGCGAGAGGCTCAGAGGATATCAGCATTAGGCTATATTTTTAATAGCTATCGCTAACACTCAAAATTTCTATAACAGTGCACCAACGCCGAAATCTAGTCCTGTAATTAACTGATACTGCAGAAGGACACATACAATTTCCCCAAGCAGGACGACATTTTCCCCTCTGATAACGAATATTCCTCTGGGAATGTCCCCATACTTCTTGCCAACATGGATACGTTCCACGGTTTCATCCAGAACTAGATTGGCTGCAATGAAACACAAGAGAGAGTACGTCATGACAATTAGACCGCTCATTTTCTTTATCACAATCACATTTGCTAATTGGTCTTATTTCAAGTCTACCAAAAACTTCAAACCCAATTCTCAAAATGACACATAAAATTGTCCCCAAGAGAAAAGATTATGAAAAGCAATACATTTGAAATTCGGATTTATAAGCAGTGGGGTGTCAGAAAATCTACGCACCAAACTGATCTATGCTTCTCAGGAATCCAATCAATGTTCTTCCATCACGGAGAAGGACCAGGTGTTTTTCTGGAAATTGTAACAAGTAACAAGTCAACTCAATGCACTAAACTGACTGTACAAGTTCTAAAATGTCAGTAACGTGTTTCGTATACATATGAATATGTGCGACTTGCAAAGAGCCAGGTCAGTTTCCACCTAGGTCGCGTATTCCTCCGAAATAATATCACTTGATTTCTCTGCGTTTAGTAAAGTTGTTACATTTCCGAATAACTTAACTAGTACGAATTTAAAAAAGTAGTAGCGTGCGTACTCCGTGACTCATTCGAGGTCAAACGGTTCTCACCAGGTTAAATGAAATTGTACGCGTGCAATGAGCACATGGTGTAGTCACCTTGAAAGATAAAATACATGTTTGTTCAGATTTATGGACAAGAAGCTATTGTTTGTCATTTGAGCCCATGGCGGGCCTTCTGCCAGAGCACAATGTTTTGAAATGCGCGTATACCGCGGCGTCTCTGGATTACATGGAAATGATACTAGTGGTAAATAGAAAAAACGCACAATAATCGAAGTTTTTAAATTGAGCCGTCCGTAGCGTTAATTCAGCAATGTCACAAGACACCCACTGGACTTACCATCAATTTCCTCAATGAGGCTCGCAGTCCCAGGCATATAGTTCATCATAATTATATTTCAAACAGATGTCTTTACTGTTAGACCACGAATCGTTTCAAATGATTGCAAATGTAAAGAACGAGGGTAACATCCTATTAACTCTTTTTAGGCCGCCAATCACAGGTGAGACGCACGTCTCACCTGTAACAAACCGATTAACAGCTAAAATATTGAGTAAGCCACGTTAAGCACGTTTACGGGAGCACCGTAAATATGCTAAAGTAATGGACGAGAAATACACATAAAAGTGCGTTGCGCACATGAAATTATAACGTTTATTTCTCAAAAAATGCCAGTTTGTCGTAAAACAATTTCCAATTCAGCGTGTGTCACATTTATTTTATTAGGGAGCAAGGCAATGCCACAGAAGTTATATTTTGAATACCTGCGACCTACAGATATTTAACTGGTCATGAGACAAGCGCCTAAATTGAGTTGACCTGTGAGTGTGTTTTGTCGCTCGTGCATGTTCAGGTGTAGATTTATTCACCGAGACAATCAAGTAAATTACAAAACATATTGGGTTATAAAAATAGACACTCATCGTTTGCTCTTTAAGGATACGGGGCGTTATCACGTTACGTAACTTCATCATTGTAACTCAAATGTCAACCGCATTCAAGAACACAGGTAATGCATTTCAATCAATAAACTGCTTTCTGGAAAATGGGCCTAAGGTCAACTAATGGAGTCTATAAAACACAAATATATGCCTTTGGGTGATGATGAGCGGAGGTCAACCCATCTGCTAATTGTTCATTCCGCCATTTCAGAAGCCCTGTTGTTTCCACGCCGACTACACATAATCACTGGCAGAATCTGAGGACTTTTACTATTTCTCAGTGCGTCAGCATTTTCCACTCACTTTGCATCCGGGGTATAAAATGTATGTGTGAGTGTTTGTGTGCATTTGTGTGGAAATTGTGCCCCCCTGACAAAATGTCACCTTTTACCTATATATACATAGTATGTCATTAGCTTTAACAACTATGATTTGTAACAATAATATTTATACCACAACATTTTGTATTTCATTTTAAACGAGAGCTCACGAGAATTACACACCACTGATAATACATGAATTGATTTCACGTTGTAAGCATCCCGGGGGGGGTAATTAGTCGTTTGTGGCGTCAATAAGTGTAGGCCTATGATAATGTAAAATAAACACGAGGTGATAGTAAATGGTCAATTAAGCTACAAAGCTGGTTAACATTAAAACCCCCAGTAATGTACTCGTAAAAAAGTGATCTCTAAACGTTCCTAGAAATTCTGACCCCCTGACAAAATGTCACCTTATATCTATAACATTACGCATTCAATTGCCATTGTGAAGTGCGGGATTATTATTATTGTTATTATTATAATTATATTGTTGTTGTTATTATAAAATAACCCAGGTTCCCATTTTTACGATATATTTCAATTATGATAGTGTCACCGTATCGTACGTGTCGTATTTTGAGCGTCCGTAACTAATGCTGCGTAGGTGAGTTGTTGTGTTTTGCCAAGGTAATTTATGATAACACGGTTGGGGTGAATTTCAGCTTTGTGTGTCCCTTTGGCGTATTTATTTATGAATGGAGAAAATAAAATACGTCGACACGTTATTTTAACCGGTAAGACATTTTGATTTTATTACCGTATTGATTATATTACGATATAAGAGAATCGATATCCCCCTTCTTGCCCGCTGATTTAAATCGGCCATTTGACATGGAGGCAGGGCAGAAACATGGCTTCTTGACGGGTGCTGGAATATTCGTCCCAAAAGTGAGGGTATCTACGGATTTAAACCTTGCAGGTACCACGGGGAGCAGAGCACAACTGCAGTATTTTGTAGTAATAAGCATAAATCAGAAAATGTCCCGCTTTCGCTTGTGTCGTGATGCTCGAAGCGATGTTTAGTTGGAATCTTTGGAATCTGCTTTCATAGCTAGACGCCGACGATACTGGCAAATGCTGGAGTGACATTGTCTAGAAAGCGGTTCGTGTCGCGGTATTTTATTTAATTAGAGAATGCACTCGTATGCTGTTTGAAGAGCATATTTTGTGCAAAATTATTTATGTATGTTCTAATACTGGAAATTTTAGCTATGAGGTAGGTTCTCTAAAATGTAAAGTGCATAAGTGTGTTGTATGATCTAAATCATAAATGCAATATCTAATGGTTTTAGCTGGGTGTCTGTATGTTGGTTATGTACGCATATGCGATCAGCCTTTGAAGCTTATACATAATTTAAGAATCAAATAATTACATAAACCGATTTTATTCGCAGGCTACCTGTGGATACGAGCGTTATTTGCTCTCGACTTTATTGCTGGATCGTCACGGCTATGCCCTTTTTAATCGAGATGCAATTGACTATATTTCTTTCGTTAAATGCAGTAGTCAACATTTCCCGCTGAGGACATGGCGTTTATGTCGAGGTTTTCGCGGTCGCGGAGCAGCTCCAGATCCCCAAGCCGAAAGGACGCGGACGGGGGCTCCTCGGTGCTGACCGTGGCTGAGCTGGAGCGTCTCCTCTGCACGGGGAAGACCGCCTGCAATCACGCGGACGAAGTATGGCCGAACCTCTACATCGGGGATCAGTAAGGACACCTCTATATCTCATGTGTATTATAATGTGTAGCGTTGTCTTGTAATGTAAATACTGACAGCAATACTACTATCGGAATGCTACAGTTGTCTGTCCTGGTAAAATTCAATAAACGTTGGCTAACCAAATCGTAACAACGCTTTCTTATTTCATGTTTTCGTTTTAATATTAATCTTGCCAATAAAAATAACGGGAGGAAATGCATGCGGGGTGAGAGTGAGTGAGAAAATGATCTGCATAACGTTTTCAGGGACATCGCAGCCGACCGCCGCGAATTATCCAGACTGGGCATCACGCACATCCTGAACTGCGCGCACAGCAGGTGGCGCGGCGGCGCCGAGTACTACGACGGCATGCGCATCACCTACCAGGGAATCGAGGCTCACGACTCTCCCACGTTCGACATGAGTGTTAACTTCTACCCTGCAGCCGAGTTCATACACAAAGCCCTCTGCGGTGGAGGTACGTGTGCTGTGCAAAATTATAAAACCAAATTCTTAAGCGATCCTTGGTTTGTGATGTGTTGTGTCTTGATTAGGGCTGCATATCGTTTAGGCTGGTTGCCTGGCACCTCGGGAGAACAAGGTTCGGGGTTCCGCCCCGGTTCCCCGTATGGAGTTTGCATTTTCTTCCCGTGTCATTGGAGGGTTTGCCCTGGGTACTCCGGTTTCACTCCAAATATGAATTGTAGTTTCCACATTCTCCATTTGTGTGTGTGTGCGGGCGCTTGCCCTGTTCTGGCTTGGCACCCTATCCTGGGTTATCCCCTGTCTTTCTCCACATGAGACCCCTGCCACCCTGCACAGGACAAGAAGCTGTATAATTGAACTATAAACTGTATGAATTATGTACTTCAAAACAAGAACTATTATATAGAGGAGGCAAATTAATGGAAATTCCACGTGAATATTTTTTTAATGCCCCTAGGCAAGAGAACCCTCTTTTGTGTAGCTGTAATTCTTCCAAACCAACAGTCAATTTTTAGATTAACCGAAAATATTCTAGTTTCTGAAATTATAAACGCAAAACTTATCACTATTTGCCTTACACTATATGTAACTGTCAGTCTCTGTGACAGAGCCTGTCTCGACTGGAAGGCTAAGTCGACTCCACTGTAAAAAAAAATGGCAGCGTGTGATTTGCTTCCTGGAGTAGAACAATGTAACCCTTGTTTATGGGGTTAAAATTATCGTCAATTCTTAAGTATCTCATGTCCATCAGTCGATTACTTCACAGTCTGTTAGACTCAGACTTGGGGTAGCTAACTAGATAAATGTCATTAATTTATATAGCACCTTTCTACAACATGTCACAAAGTGCTTCACAAAAACTAAACCGGAGATATTGAACCGTGAATAAGTTTATTCTAAATACAATTTAGAACGGGCCACGCTGATGACTGATCTAATGTCCATGGGCAGACTGTTCTGCGGCCTTTGCAACTGCAAAAGTTCTGCTACTCCGAGCATGAAGAAGACGCCAATTAGGACGCCTGAGGGTGCTGTTTGCAGTGTGTACCAAAAGTTCACTGTTATATGTGGCTGCCTAATTGTTAAGAACCATGTAAGTAAATAAAAGAACCTTAAAATCTGACATTGAAAGGCTCCCACACAGACTTATGGGAAATATGACTCTAGGCTTCTCCCCACCATAATTTGGTCTGTAGTTCTGTCTTGGAGTGTGAAGAGCTTCATTAACTGAATTTGGACTGAGCAGGTCAGCAACCTGCTCGAGATGATTCTCTGTCTTTGGACTCCACAGGGAAGATCCTGGTTCACTGTGCCGTGGGCGTGAGTCGCTCTGCGACGCTGGTGCTGGCCTACCTGATGATCCGGCAGAACATGACCCTGGTGGAGGCTATCAAGACGGTGAAAGGTCACCGCGGGGTGGTGCCCAATCGTGGATTCCTGCGGCAGCTCAGCGGGCTGGACGGCATCCTGAGAGCCAGTCGCAAGGTGTAGGGCTTTGGGTGGGATGCGTAGGCCCCGGCACCTGCCTCTCCACACCCATGACCATCTCAAAGACACATCGTCTCGAATTTGCAGAGGTGCCTCCTGACCAGCCCTTACAAACACGTCTGTGGAACCTCTTACAGTCCAAAGAGCCTTTTACTGAATCCGTCATCCTGTTCGTCAACAATGAGAGGGAGTTAGGGGGGTTTTTATGACTCTGGTTGTGCAGCACCTGCCAGCAGGCACGAAAATGCTCGGTCTGTGCCCTTTCGACCTGTGTGTTATACTCCTGAACTCATCTGTTCTTGAACTATACTATACAGGCTTTGTTATGCACTCAAACAACAAATCAGACTCGAAAGATGTCATTATGTCAAAAAAAAAACAATGTAGTATCTAGATGGTGATTGAAAGGTTTTCTATTTCTTAAATCATAGGAATAACACAAGTTATGACTCTGCCTTTACAGTACCCGAACCAAGATGAATATTTAGCTTACAAAGTTTTCATCTCCCTGACTAGTTGCTTAGTCTCATTATAAGGGGAGTAATTCTAACCTCAGGGTTTTCAGCTTAAGGAGTATATTTGTGTTAGTGAACTGAACTTTTAGTCATTCACCTTGACTTTTAATTTCTGTACGGAGCGTCTTCTACAGCCAGACGGATTAATAACTTTATATAAGACTGAATTGTTTGGTTTGACTTCACGTAGCCAATGCCTTAATCCAAAGAAACATACAATTTTGCTCATTTGTACAGCTGGGCATTAAGACTGCAGTGTAGTGTTGGTGTAGTGAAACCCTAACATGAGACTAGATCACACAGCAAGTAGGCGCATTGTCAGCCGAGACTCCAGGTTTACCTAGCATTGTGCGCCTGCTGGTCAGCTGTTAGTTATGGTTAATGGATCCGGTGTCATTTTTGAATGAGTGTTCTCTAGTGTGAAGCACTGGAGTCGGCTGGAAAAACCAGTGGATGCTCAAGAGACATATTTGTAGTAATAGATCCGTTGACGATTTTATTAAGCTCAAGACTGCCAGGGAAACTGAAGAGTGTGCTTAACAGGAATCGGGTCTCGTGGATTCTGGAGACCCTCCTCCGAGAAGGCATCGTATCATTAGTTCGCGGAGTGTTTGTCCGGGAGTCCACTGCCATGGACCGTGTAGATGCACCATGGAATAATTCTGCGACTCCAACAATGAAAGTGTAGGATGACTGCAGCTCCTTTGAAGAGGAAGTTGCACTATGTGATCAGAGCGCATGAATGACCTCAAGTACCTTCAGCTGGGTTTCTCAGTGCTTCTCATGTGATTTTGTGTGATTTGCCCTTCTGTACCTGGTAGATTTCCCTTAGATACAAGTAATTTTGTAGCATTGAGTGGTTAACTATTGTGTAGCTGACCAACTCCAGTGAGATGTAGCAATTTGTAAATAGATGTGCTGTTGGTCTCGTTTAGGTCATTAGGCTGTGATTGTGCTCGTAGCTTTGTGGAATGTTGACGTGTTAATCTTGGTAGTGTTTCGAAGAACCTCTACTGGTCTGTTGTTGGGATCTCACTAAAAAGACCTAGCCAGGGATTAAAAAAAAAAAAAAAACATTGAAAGAAGACAGTATTCTAGAATACACTTTCAGCTTGCGTGTCCTGTAATAGGAAGAAGAGTTTGTTTGCCAAACAGAAAGATAAAGCAAATCTGTACAACACAATGTATGACGAATATATGAAGACGGAAATTATTTTACACTATAATAACTGTCATTACCACTACCCAATCAAATGTAAACTCAAGCTAAGTGCATCTCCTGCTGACCGCAAGTCCTTTTCCCATCTTTGCTAAGAGACATTTCAGCTTGATAGAGTGAGGATTGAAAAGGAGAGAGTGGCTCCCGTCCTTGACAGGAAGCCATCACCCAAATGCCACGCCGCCTCCCGTCCGCTGGGCTCCTGTGGCCTCGCCAGGCCGCTCCCGCGTGGCACTCGCACCTGTCGCCCACATGCTGCGTTTTTCCTGCCAGCTGTACGTTTGGAGGCCAGCCTGCGTCCTTGTTTATGTGGCATTAAGGTTCTCGAGCACCCGACAGGGCACACACCCTCAACAGGTCGGTTCACAAGTACAGCGCTCGCACACGACGCTGACTCAGTCCGTCATTAAACCTCAGTGTTACTGTAAACCGCTTGTGAAACGCATCCCTGGCCAAGTCACAAACCGTCATGAGACGAGGCCTAAGAAACTAGAAAAGGGACTGTTTGCTTTGTCACAGCATGGATAGAAGCTGATTTGCTCCTTTCGTTGTCTGTCTGAAGGTCCCTTGAGCTTTTCTAGAATGTGCTCTCTGCTAATGATTGTCCGCGTCAAGCCCATGTCTCTCTCAGCTAGGTGATGCTCTCCGAGTCAAATCCTCCTAAGAAGTATAGGGATAGACTCATAGTTTCCACATAGCAGTGCCCTGTTTACAGGTAGGGATCAAATTATGCATATCTAAGACGTTCATTTGATATTGACAGCAGCAAAAATGCGTTATCTATCTGCGACAACTGAGTTGTTCTGTTACCCTAATGTCCGCTATTTCTTTATACAATTTGAAGACAAATACTAGAGTGATTTTACTTTGATATGGGAGCATTGTTATGTGACGTTAAGGATTTCTCAGGTCAGTGTTTTCACAGTGCTCTTCCTTTGGGCTTAACAATGTGTCCCGTAAAAGTGTCCCCTCGAGATCACCGAGTGACATTGTGATTTTCAGGTCAGTCATTTTTAGTTCATCACCCTGCAATGAGGGTGCTTTTGTTTGGGTCCCGCTATAATGTCACTGCAAGGTTAAATTGAAGCACTGAGTATTTCTTATAGTTTATTTTTATATAGTCCAAATTTGCTGACCAAAAATGGATTCTGTTTATGCCTAGGGTTGCAAAACTCTGGGAATTTTTCCATTAATTCCCATATACTCCTGTTGATTGCCATGGAAAATTTCCAACTTGGAGTATTTTCAAAATTCAAAGTTCCATGGGAAGTCCCTTTGCAACACAAAGTCATGCCTATTTAATTTTTGATATTTTTTTTTTCCCTTCCAAGTATACTAAGAATCTGTTTATATGTCATTCTCCCCACAATTAACAAAAGCAGCTCTCAATATCTAGAATAATTGCTAGTTCAATGCAAGCATAACTCGACTCTCGAAAAACCTTTAAGATGAAATGTAAAAAAAATATGCATCTTTAAGCAAAAACACCAGAAGGTGGTACTTTGTCAGTTTGAGTCCATCCTATGTGGGACGTGACCAGCTACACACCTGTGTTTCTTTTGCCTGCGTGTTATTGTGATTTGTGTTGTATTATTTAGTCAGTTGTGTATCAAATAGGTATCTACAGCATCTCTTCTAGGAAGTAGCATATTGTATGTTCACCAGTGTGTGTGTATGTGTGAATATATACAGCTTAGGTGCTATAAGCTGGCCAACGCCAAGGAACCTGCTGGACAGTCATAAAATCGAATTTCAGCCTGAAACGCTCTGAAAGACAAAACCAACATACTCTAACAAATGGGATTTGCCTGTATGTAAGATTAGAGGCTCTTTTCCAGGTCCCTCGAGTTTGATCTTCCTGTTTAATTTTTATCACTTATTCAATGGCCTTATTGGTAACGCTTTTCTAACATAGTTGCCTTGACGTTACCTTTTTGAAGAGATGATTTGATCTTGCTTAGAGCCGAACGTGAAAGGTGTGTCATTTCAAGGCAGGAACGGGCCAATAGCATCACTTTGTGGTTTTTCGTCGGTAAAGCAGCTCCACTCCTGCCATGTCACAAAGGACAAGGCTTGGAATTTGCAGATTTGAACCAGCAGGGGGCTCTGCTGCACAACTGCGTTTGGAATCTGTAAAAGAAACGTTAGGCGAAACTGCAGAAAGAAGACGAAACGTAGGATGGATCAAGTGCCTGCCGGAGGCACGAGGGACTGTGCTATTCACTCTGCCAGCGTGCTGAGAATGTAGATACTCAAGGCAGCTTTCCAGGATTAGAATATATTGGTGTGATTTCAAGCACATCGATCTTAATTCACACCTGTCTCACCAGACTCCAGATGTCATTTTCAAAAAGAAGGCATGCTTTAACAAACACAGAAGATGAAAGTATTTTTTGTGGAGTGTCTTTGTTTAATTTTACAGACATGCAGGTTGTCTTTCGGCCTCTAGTGGGCGCTGTTGGTTTCGGGAAATCAACTAATTGGTAAAATACAGATGAGGTGATGTATTACGCAAAAAGAGTGAAAGATTTCAGCTTGGCTCGACTGAGCGGCACGTGGAGCGTTATGAGGGATTCACACGCGACTCAGTGGTGTTCCGTGGTTTTTGTGTGTAGATACGGTGTCTTAGACCTTTTTTTGCACCTTAATGGCATACGATCTTGAGCAGTCTGTTTCTACATTAATACCAACTTGTTTTAAACAAAAAAACCTTCAGCAGGAATACTTGAATTATTTTTACTGATTGTTATTTTTGTATCACCAGAACATGTGAAAGTATTTGGAAACAATATAGGTGATTATGATGCCTTAAATGTATTTAGGATTCTGCCTATCTCTTCACTGAACTCTTACTACTCAGTGTTGTGTTTTAAAATGCTTTCTTTTCAATAAATGTACTGTTCAAAGCTGTGTATTCCAATAAAGATGTTTTACGTAGTGCCAGCTCTGTCACTTTTGTGGTTTTTTTGCGAAGGCCATCTATGAAATGGATTCTCATTTAGCTTCAGGTCTTACAAGAAAGTTTGTTCCTGCAATGCTCCTGGTGACCACTGGTGGCAGACGGCAGCTTTTGCTCTTTCAATAGAGCATTGAATCTTTCATTTTGGTGCCGAAATTAAACGTAGGTGGAGTTAGTATTTCAAAGCAAGTTCTCCATGCTTTAAAGATCAGTCATGAGAAGGGCTTCATGTTTCAGTTGTGGCATTGTTAGGTATCAAGACAAACTGCGGTTAAGGTCACACTGTCCTTAATATGGGCTTCTTCTGGAGTGTGTGATTGATGCGGCAGATGGACATGCTGTTTAGGTCATAATGAACAGCCCCATAGTCAACAAAGTTCAAAAAATGTTTGCTGGTGACGAATGCAGTTCCTCCACCGATTTTAAATTGACTCGTAGGGCTGTTTTTGACAATGACCTGGCTAAGATTCACCTGACACTTATACAGTTGCCTGTGGTCTGTGCAACAGAGCTGAGGGTTTGATCTTTTCACACAGCCAGAAGAAAGCTGAAGATGGTTCTGGGCCCTAAGGGTAGCAGGGTCTTCTCACGCCTCCTTTTGTCGGGCTTTGATTCATTGAGATTCAAAGGTTTCTTCGACCAACCAAAAAAAAAAGCAGTTAGGCCAACTGCCATCGCCAAATGACCAAGGTAGGGTGGAAGTGTATGGGTGCCCTACTATGGACTGGTAGCCCATCCTGGGTGTACCTGCCTGAGATAAGCTTGAACTGCCCCCCCACCCCACCCCACCCCCATGACCTTGACCAAGACAAGCATTTGGAAGATGGAAGGATTTCAGAGCACTTCAGCAGGAAATGTAACTACAACAAACAGTTTGAATTGTGTCTTTCCACAATGTCAACTTCCTCCTGGTGCCAGACTGCTCAGTGATATAATCTCCCACCATGGATGTAGGGAATGGTTACCATCTGAAGCACGGTGTCTTTGTTGCGATATCATTCACGCTGGAGTGTTTCATTGGTCTCAATGAGTGATGTTTGTAAGTAGCTAAATAAACGAATCAAGCTTACTTAATAAATGAAACCTGTCCCACAACAGAACCATCTGGCTCAGACGAGAAGAAAGCGCAGTTGAGATTGGCTCTAGTGCACGTCTCTCACTTATTGAGTAGGCGGGCTAAAGACGCAAAAGGCAAGATTGGTTTTTCTTTTTTTATTCACAGATGCAAAATCTACAGGGAAGGAGGCGTCATTGCATTGACTTTTTCCACTGATGTCTGGCAAGAGGCTTAGAAAGAGCCCTCAAGGTCTTGTTATAGTGGAGAAGCAAAAATGGATGTAGGCGGCATGTTCAGACGCGCGAAGCAAGTGCCGTTTTTATTAAGAGATACGATATCGCCGCCGCGCTAATAACTTTTAATCTCCTTTTGGACCACATATAACGAACAGGACACCATATTAAAAAGGTACGGCATGACACCAATTTGACACTACGTGTTATTTGGGGGTCTCGAAAGCCCCGTGAAGAAGACTGTCAAAAGCAAATTCCTGACCAGGAACCTAATAACAGCGGAACTTAGTGTATAATTTGCATGCAGCATTACGCGTATGTACATATACAAGTTCTATTGTGTAGGCTATAACGGTGGAAAAATCTTTTAATTAGCTTTGATTTTTAAGCAATATCAGCGGTAGTAGTAAGTTTCTGTTTAACCATCATATGACATTTTAGGCGCTTTGGATGTTTAAAGAGTTGAGCTTTTCAATGACTATACCGTGTGGCTATTCAGTTAAATTGGTTGGTCTTCTCAGTTTGCTTTGTATGATTTTGGTACGTGTTTAGCAGTTTAGCAAACTATGCTGCGCTATGGAGAGATCCTCGCGTAAACTGCAAATCTATCAAATCTTTGCGCTCAGTTTTAAGGTTTTTCATAACACCCCGTTGTTAGTTTTCGTGAAGACGATTTTTTGTGACGCGATACAGCTACACCTTATTAACAGTGTTTCGTATTTAGATATAAGGATTTGTGTTTAGCTTTATAATTATTATTTCAGAAACAGGGGGCCTCCCACGTTTGAAAGATAGGGTGCTGTGTAATTTTCTGCAACCTGGATGCCAGATTGACCGGCCAGGAATTATGAAGCGGCTGCCTCTTCTTTCTTTCGTACCTGCGAAAGCTGTTGAAAGGCAGGCCGTTCCAGTGCTGTACGTAGTATTTGTTGGTAAGGTAATAACTCACCGCCTATTTACCCGATGCTTGTCTTCGTTGATGATTCATTGGAAGGTGGATGGATATAAAACGGAAATGACTTATAACAACACCAAAGGCACAAAATCGACGGGATGGCAGTGTTTGGAAAACAACATTCGTCCTTCGAAATGTGGGCGCCGTTATTTTTTATAATACTCCTAAAGTGGAGAAATACTCAGTTGCGGTCAAAACAAACCGAAGGGCTACCGCTTCATCTAATCGTAACAAGACGTAAATATTTCCGTTTAAGCGATTACTTTTGCTGGGAACACGTTTATAAAAGTTTTAGACCATTCAAAAAATAATTACGAAAATTCTGTTCTTGAAGTTTTACTTTGCCCGTTGTTTAGTTACCTGCGGTCAGACGCGTGCATTACTACAAGATATTCCCAATTTGAATATAATATCCGTACAAATCTAATGTGTCAAGCATGTTTTGGAAATAATTATTAACCTTTGCAAGTAAATAGCCTCACACGGCAGGATAATGTAAGAATTTACATGGTTAGTATATATTTTGTATCGAGACTATTTCCTGTAGCGCATAGTGAAGGCAAGCCTGTACGTGTTTACGCCCGCATCATCGCCAGTATAACTGATGTTAAATCTCTTAAAGTAAAAGACGAGGGGATTGACACCTTATGAGATGAATGCAGAAATACTACTGATCGAACTACTTCAAACATTCCTAATTGACTTTCTGGGCCATCCACAGCTGATGGGATATTGTTATTTTTTATTATTGTTGTTGTTGTCGTTGTTGTTGAAGTTCTCAAAGTAGTTTACACATCTTTAGTAGTAGTTTACACATCTTTGTAAAATAGGTTATCATTCCATCTGCTTTCATGCCGCGTACTTCCAGGGAAATTAAGCAACCGATAGGACAAATAAATTTCACCATTGCGCGACTGCAGGAGTAAAACATTAAGTGTTCTGGCCTGGATGAACAAAATATCTCTTGACAAGATACCTGATATCTCTTAATTATAATTATAAAGTTGACATTGCCCACTGTGTAGGTCTCAAGGTTTATAATCTGATGAAGTGAAGGTTACCTGATTGGAGAGGGTGACAACTACTCATAAGGTCATCTGATTGATTAATATGACAGCCCTGCTTTGCCTCGACTGGCAGGAGTGGTTCAGGCATTAGCAGGGCTTGATGGTCTCCACAGGCATTCCAAGCCGGACCTTTAAGTCTACATTTGTAACCTTCATGTTGTACCATTTTTTAAAAGCTGTTTTGGTTGCACTTTCACAAACTCGTAGCTACCTGAAACAGAGGTACAGACAATTGGTACATTTGGAAACCATGTTTAGGTTTTTAGTAATATTAAATACCCTTTAGGACTGGCCAGACTCATAATTAACCATTACTGTAACTCTTAAAAATAGCATTACAAGACTACTA
The DNA here is from genome assembly GCA_015164015.2 of Brevimyrus niger. NCBI lineage: Eukaryota > Metazoa > Chordata > Actinopteri > Osteoglossiformes > Mormyridae > Brevimyrus > Brevimyrus niger. The sequence continues at coordinate 29,509,693 of JAABNY020000119.1, forward strand.
ACTCCTTCATACTGTACTTCACACATCTCCAGGCCTGAATAATAGATTGCTGATTAGCAGGATTCCCACAGGCTTTTGAGGATCTGATAAGGATGGTCGAGAGAGAAGAACATCTGGTCGTTTGTTACGCAGTTCTGCTTTACCATTCAGGTCTCTCTCATTTAACGCAAAGGCCAACATCGTTTCACAGAATCACCAGGCGATTTTTAGTGGAAGTTCAAAGAGTGTCCTGCACGTGGATCAGGAGGTGATGTAGCATGAACTGGACCAGTGGTTCTGCCAGTTCACATCTCAGGAGGCTGCAGTAAACAGTTTTAATTTCTTAAGCGAATATCCATTTGCATACCTTGTTCATTATCGCAGAAGCAAATCTAAATAGTGTACAGAGCTTAAAAGTACTGATGTTTTGTTTGTTTGTTTGTTTTTTGTCATACTTGGCGGTGGTGGGGGGGGGGTGAAAAAAAAAATAGGGTGATTGTCACTTACAGTAAGTCACTCCACCACCAGTGCAAATGTGTAAAAGTCCCTCCAGATTTAGTTGCACTTTTATGTAATTACCTCAATAATTATAGTCCAGAAAGGGATAGTACTCTAGATTTTCTGTAAATGCTTCTTATCTTTGGCGGGGAATAGAAGGGGGGGTGCTTCCGGAAAGAGGCCCCTGCGGCCCACAAACAACGCCGGCGTACAGTAGCCTCTGGTTTACAGCTTCATAATTTTAAAATAACTTTAGCAGAAGCACGCAGCACAGAAGTGTTGACGTTAGGGATAGGGTTGTACTTAAGGAATTGTGGGTAAAAATTATGGTGACCTGGCTTTCATTGATGGGATTGCTGGTTTTGGGTTGATCTTTTGTTTTATCCACGGTCATTGCAATTCTTCACCAGTGACAGAAACATTTGACTAGCTTATTGACAGCGCGTTCCCATAATCCATGGCAGTGAGGGAATAATGCTTGGAGACAACACCTAATGCAACCTGAAACGCATCTCACTGAATCACTGGCGCTCTTTTGAGTCTCTTTATTGAAATTTTTCTGTCATACTTGGATATCCAACCTTTATTACGAGTGGCAGGCTCCGGACCCCCCGCGACCCAGTAGGATAATAAGCGGATTGGAAAATGTCTGGATGGATGGATGGATTACGAGTGCCTTCTTGAATGCACTCAGATCAGGGGGAACTATTTTTTCAGCAAACGCTGGATTGGTTGAAGTATGCTGCTGGCTTCAAACTAAGTGAGGCCAAATTTGCCTTGGGCAATTTTTGTAGGGTTATTAAAAACGTTTAGTTTTATTCAGAATGACTTCATTGAACGCTATTACAAGTCTTAGGATAATAGCATTAATCACCTTTGCTAATTGCCAGTGTTTACTGTATCTGTGTATTAATGACTGACATGTTTGTAAACAAGCTCGCCAAGACCTTGAACTCTGTGACACGGCTTCATATTTGGGTGAGTGTTGCAGGCAAAGGGAGAAGGGATGTGAATGACCCTAAATTTGAACGTGATTCTCGGTCTGTACTGTCCAATACCTCAGTCGAATGTCCTTGCGTCAGAACAGGTCAGTTCCACAGCATGACGCATATTCTCCCCAGGACATAACAACATTTTCATTTGATCATTCAATACACACAGACTGAGGGGTGCAGTCAGGAGAAGTGCAATGAATGGGCTGTTTATGGCCAAGTCTATTAATTAATACCACAAGTATGCATTCACTAAAACACTCATTCATAGGAAGATGATGCTTAAAACCTTAAGCATCATGAAGAGGCAGTGGTGGCTTGATGGGTCGGGAAGCGCGCTTGTAATCGAAAGGTTGCAGGTTCGAATCCCCCACCAACAAGTCACCACTGAGGTACCCTGAGCAAGGTACCGTCCCCAAGCACTGCTCCCCGGGCGCTGAATTAGCTGCCCCCTGCTATGTCATGAAAGTCACATATGGGTTAAATGCAGAGGACACATTTCGTTGTTGCGCACTGTGTGCTTTGCTGTGGTGTGTCAACAATGATCGCTGATCACTAAATAAAAAAAACAAAATGGGCAGTATCTGTTTTTTTAGGAATAGCTGCTTAGTTAGCTGTTCTCTAGCCATTCAGACCCTGTTCTAGGGCCAAGACTACACAAATACCCGATAAACCACATAATACAATAGAACTAATCTCTCTCCTTATCAAATGGACATATCCAGAACCACCACAAACAGTAATACTGGTACATAAATGTCACTTTTGGGTCCTATTAAGGTATTAAATTACAATTATTCATTTTAACAACTTGATTCTTATCAGAGACCACTATGTGATTTATATACATGTGTGTGTGTGTGGAGATTATATTTAATTAGTAGGGAATACATCTTGAGGGGAGAGGGCAATGTGTTGTGGGGGGGGGGGGGGGTTGCAGAAGCAGAGAGAATGTAAGTTGGGCCAGATACACAGCTTTTTCTGTATTGGGGTTTATTTGTGCGTGTGTGTGTGTCTGTGTGTGTGTGTCTGTGTGTGTGTGTGTCTGTGTCTGTCTGTGTGTGCGTGACTTCCAGCTATGAACTGGGAAGGAGCAGCTTGGCCCGTCTACAGCTGCTTGTTCATGCTTTTAGTCATCCAGCCTGATCAACTAAAGCCGCAAGCCTGGTGTATTGTTGACGAGGGAATTTACTTGTCTGCCTGGTCCATCAGAAGAACAACAGATCAGGCTGGATTTTCCAAGGCAAGGAGCTAACAAAACACACCATTTCCAAAGAGACAAATT
>JAABNY020000119.1:29583509-29595999 GCA_015164015.2 Brevimyrus niger
TACTCTGTTGGGTGATTCAGGGCACCAGTCCAGACATGAGTCCTAGCTGGGTAACGCACAACCTAATTTCACCCACTTGCTGTTTCATTTGTGTTCTTGTGTAAATGTAAAAGTTCCGTAGAAGCTGGAGCAGTTAATCGGCATGGACGGTATGTTAAATGTCCTTGCTGCAAACTCAGCAACAGAAGGTGGACCAGACTGATCTGAAGAGAAAATAAAAAGCTAACAATGTGCTTCATTTACGGAGGCAAAAGTAACACAATCAGATGCATCACCACTAGGAGAATAAATATATCAGATACAGCTTCTGATTGTTCAGAAAAGTGCTTAATTTCTCATAATGCTAAGGTCTTCCAAGTAAATCTTTTTATAACAAACTGCATACATTTTCCACAACCCTTCTACTTTGATAATAGAGAACTAATGGGGGGGGTATGGAAAACATTGCTAACGCTATGGTGCATTATCACAAAATGGCTGCCTCCATGGGAACAGGAATATCATGTGACTTGGGAGTAAGTACAGAACACCATCCATCCAGGCCTCCTATAAGGAGTGCAAACTGCTCATCATGTGACCAGCGGGGACCAGTCAAAGTGGAGAGTAAAGGAAGCGCTTGTTTTCTACAGATCTGGGGTACGTTTCCCAAAGGCTCCTATTACCAACTTGCATAGTTGGAACTTCAGTTGCATGGCTCCATTTCTGTAAGCTGCTGACATTGTCCGGAACTGTGCTTCTGGGAAATGTAACCTTCAATGGTTTGTCGCAGCTCACATTCACTAGTGTGGCAAGAGACCTACTGCACTGTGCAGTAATGTAACTGTGGTTAAGCATAACCTGTGCTATGATTTTGTGTTAAAATTTCAGTTCCTTGACATTGGCTTTGTAAGCCTCATTGGTGCAAAAGATGCGCTTGACACTGTTCTTGCAGTGGGATGTATGACGAGAAACGTAAGCGACCCTCTGTAACGGCTAGACGAGATGCTGGCTCATGATGCTCTGTGCATTGGTGCTGAGGAGGTGAGACCCAGCATGCAGAAGTGTCATCCTGGAGGTGGGGACAGGACGGCCTAGCAGGATGGGGGGTCATGGGGGAACCAACCACCAGGGCTGAGTTGGGGGTGGGGCTATTGGGCAGCGAGAGGGAGGTTTGACTAGAATGGGTGTGGGACGGGGGGCTGGCTGGGTGCTAGCATCGGCCCCGGAAGCTGTCCAGGTTGAAGGCAGAGTTCAGAAAGCGCTCGAGCTCCATCTTATGAGTCCTCTTGTTCCCGGTGGCAGGCGCGGCCGCGGGTTCCCTGCCGGCATACCTACAGGGCACGGGAACCAGAACAGGGACCTTGAGAGGACCGATCGACTGGGGAAACGGGAGGCGGCGGGCAGGTGGGGCTTACCGCACGGCCCGGGAGTCGGCTGTGCTGCTGCGGAGGCGTGGCTTCACGTAGTCATAGTAACCCTGGTTCTTGTGCTCCTCCTGGCACCACAACAGCTCGGCCCCCGCGTACTTATCAGCCTCCGCCTTCACCAGGTCGAAGGGGAACGGGGACAGCTGTGTACAGAGAATGAGCAGGCGCGTGTGGCAGGCCGTGTCTGATCGCGCAACGACACCCCCAGTCGAACTTCATTCGCGCACGACTTCAAAGAGCTTTCCGGTACATTTTTTCAGCGGTGTGCAGCTGTGAGGCTGGCGGCTGAGTGCCGGGTGCCCATGGAGGGTACCTGCTCAATGCGGGTGAGGGCCACCAAGTGCTCCATGTCGCGTGTCTCCCGCTCCTTCATCAGGTCATAGTAGACTTTCCCCGTGCAGAAAATGAGGCGCTTCACCGCCCCCGGGTTCTGGGACGCGGGGCCAGCCTCCGCGATCAGGCGCTGGAAATGCGTGCCTTGGCACGACAGGGACAGTGTCGCGCACAGAGGGTCACCAAGACCGTATCATAGCATGTTTCCTATTCTTGCCTTTTGGGGTCTTGCATGTTATATCAGGGACCCCCTAGACTTCCTGCGAAAATGTGGACTGTCTGGCAGGGAGCTGGGAGGGAGCAAAATCAGGAACTGTCTGTGGGTTCCTGAGAAGCAGGTTGGGAAACGCTGGTCTAACATACCTCGTACATTTCACAAAAGTGCAGAGAAATTAGCTGAATGTTTAATGCTGCTCATCTAAAGCAAGAACGTAAAGCTGTACAGCCTAAAGCTGTCCCATTCACTGCATTGCCAGACGGCTTGCAGAGGCGGACATTTCAGGTCCAGAAAGTAAAAATCCAAACCAGGATTTTGTTTCAACCAACCTGTTGACTATAAAGAGTCAGAATCACGTTATACGCAACTGGTTGGTTGAAACAAAATTCTGGTTTGGATTTTTACTATATGGACCTGAAATGTCCACCTCTGATGGCTTGGTTCACACACAGACTGGCATTTGCTTTTCCCACTCCGCTCCTCAACTCTCTCACCTGGCAACATCTCATCAAAGCTGGATTTGGCCTCTGGGTGTCGCAGCAGTGACTTGGGGGTGAAGATGATGAGCTGTGATTAAGGGACAAAAGCAGATGGTCAGACCTTTACTGAGGGTGCCATTGGCTTTGGGGGGATATAAGTTAAGACTCACAGGTTTCCTGAAGGGCAGCAGGATCTGTCTTCTCAACACATGGAAGTAATTGCTAGGAGTGGAGCAGTTGACCACAATCCAGTTGCAGCCATATAGCTGCCTGACTGCAAAGTCCTCTGTAATTTTCTGCAGCAGGATGGAGTTGGGGGGCAGGGTGTATTTAATACACGTTTAATGCGGCAAACACACCTGTTTACTGAACAAGAACTTCATTAAATTAGCCTGTTGTTCCTGAATGCTGCATGAAAACTAACTAATGCTGGAATATAAGCAAGATGGTTCAGGCTTCGGCAAACAATTTGCTGTAACTCAGAGGTGGAGGTTCCAGGTCCAGAGAGTATAAATCCAGACCAAGATTTCATTTCAACAAAGCAGTTGAGCATAAAGAGTCACAGAGTCCTCAGCTGGTTGGCTGAAACAAAATCTTGGTCTGGATTTCTACTCTCTGGACCAGAAATCTCCACCTCTGCTATAACTTCATTCAGCTTCAGGCTGCGGGAATGTGACTCACTGGGAACTCATCTGGGTCATCGTTGCACATCTGCAGGAACCTTTCTGGACGAGCGGAGGAGTGTTCTGGGCCCTGGGGGAGGGATGTGGAGAAGGGGTATAACCGTAACAGGATCTTCTACCAATCAAGCTGGTCAACCACAGGCTTTCACCATGATTTAAAAAGCTTTAGTTCTTAAAAATGCAAATGGTCTACTTGTCACAAATCCATGGGAAGCCATTTGGTAATATCTGATATATGCTGACCATGCCCTCCATGCCGTGGGGGAGCAGCAACACGATGCCGTTCTGACGGACCCACTTGGCCTGACCGGAGGAGATGAACTGGTCGATGATGCTCTGGGCTGTGTTGTGGAAATCTCCAAACTGGGCCTCCCACAGTACCAGGGAGTTGGGGCTGGCCATGGCAAAGCCCAGCTCAAAACCTGCCCACCCCCAGAAAAAAAAAAAAAAAAACAGAATGGAGAATGGGGAAAATACCTACAGGCCACTCACTGAAGAGCATTTTAGCCGAACATAAGCGTTTTAACACATAATCAAGGTACGAGCATCCCAGCCTTTACTCATCAGTCACGGGAGTTTCACTTGCACAATAATGTTCTGAGGGCAGAAAAAATGATGGTTCACAGAGATAACCAATCAGACTGTAGAGGAGATGGGTCCAAGTAACTAAATGTGGCAGGCTCAACCAATCAGGTGTCTTGGTCTTGCCTCCTCTCGTTACTTAAACCCATCCCCAAGTAGACCTCCTACTGTACTGTTAACATTTATCAAGATTCGTGAATAATGGTGGAGGGTCGGGCTATCGTTTATATGTAAAGGGGCACGGGCACCGGACTGGGAGGGGCGGACTGACCCAGCACGCCATACTCTGACAGGGAGCTGTTGCACACGGTGTAGGGGGCCTGCTTTGGGGACAGGTGGTTCATAGGAACGCAGGTCCTCTTGTCCACGTTCTGGTCGTGCAGCACATGGTGGCGATGGCTGTGGAGAGAAAAAGGTGAGGGGAGGAGGAACGAGGAAGGGAGCAGATCAGCTGGGCAAAAACACATCACATTTATTTACTGAAAATTGTTCATGACAATAAATATATAAACATGCTAAAAAAACTTGTCAGTAGTTTAACTTCAACTTAATATCATGAATAATGTGCCAACAATCAATTGGAGCAGCAAAAAACTGCACGGAGATTACAGTTTGTCCATTGCTGTAGGTGGACGTGCCGGGTATCAGTGCCAACCTGAAGGTGCCCCTCTCCACGTCCTGCCCGCTGAGGCGCACATGGACTCCTTCCTGGAGCAACGAGCCGAAGGCCGAGTATTCGGCCAGCGCCCAGTCTACCGTGCGCTGCTGGATCATGGCTGACCGGCCGCTCAGGACGCGTGTCAGTCCTGAGTCACAAGTCGGTGAGAAGCAGGAATGAGGATCTTCCCTGTGTGAATGACGCGGCGTGTCCACGCACATGCTCGTGCGTGTGAAGGGCACTACGAACATCCGCGGGCATGTGGCGTTGTGGAATCCGGCCGCTTGTGCGTACCCCTGTCACCACGCCTCTGTCTTTGGTAAAGAGTGCGCGAGAGTGCGCGAGAGTGTGCGAGAGTGTGCGCTAGCACATCTTAGTGTCTGGTAAAGAGTGCATGGGGTGACACACCTGCGTGGATAGTGAAATTTTCCACAGGCACGGAAGAGGCCACCTGGCCGATATGGACCAACTCGTCCTCGTTCAGCCCCGTGGATGGGCAGCTCATACTCTTAGGCTGGCCGTCCAGAGTGAAGAAGCCTGTATGCACAGCCGTAAAGGTGGAGAGAGAGACCGGGACAGATCATGTCCTCCTTTAAACACAAGGAAACCTTCAGACTCACGGCCTCAAGGCTACATAGTTACTTTACTCAAATGATCGAAGCGTAAAACAATTAAAGGGAGATTTGCAGGGCCAGAGGTACAAGGTTGGAGTTTATTTTAAAAACATCTAATGTCTATATCTTTGCCATGAGCTCAACCCTAAATCATCCTCTGGAAGTCTGGCAGCGGTAGCCGGATTCAGAACTGGTCAATGGGCCATGGGGAGCAGGACCCGACCAGGAACCGCTCGCCCAGACTGGGTCACTCATAGCTGAATTCAGAAGGGCTCACCAGGCCATGGGGGGGCACGACCCGACCAGGAACCGCTCGCCCAGACTGGGTCACTCATAGCTGAATTCAGAAGGGCTCACCAGGCCAGGGGGAGTCCAGCCAGTGCCTGATGTGGAGGATCTTCTCATCCTTGGAGCGAGTGTACGCATCCTCGCAGATCTTGTCATACTTTGCCACCTCCTCCTGGGGGAGATCCACGCACATCGCGTCAGCCCCCTGCTTCACCCCCCTGTCTCTCCCCACCCCATCACACTCTGGTGCGGATGATGTCACCTCGTACTCCTGCCTGGTAACAATGCCCTCCGTAATCAGCTTCTCTGTATACTTCTGAAGGACCCCTTTCTGCTTTTGGATCTTCTTGTACATGAGAGGCTGTGTGAACATGGGCTCATCCATCTCGTTGTGGCCATTCCGTCGGTAGCACACCTGAGGACACACATAAACACAGGTTTGTAATGTTGTCTTTGTGGGGACTCTCCAGTCTTTTCTACTGGGAAAACTCTAATCCCAACATGGCAACCTTAACCCCTACCCAGCCCTAACCTCAACCATAAGTAACCAAACAAAATACGAGACATTTTTAGTTTTTTGATTGCAAAAAATGGTCCCCACAGTGTCAAAAAACAGGTTTTTGTCACATTAAGAGGTACATTTGGTCCCCACAATGTAATATAAACATAATCCACACACAGTAAACTCCAGCCTTACTCTACATTTGCCTTAATGCAGTAGTAAAAGCAGCAATATTTCCTACCATATGTAGAGTTTCTGCAGGTATTAAAAAGTCAAAAAGACTTTCGAATGCACCTTTATAAAAGTAGAGTGGTCCCAAGTACCATGGGTAACAGCAAACCAGCCGCAGAGCCCATATATAAAGTGATTTTCATCTACATATGGTTACATAAGTTAAATTGATAAATTACTCAACAATAGGACACTACCAACATTAAATACAATAAAAATAAAGCACATTGTACATAATCAAGGTTTCCAAGTTTGGTCAGCAGGCTGGAGTGAGATCTTCAATTCGAGTTAAGTCTGCACACTTGCGTTTGCATGTATGCAACAGCTTTATTACCTTGTAAATAGTCTGTAGGGTTTGCACACGACCCCACCACTTTTGACGTAGCTAATTTTGCATTTACAACGGAATAATATAGATTCGCCGTAAGATTTCTTGTGCGAGCGTGAGAGTGAGAGTGTGAGTGTGAGTGAGAGTGTGAGTGTGACTTCATGACAGATGCGTGACAACTGGCAGCCCAGCAAGTGTGAGACACGTTACTGTACAGTCTGGCAACCGTGCCAACCGTGCCAATCGTGCGATGCTTCTCCAGCAGAACCATTTCTACTGCGTTTAGGTCTGGCGGCCAGGTTTCGTGACGCCATACTATCGCTATCCCCTGCAGACGGCTTGGTGCCACCAAGCCTTTGACTGGTTGTAGGTAACGCATAACACCACGCCCAGAAGAGAGGAGGCCTACCAGGTCCACCACCACATCCTTGTGGAAGGTAGCTCGCCATTCAGCCGCTACGTCGCACACATACATGACGGCCTCGGGGTCGTCGGCGTTGACGTGGAAGATGGGCGCGTTGACCACGCGGGCCACGTCGGTGGGGTACGGGGAGGACCGCGCCACGCGGGGGTCCGTCGTGAAACCGATCTGAAGGCGTTGGGTTTGGAACGTTAGAACAACTCGGCAAAAGGTCACACGAGGGCATTTTTAGTAACTCATAATTGATTTACCTCTGGGAATTAGTTTGGAATGCGACTGACCTGGTTGTTGACGACGACGTGCACAGTGCCGTGCGTGGTGTAGGACGGCAGGTTGCTCAGGTGGAAGGTTTCGTACACGACGCCCTGCCCGGCGAAGGCGGCATCGCCGTGGAGAAGGATTGGCATCACCTGGGAGACAGATGCTTCTCAGCACGGATTGCACGGCACTTCCGCGCGCCGCTTTCACGCCAGACTCGTTATTCCACAGCTTACCGACACCGGGTCCAAGAACTGACAGATGTATGTAGTGATTCGCAGCTGAACGTCCGAATGAACCCGTCGCCGTTTGTACCACTTATACGCAACGGCCAATCTGTTCGGTATATCCGTTTAATAGAGCAAACAACCAATCACGTGGCTGCGACAGAATACTGCACAGTTAATGTTTGGCTATGCATTAGAACAAACTTTTTTATTTTTTTATTTTTATGTGATGATATTGATGGTTCCAGCACATCTGAAGCCCCCCAGGGATATCACACGCTACGTTAGTTTACGATATTAACATATTGCGGTAGTTCATCCTGGTTTTGCCGAATTCAATGTGTCCCTGGGTCAACAAGGCAGGGGCTTGTGTTTCACTTTCTTTAACCAATCACAGTCTTCATGGTATGACATCGCCACATCGAGCCTTTCTTTAACCAATCACAGTCTTCATGGTATGACATCGCCACATCGAGCCTTTCTTTAACCAATCACAGTCTTCATGGTATGACATCGCCACATCGAGCCATTCTTTCTCATTTTCGAACTCTAGGCTTCCAGTCATCCAGCCATTATGCCAAGGACAGTGCGGCTCAGCAGGATAAGCTTCTGGGCTTGTGGTTACAAGGTTGCTGTTTCAAGGCATATTATTGTTTATTTTAATTATTATTTTATTATTGTTATTTTTATTTTACTATTATTATCATCATGAAATTAAGTCCTTGCAGGTAAGCACATTCCCATATTATGTCTTTTGGTATATCTTAACAAAAGGCAAACAGAATAAGACAGGTACCATACAAATCTGTGCATCTTGCTGCTATACAGAAAAGGCTGGTTTTAATTAATGTAGTGATGTCATAAGATGAAGACCCAGGAACACATTGAATTCTGCAAAATCAGAACATTGTGGTAGTTCAATGGGCGAAAAAAAAAATCCTTGTTAATGAGAGGGCTCAAGGGAGAATGCTTAGTCTGGCTAAAATTAATAACATAATCTTTATTAGGAAATTTTTGTTTAAAAAATTGTAGTGTATTGTGGATACTTAGGTCACAGCCTGTTCCTGCTTGCCATGTGATTTTAAACTTATCAACTGTTCTGTAATTTTAAAACTTCTTTTGGGCCGTAGTAAACTGCAGATAAGATAAGATAAGAATTTTTAAACCTGTCAAAATCATATTTAAGACATTTCAAGGCCTAAGATTATTGGATTTTAGATTTTATAAAGGACCACGCAACGAAAATAGGCCAGTTTTCTTGTTAATGAGAGAATGGTTAATGGTTAGTCTGGCTAAAATTAACAGGAAGTCCACAAGTGCAAAATAACACGAAAAGTACCGGCTAGGTGTAGCTAATAAAGTGGCCACTGACAACATATTGTCTGTTACTCTAACTTTCTGCTGTTTTCTCCCAGTATTTAATGAGCAAATAATGAGCACAGCAATCTGGGAGGAGTTAGGGTCAGAGTAGAGCCCGTCAGAGACGTCGTGGAGGAACGTGGCACGCTTGTGACAGGGATTGTTACCCGCTTTCCGCCGGCGTCCCCGCAGTAAAGCTGCTCCGCTTTGGTCTTGCCCTGCACCACAGGGTCCACGGCCTCCAGGTGCGAGGGGTTGGCCATCAAGGAGAGAGTGACGCAGCGCTCCGTCACCCGGCTCCTGACGCGGTGATGCATCCCCAGGTGGTACTTCACATCTCCTGAGCCCTGGCGAGACCCAGGAAAAGAAAAGGGAAAAACCTCATTTCAACAGGAAACATGGCCTCGAGGAATCGGCTCCAAGCGGGACGAACGTGTGACGGGAAGGCGGAGCCACGTCGCCAGATGAAAAGCGTCGAGAGGGTCCCACAGTCCCACCTCGTCTGCGGATTCCAGCTTGGGGTCAAACTGACAGAAGATCTGCTCCAGCTCCTTGCGGATGACATTGGCCAAGACGTTGAGACGACCTCTAAGCGCGGATGGGGAACATTCACTTAATTCGATTGTAGAAATGTAACAGCGCGAACGTGCACAGACGACTGAATATGCGTACGAATCTGAACTTCGCCATACTGAGCTCAATTAACATTAAATTGAGGAATAAATATGATTACAATTAATATTTTGGATTTGCCCTGAGACCCAAACCATTAGAGCCAAAATGGCCGCCGGCGGCAAGTGCACCTGTGCGGCATGCCTATGATGACGCTGTCCACCCCGTTCTGGCTCGACTTGTCGATGATGGTCTTGAGGGCGGGGATCAGCACCTCACAGCCCTCCAGGCCAAACCGCTTCTCTGAGGACCACTTCCTCTGCAGGAACTCCTCAAACCTGCCGCGCGACAACAGAGAGCCAAGCAAGCGCTCAGGCTTGGAGACAGCTATGCTATGTGGCCTCCAGCTAAACCAGTTTGCATGGGGGGAAGGGGGGGGGGAGTATGATTCTGACTGGTTATATTTAGCTTAATGTGAATAATTATATATCATCCCCATATGAATAATGACTATATAATAACCGATTAAAATATTACAAATTCTATGACAATAAAAAAACTATATTTCAAAATTGATTAATTTTTTTTCACTAAAGTTAACTCATAATATTATGAACATTTCCAGAAAATCTGGTCTTTGGTTTTTAAGTTGTTGCTGAGATATCTTGATGTACGAGTAACGTCACATGGTTTCATATCCCTGATGGGCCTTTTCGATGGCCAAACTGACACAAAATAGTATAACAAGCACAGGCGTACGTAATAACATTAATTAAAGTTACAAACGTGCTACACTGAAATTTACGGAAAGCTTCGTTAGAGTTATTGCGGACACCTGTACTTGCCATACTACTGAAAAGGCCCATGTGGGCAATAAATACAGCTAGTAAATAGCCTGCATTCACCAGAGGTGAGGGAGGCGTGCGAATCGGTCCAGTGTAAGTGCACAGTGAGGGAGGCGTGCGAATCGGTCCAGTGTAAGTGCACAGTGGGGGAGCCACTCGACTTTGCGGGCATCCAAGGTTGGGTTGCGGCTGCATGTGATGAGAATTTGGGGCTAGGATGTGTTGAAGAAACTAAGCCCAGCAGTTGAGACTGAGCTTTTTTACATCCCCATGGACCATCTCCGTCATATTCATTCCCGTACCATCCTGATAGACTTCTAATGGATGGTCAGGATGTGCTTTCAGTAGGTGACCCTGTGACAGTCACAGGGCGGACACACAACATTTCAAGCAAAGACACAATAGCTGCATGAAAGGCTCTGATGGGCCATAAATAGAGAGTATAGATATTGTTTATGTGATGACATTCCCACCTTCCCTTTAAACAGTGCTGATTGTATGTAACTTGTGCATCATTACACCAGTGCTGACATGCTTTCCTTTCCTTTTAGTAACATATAAGCCTTTCTAGTTTGGTTATTTTTGTTAGTTTTTCAGGTTTTTGACAAATGAAGGTGCGGTTTAGTAGGCCGGTGTCTAGTCAAGTGTAAACTAAAGAGTAAAATAGATTATTCTGATTTTACCATTAATCCTCCTGTTTTTTCTAGTTACTTTGGCAATATTGTCTTTTTATTCATTTTTAATAGTAATTTAAAATGTTTTCATTTAAATTATATTTCCACAGCTAGTTCTGGCAATAGTTATAGTTCTCATGAAAAACAATAACCCTGAACCTGTACTGCTATTTAATAACCCTGAACCTGTACTGCTATTCTGCTAACAGCATTGTAAGGAACTGTGGTTTTGAGACACGTTTCAGATAATATCTCAGCAACAACTCAAAAACCAAAGACCAAATTATCTGGAGATGTTCAGGATGTTATGATCCAGCTTTAGAGTAAAATTGAAATTTTAATATTTTAATCAGTTATTATATAGTAATTATTCATTTGGGGATAACATATTATTCATTCACTCTATAGAGCTGGAAAATAGCTTTAAAACAATATAAGGACCATTTATGTGCAGATTATATTACGGTAAATATAGGCAGTCAAAAAACCAAAAAGTTAAAACTCTGTTTGCTCAATTCACCCTCATTATTGATCCAAGACACGCCCAATTTCAGTTTCACGAGTTACTTATGTCACCAAGTCAGCATGCCAGGTTTTGTTAACATCCATGACGTTGAGGACTGAAAGTATGATGATTTGACATGGAATGAGCCATACAGCGTACGGGGGTGTTGACTGACTGACTGAGCCGTCAGGGGTCTGGGGGTGATGTGAGGAGAGCGGGGCCAACCTCGTGGACCGGATCACCCGGGCCAGCAGGGTTCTCTTCTCCTCCTGCGTGAACTCCATCGCGCCAGGCTTCTCAAACTTCTGCCGGATCCACTGGCACTGCTCCAGGTTATTGATGAACATGAACTCCACCCCGATGTGCTGGCAGTACGCCATCTAGGGATGGGGGGGGGGGGGAATTACATAGGAGCTACATACTGCTGTTCTGTTACCTGACAGCAGTGAGCGAGTATGCAAGCCCCGCCCCCTATTCTAATGACTCCTCCCTCGCACTAGTTTTCTGTCGCTATGCCAACTGTATGACTTTTGCAAGAAGAGGTTAATGTCATGAGCCCTTGGTACACATAGAGAACTGGAACTGGCTTTAAATGACATTTAGTGCTGTGTGACTAAGGTTGCCCGGTCCCAAACCCAATACATCTATTGTTTGTGTGTGTGGGGAGGGGGGGGGGGGGCTGGCAGACCTCAAGGCGATGAATGATTTCCCTGAGGGGCAGGGCGCTCTCGTGGCCCCCGATGAAGGTGGTGGTGGGGAGTCGGAACACCTGGTCCAGGTCGGCCTCCTCCAGCCCGTAGAATCCTGGATAGGTGAGGGAGGGGGCAGAAGCAAAAATAGGGTGGGGCAGAAAATATGGAGGTAATGGGGGGCAAAAGGGGGCAGATCAACATGGACCGGAGACACGAGGGGGGGGGGGGGACACCAGGGCACCGAGAAAGCCAACAATAACAGAGCGGGAGGAAGAAAAAAAACCCAACAAAAGAAGCAACGGGGAATGTGGAGGAAAGCTGCGGACAGGAAATCAAAGGTAAGTTTCCTGATGACATCATACAGATACAGATAAACGCATCAAAGGTGCAGCAGCATTCATGCAATGTTAGGGATGAATACTGAGGAACGGCAAAGAACGACCAGTAAGACAAGAGCGGGGGGGAGGAACGGCAGAGAACGACCAGTAAGACAAGAGCAGGGGGGAGGAACGGCAGAGAACGACCAGTAAGACAAGAGCAGGGGGGAGGAACGGCAGAGAACGACCAGTAAGACAA
>JAABNY020000119.1:29668969-29683079 GCA_015164015.2 Brevimyrus niger
CAGGCCCCTCGGAATAACATGCAGCGGCTGCATTAAATTCCGCCTTGTTTTTAAGTATTGTTTCTTGCCCTCCCAATGAAGCATTTTGATTTGGTTGGTGGCCATAACCCCCCCCCCCCCCCCCCAACACACCACCCCATAAACTGAATGTACAATCCATAAAACCTGGATAGTATATAAAAGCACCTACAGAGAGGGGTGTGTAAATAGATTAGATTTACCCAGCAGGGGTGTAGCAGTTAAGGATGTAGATTTAAGGTGCTTTCCGTTGTACCTGTGAGCCACTTAACCCCATTCAGCCCCATTCAGCCCCTTTCAGCCCCTTTCAGCCCGAGCCACACGGAGCCTGAATCTGTAGCTCAAGCTAAAATGTGTTTTTTTCTCTATCTACAAATCGGCAAAATCCAGCCCCCTCGCTTTGTCTTGTGAAACAGGGGCCACAAAGTGCAGGGAAAAGTGCAGGGCAGGGGCAGAGCGGGGGCAGAGAGGGGCAGAGATGGGCAGAGAGGGGCAGAGATGGGCAGAGAGGGGGCAGAGAGGGGCAGAGAGGGGGCAGAGAGGGGGCAGAGAGGGGGCAGAGTGGGCCAGAGATGGCAGAGTGGGGGCAGAGAGGGGCAGAAAGGGGCATAGAGGGGCAGAGAGGGGCAGAGTGGGGCCTCACTTCACTTCGATTATCTGCTCATAGATCATTAACCGCCAAAGCACCGCACTGGGCCCTCGCGGTTTCACGCGACCCGCTCCGTTTCCCACGCAGAGCCGCGGTTACTGACCACCGCCGCATTTATAAATACCCGAGCGTCTGATCTTTAAGAGCCATTAGCCGCAAAGGGGCTCTCTGTCTAGCCTGGGTGGAACTTCAAAGGTACCATGTTTACTCCTTGCAGCACAGACTGCGAATTCGGCCACTTCAAGGGAGGCTACGTGTATTAGCCTCCATCGCGCCGAAAAAGCCGTCCCTGTCCGACCCTGAGGCCTACTGGCTCTTAGCTTAATCTCGACTGACAAAAAAGCTGAAAAGGCGTGAGAGCAAAACAGGGGAACAAGCAGAAATAAAGAACAGTTCACTTTTTAAAACAGTCAATTAAGGCCTTACTCATATGGTCATAGTTTATGCTCTACACACAATACTTGACCTCTGACCCATAAAACACCGTGGCAACCACACCATGTCAAATCATGGTCGGAGCTCTTGCCATGACACTGTTAATATTGTCATGAGGGCATACCTCGCTCAGTAAAGTGCGACTGATTGCAGCAATTTAAATTGTCACTGAATAAATCAAGTCAAGGAGATTTTAAGAGAACTGTCAAAGAGCTGATAATAACTTCCCGCATCACGGGTTCGAGGCCCATCATCCACGTGCTTGCATTCACGCTTCACTTACCTCTCGCAGAGAGCTTTTTGGTGTTGATTATTTTTGCAGCATATTCTTGGCCTGTGCACAGCTTGACACATCGGCGCACCACTGAAAACGCTCCCCTGAGGAAACAAAGGCGGCAGGGAGCAAAATTAGAACGTTCCGTCGGCCCAGCCTTGACATCGCCAACGCTGGCCAATTGCCTTTCTGTAACAACAAATGAGAAAACCTACCGCAGAAATCAGGTGACTTATCATACTTAACGAAAAACACATTGCAGAAAATTAGCACTGTGAGGGAAAACGGGAAGTGACAGGAAATGGAGAGACGGACCTCTGCCCCCCTTCCATTCACCCCGCAGACTCAGCCTGACGGACACAGCAAATGGTCGCTTTTCACTTCAAGAAACGCGGAACAGGCCAGAAATGGCAGACGTCACACAAACCCGTACTTCACGCTGAAGAAATATAACGGAACATGTAGATGAGATACATTAAAAGAAAGATAAAACTACGTAACAAAAGATCATCAATTTGGATAAATTAAATATTTCTATTTGATTTATTGAATTTCCCATTTTAAAATCCCGAGCTTATGCACTCAAAAAAGATTATAGATGTGTTAAAGGTTCTTGAAAATTACAGAGAAGACTTTTAAAAAGACTCCCGATTTCAACAATAGCATACGTGTGCTTGTTGTCCACTGTCTAGAAAATTCACACCTCTTATTCACATTCCTCTTCTACTATTCTCATTTTAATATAATGCTCACAGACATTAAACGAATGCTTTCAACAATAAGGACACATCCAAGACCCTGACCAGGATGAGTGGTTAGATGGTGATTGGATAGGTACTTGGATGGATGGATGGATGGATGGATGGATGGATGCTCACCCAGAAGAACAAGCTCTCTTGTGTCGTACTCAGTGAGGTATGAAACGGACGATTCTACAGGGCTGCTTTGCTGCCAGCAATGTCAACCAACGGCTACGCGACTTCGCCTGGTTCTTCGGAACAGGTGACCAGCATTGCGGGAGGTGCCGCCGCAGCCAAGTCGCCGAGCAGAGACCCCCAACCTCCAGCACACACACCATGCAGAAAACAAGCCGAGGTCACCGGACAACCTGCCTCGCGACCACGGCCCCCGTCTCACACGCGGGCCACGTCACATTTCAAGTGCCTTTCAACGGACCAAGGGATTTTCTAGGGATGTTTTCCCCACAATAATATACCCAGGAGAGAACAATAATAAAATCTCATGTCATTCCCTCTGCCTGCTAAATATAGCTTTTTACCTTGTTGTTGTAACACAATATATGGATTTGTCTGCTTAACAGGGTCCCCAGAGATACACTTTGCTAAATCAGCTAATTCTGTAATGTGTAAGATGAGATGAAGCACCAGGGACAGAGAGAGAGCGGGGGTCCTGAAGGGAGGGGGGGGGTGGCTGGGGCTGCCCAGCTCATACGCCTGACCTTTGTACCAACAATGTATCTGTTTCCTTACTCCAGACAAACACCCCCCTATAATCAACCACACAATGATCAAACAACAGACAAAGCGAAGAAACAAACTAACCATCCGAACCCCACATCTGCCGGACCTTAATGCTCCACCACTGAGCCGCACTTTTAGATCGTCAGATGAAGTACAGAACCGGCCCGGAATAAAGGCTCATTCACAAAAACAACAGAAGCCACACGGCTTCATGAAGCACGGATGCCCTTCGCGCCCGATTCTCCAACATTAGAGGCATCTGAAGAATAAGAGACACGACTCTGAGTAAAACTGGGCACCTCAATCACTTGAAGTTGAAATTCGTCTTTTTAGGGTTTGTTGTATTTTCTTTTCGTGATCTTTTGCGACGTTCCGCGTTTCAGCACAATATGCCGACGTATCAAAATCACCATGACAACATTTTTCTTGCAAACTCCATGCCAGCTGCCCACCCGCCCACTATACCTCATCCCATCACTCTCAACCAGTTTCAGCACGGTGCTGTTCAGGAACATTCTAGAACCTTCTCTGGGAAACGAACAAAAATCAGTACTAATTTACTCCTACAGTAGAGTTCAGAGAGGAGGACCTTCCACGGGCTGTCGTCTCCTAGTTCTCATGCGGTCTCTTTATTCATGGACAGCGGATACATTATATTCCTCCCATACCTGCTGCAGTAGCTATATGGACTGCCGTACCACCAGCTTTTTTGCCGTACGACCAGCTTTTTTGCCGTACCACCAGCTGCGGTTTACGTGGCCAAATACTACCCCAACCATCTATTGCATTTCATATGTAGATATCAGGGGTGGAGATTTCAGGTCCAGATAGTACAAATCCAGACCAGGATTTTGTTTCAACCAACCAGCTGAGTACTCTGTGACTGTGACTCTTTATACTCAACTGGGTGGTTGAAACAAAATCCTGGTCTGGATTTGTACTCTCTGGACCAGAAATCTCCACCCCTGGTATATACAGCCCTGCCCACCTGCTGAAGTCCATATATGGATATATGCAGCTCTACCCACCTGCTGAAGCCCATATATGGATATATGCAGCTCTACCTACCTGCTGAAGCCCATATATGGATATAAACAAGCTGCACCCCACTGCTGAAGCCCATATGCAGACATAAAGAGCCCCGCCCACCTGCTGAAGTCCACATATGGATTGTTCTGCCCTGCCCACCTCTCCTGCAGTCCCTCAGCATGCTTACAGAGCTTGCTTGACTTGCGGTCTTCTTCGTGGGCAGTACACTGAGATCCACACTGAAGGGGAAGGGGAGAACCCCGGGCACGTGATCAAAGATGGCGCCGCGCAGGCCACTGCCAGCCGACTTGCTTCCTGAGCCCTGAGACGTCGTGACCAGATGGCACTGCGCTAGCCAGGAGCAGCCGTACAACAGCCACTCTTATTAACGGGTCAGAATGCTCGTCGGAGCACAAAACTTAATATTAAATGGAAGCACTTCCTGCTATTTACAAGAACCTAAAATTTCATGATAAAGAAAAACACACACACACTTGGCACTCAGCGGTGAGAGCTGAAATCTAATCATACTTCGTGTATTGCAGCAGCCCTTCCCAGAACAACTTGACAGGGGTGGTCAAGCTAGATGAGTCAATGGGTCTTCGCGTAGGACAGCGTGCTTTGAACTACAGCAGATGGTCCGGCAGAAAAATACTGCGGAACCATATCGGCATATTATCTCTGGCCTAACATCACATTGTTCAGGAGAAAATGCCTTGTAATTTAGCCATAAACATTGACTTTCGAGTGGGTGGTCACTTTAAAAAAAGAAGGCAAGTAAACACCACTCATCACAGCGACATACAGTTGTCACCTGAGAACACGCTAATTTATAAACAGCGAGTGCGGAAAGACGCACCCCAAGGCGGACCATGTCAGCCAAATCAAAATAAACGGTCATTTAAATGTTCGCTGCCCGGTGTCGGTACTCCCACAGCGTCACAACACTGCATTAAAACGAGCTGTTTTCAGCCAGTCAAACATACGCAGGTCCCAATCTTATTATTTTTTAGCTTATAACTGGCCCTCCATTTGCTCCAGCTCTCCGGTGAGTGGAAATGGGACGGCCGCCTTTGCCTGTCTGCGCTTCGGGGTAATCAACGTGTTAGCAAACTGCTTTTCATTAGTGCTTGAGCTGGCCTGCTCTGTCTCAGAGGAGACATTGAGCTGAATTAAACGGCTCCGCCTGTCAAGCGATTAAGGCAGCAAGAGACGCACAAACTACCGGCTATGATCCCGGCCACCAAGTACGCATTTTGCGACCTGGGGCCGTCAGTACGGCTTTGCGCGTATTAACGCTTCAAGAAAACAATAGGTCACAGAATAACTGTCCAATTAGGACAAAATGAGAAAAGTTCACGGATGTATTTGTCTTAAACAGACGGGGTCTGCATCCCGTTATGTTCACCGCCATTAGAGATATTCTATCTGACTGACGCTCGAGAACAAGACATTAACTAGTAAAACTAGTAAACTAGTTAAATCACCATATTTATGGCCCTTAGTTTGGTTTATGGAATATATATATAATTTATATATATATAAAAGAACTATATCAAACTATACCTGGAAATTCCCCCCAACCCCCCCGGTAAAATGTCACCTTGCCCCCGCCAGACTTTATGTATTCAAGGGCCCCTGTCAAGGGCTGGGCCCTCTGAATCAGTCAGGGAATCCGTGCTCCTCCGATGCCCCTGACAATTAGTATATAAAAATTTGAAATTGTGGCTTGAATTGATGTAATGATTATAATGACGTTGTAAGGCCCTTAAAACATGTAATTTTATGCGAATTAAATTAGGCTTACAATAAAAGAAATCTTAAGACAATTCAATCAAAAGAAAAAATGTAAAGACAGGAAGTTGTAATCGGTAGGCTAGTTAAGGAACAAAAATTAAAATAGCAGGTTTTACAGGAAATGCTGTTTCGTGGTCTCGGCTTTGGTCGACTGTAGCCTCTTAATTTAATTGCAGTTTGGCAGCGGGGCTGGATGCTGTAGCCTATATGCGTTACAGGCGTAACTCCTCAATACCGTAAATGAACATGTATAAATAAAGTAACGTATTTATAGTATACCGACTGGCTCCTTTAATATCATAAACATAACATGCTAAAATGTCTTGAAAGTGAAGGTGATAGCGGCCAAATATAGCTATTTGTTTAATTATTTATTGCCGCTTGCTCAAATGTCACCGGAGCGAAGGGGTGACAGACAGCATATTTTGACCCGGTCCGTGGACCACGCTGGACACGAAAGCGGGCCGACTTCACAACATGAGCCGTAAAACCTACAACATCGCGTCTAACTTGCATGGTTTTTTCCAAACCAAATCCACCGTGCAAGCAGCACATTAAAAACGAGCAAAAACTGCACAACCCCAGCCCACTCACACATTTACATAGGCTGCATATCACTCGCCATACCCCGTAGCCCAGACATATTATGTTAGGGCGCTGGCGTAAAATTAACAGCTTAAACTTCAGGACCCACACGAGCAAATGATTACACTCATTGTCTGGATTAAAAATAATGGCATCTGGCTTGTTGTCTATCTGTGACCGCGATAAATATGGTGGCAGCGTTCTGTTCGATAACTGAGCAGAAAACAAGGCAAAAAACAACGCACACAACCCGGTGGGGGTGTGTGGTGGGGGGAAGAAAATAAAATACACCCCTAACGTCAGGGAGCAGGCATGCTTCACCACAGAGACGCGTATTATAGACACCAAACAGCCGCTTCGATTTTTTGACAGCTCAAAATGTCACTGCCCCCCCTCCCAGCACCACCACCACCACCAAGCTGTAGCGACTCAACTACTGCAACTGTATCAGCACACGAGTTGGGGAGGGGGGGGGCAGTATAACTGCTACCAACTACGCAATTTCTTTTAAAAAGCAGTCGAGATCAGATTACATAATTACATGTGAATTTTAATGCATGTGCGCCCGTGGAGAAAACTCGGGGAGCAGCGGAGCCCCAGCAAGCGAAACGCCGAAAACGGAGCGAGTGCAACGCGCTGCCACCCCGAAGCGCCACCTCCACCTAAGCGAAGCCACTCGTAAAAATAACGGCGGTGCTGGGCGAGAAGGCGACCGGAATCAGTGAGTTTGATCGCAGGGGTCAGATCTTACTTTCCGAGCTCCTCGTACAGCTGATACTCGTCCGTAAATCGCGTACAGGTCGTGGTTGCCATGTCTCCGTCTTTTCCGCGGCGATCGTCGTCTTCTGCCGAGGTGCACTACAATCAATATATATATATATTATATATATAAAAAGTTGAACTTTCTCTTATTTTAACGGCGGAGATCCGGAGGACGAGGCGCCCGCGGTTCAGCCGGTCGCGCTGCTGGGAAGCGGATATGTGCGGGAGGCTGCGCTGCTTGCCTCTTTCCCCTCCTTGTTCTGGTGTGTGTGCGCCTTTCAGCTTGCAGTGCGCTCGGCTGCCACTGCACAGACGAAGCCTCCCCTCCTGGCACAACCAAACGGGTCATCATTGCCACCAATCGGGGGCTCATTGCAACTTCGTGCGTGGGCACCGACTTCGACGAACGACATCACCGTTGTGCGCGTACATTAAAAAAAACAACCGATTGAACGAGGCATATGTAACGTGTTCTTACGTTTCACGCCCGGTGGCTTCTTTATAAATCCGTTTTTACTTTGTTGAAACAGCCTTCTGAAATATTAAAGACAGTAATTCATTTTCAGTCGGCGATGCACAAGGACGCGATGATGGAAGGGCCAAATGAGCACAGTACAATGTTCACGGTTGACGGCATTTTACTGAGAATAAATATTACGCATCTGTTGTGGCACACAAGTGTACTTTCGATAAACGGTAACCAAACCAGACTGAACAGCAGAGCAGCAGCAGCTACGAAGTGCACTCCTCTATTGGAGCAGATTTTAAATGTTTATTGGTTTTTTGTCCCGCTCACATTGCGCGGTTCGCCATTTCCCAAATTACTTCCCGAATTAATACAACGGTTTGTCCACAGTGTCTCACAGTGGATGTTCCAGCGTGGTCAGTACACTGAGACTAGTAGAAAATTCTGGTTCTGAGGGCCCGTACTGCTGCTCATTAGACATAATCACTAGTTTGGACCAATTCGCTCCATAGTTTATGATTCTCTGTGCGGTTCGACCTTGCTCATCTGTCTTTTTTTGAAGCTGGAACATCTACACTTATTTCCAGCTCCTGATTTCTGAACCAGCAGAGCACGTCAGATTCCTTGCACCCTGCGGATGGAGTAAAGCGGATACATTTCGTTCCTCGCTCTTTAATAGACGTGTGTGCAGCGCCACCTAACGATACCTTTTATAAATCAGAGTATATTATAAAAAAAAGGCGCCAGCAAACACGCCATAGAAATCAATAACTGTAAATTCAGCCGTTTGAGTTCTACACGGCTTGCAACAGCTTGCAGTACGTAATTAACCCTGCAGCACATCATAAAATCTGCAATGATACAGGGAGGATGAGGTCCCCTAGTAGATAAAACGACATGGATTTCATATTCATCATATACATTAAAAAGCAAGAAACGTATCACACTTTTTTATTTATTTATAGTTACGCAAAATAATCAAAGGAGTTAATAAGATATGGGAACCAAGGTTTTAAGCGGTATAACCGAAGATGAATGATGGCGGGGCAGAAGTAAGACAACCAATAAATTCTGAACACACTGTCGCGGGGATGAACGCCGAGAGGGGAATCCCATCAAGTCAACGAATATACAAATTAACAGCACATATACAGCACCTGACTTTTTATTTACCCCATGAAAGTTTTTTTTTTTTTTTTTTTTTAGAAAAATTTCAGGAACCAAGCATCGTACAAGCAGACTTCTGACCGGAAGAGAACTCTGACCGCACCGCCAAAGAGAAAAGCATCCAACTGAACAATTCAGTCCATTTCTGCTTTAGGAAGCTTTGGCAGGAGACTGTGGTTTGAACGCAGGCCACTCATACTTGGGGCACACGGGCGGAAAACCACGCGCCGTGTGTGTGTGTGTGTGTGTGTGTGTGTGTGTGTGTGTGTGTGTGTGTGTGTGTGTGTGTCCAGGCATCCTCTCCCCGTGAGGCTGACGGCAGTCTCGTCTGCGGCGCCCTCTCCTGGTGAAACTCAGAACTGCACAGCACTGGGTGGGATGTCAAACATGGTCGGGTCAAACGCCTGCCCTCTGAAGGGGGACCCCTCCGCATCCCAGCCCTTCTTCAGCATCTCGTGCACCTTCTGCAACACAAACAGGCCCCTATAAGCCTCATGATATAAATACACACGTTTACACCATAATCACCCTGTACTGACAAGGTTTACACCTTATTCCGCAGACACCTTCACATAACTACAAAAAAAAAAACAGAGGCTCATGGGTAACCCGCCCGATTCTCCCATCTTCTATGACCGTATTCCTCAGTCTGGTCCTCTGTGACCCACAGGCACCCCATATTTTTGCTCCCAGTGGGCCCCCCAACCCCCCCCCCCCAGGACCAGTTTGGGAGCCACTGTTCTAGGAGGGTACCAGCACAGCCACGCACCATCTCATGGCTCTGCGGCTTGCCCTGCAGCTTCTGGTGGTAGTCGAAGGTGAGCCGGTCGAGCACGGCGTGTTCCTCCTCATCCACCGTGGCCATGGAGCGCTCCCGGTTGATCTGGTTGACGTCGATCTCCGCCTCACCCTTCAGCACGGCACTCCACCACACCTCGCCGCTCTTGCTGAGGGACAGCTGATGGGAGCAAAAATCAGAGGGGGGATATACCTCATCAGCCAGCCCCCCACCTCCATGCCTGAGCATCCAGCACTCCAGGAAGGCCTGCAGAGTCCCAGCCGAAGCGATGCCTCACGTTTTACCGCTTTTGCGAGATCCCTCTGTATAAAGCCCTCGGCTATGCGGAGAGTCTCTGCTCCCCAGGTATGAAGTGTGACTGTGTGTGTGTGTGACTGTGTGTGTGTGTGTGTGACTGTGTGTGTGTGTGTGACTGTGTGTGTGTGTGTGTGTGTGTGTCTGTGTGTGTGTGTGTGGGTGTGTGACTGTGTGTGTGTGTGTGTGTGTGTGTGTCTGTGTGTGTGAGAAACGGCTCCTCGGCACGCGTCTTTGTCACAAGCAGCCCCGGCAGCCAGACGCTCGCCGTCATACCAGCACGCAGCTGCCCGGCTCCAGGCTCCAGAGGGAGTTCTCCGTGTTGATCCTGTGCGTCAGCTTGCCCTCCATAAGCACTCGCTCCGCGGGCCCCTCCCGCACCGCCACGCGGATGCTGCCCGCCTGCAGATCCACCGACACCTGCCGAGGTACCCACACAGCCATGTGCTTCATCACCCCTATGCCGCTGCCTTCCGGGCCACTCCGGACTCCCTTCCGATATTCTCACATTTTATCCGAGCTGCAATGCAAGTAATGCCGTCTGTTACCTAATTTATGCAGCATTAGCAGATATGGTAAGATTTGCACTGCATTCTTTTGGGCTTCGAGTGAAAATCCAAAGCATCGGAAAAGCTCAAGGCAGCCAAATGCTCAGAAGAAGAGGCCTTTGAGCCACTGATTGCTGGCCACCCTACACCTAAATCAATAGCCACAGTTTGTCCTGGGAATCTGCGACTTTAGCTTGCATTGCTGTGTAATACAACACACAGGTCAGACTACGGCCCCTTCATGGTCGAAAACACACACTGACAGACTACAGCACTGATTCAATCATCTATGCACAACTCATGTGGCTCAGAGGGCTACAAAGTCGGCACTACAGTCTGTAGTAACTAATCATCTCACTGACAATTTACAAGAAACTGATAAAGTAAACTAGTCTTGAATTTTCACTTAAATACATCACAGCTGAACCCCAAACAAATCGGTGCTTCCTACAGCAAATACAAGAGTAAAAACTACACGAATTATTCTGGAAAGACATACACAAGCCATGCAGGGGACGGGAGTGATGGACTCACCTGCTTGCCCCTGGTGATGTTGGCGGGCACACACACGCGCACTTCCACATCCGAGTAATCCTGAGACCAGCTGTAGTTCTCCCTGATAGCTCCGTTATAACTGTCCGGGTTCGCCTGGAACTGTGTCTGCCCACCTCTGGAATAAGTGGAACGACAACAATGGCTGAGCAATACAGCTCGGCAAGCTTCTTATCACTAAACGGCGGTTAACAGATGGCCGCTACCCATTCCTTCTCCTGGAAATATAAGGTACAGCGGTCGCTAGCAAGGAACCCTGCTGTTGTACTAGACAGCAATTTACTGAATTGCTCCAGTTGGCCATCAGTTTCTATAAAGAGATAAAACCATGGATACAACAAGGGAAACAGAAGTTTTTCTTCCAATTCGTGATTCCATTGCCTTACAAAACCTCCTGCACACAGCAGCCCAGGTCACAGCACGGCTCTGGCTGCTCCTCAGCCCCCCCACAGGCACAGAGAGACACTTACGATGCTGCATCAGCGGCATCCGAGCCCCCCCCTGCCTGACCAGCTTCTGGAGGCTGGGCAGCCTCACTGCAAGCTGGCTTTGGCTCAGGAGCGGGGGCCTTCTCTGCAGCGGGGCTCGCAGACTCCCGGGCTGAGCTCGCAGACTCCCCGGCTGAGCTCGCAGACTCCCCGGCTGAGCTCGCAGACTCCACCACTGGCGCCAAATCTTCTTGTGCCGGTGCACCTGCTTCCTGCTGCTCAGATTGTACCACCACCTCCTGGACTGCAGGGGGCGCCGTCCTTATCTCCTTCTCTTGTGTGAGTCTCTCTCTATCCTGTGCTGCTATACGTTCAAACATCCTGAATGTCTGGAGTAACAAAAATGTAAGCATTTATCAATGCAGGTTTATGCAATAAAAAGTTTGTGATAAATCACTAATCGCACAAGCCAACTTCATCCGATTATTTCTTAAATTACTCATGCAAATGGTTAGTAGTACGGTCATTCCATTTTAATTCAACAAATGGCCTTTGCATCACCATTTTTGATATTGATGAAATTTGGCATGTGAATCACATACACCTGCCATAGCCCTGAATTATTAATTAAAAAAAAAAAATCCCTTTGATGTATAGCAACATTTCTACACCATTCAGAGTGTTCACCTACACCACTCAGAAATAGCTCTCATAAAAGCTCAGAAAGAACCTTTTCATGGTATGGTCAAAATAAACAACATTTCTGACCTCTGGAAGATGTGTAACTGAAAACATCAAAATGAAGCAAAGACGTTTTGGGAAACATCAGAATTATAATGGAATGACCCTGTATAAATTTGAAACTCATAGATATGCATTAATAAAAATGGATTTTCCCAAATGTATAGTCTTTTAATTAGTTTCTAAAAATATCTAAATATCTGATCATTACTCCCAAGCCTTATTATTGAACTTTTGTTCGGTTATGTGCACAAAATTGTTTAACAAACTCCTTTATCAACTTTCGACTAGTCCATAAGTATGGTGAACAAATTACCATAAAATGTAATTATCACATGATCTTACAACTTCAAAAGCTTTAAAGACTTGAAGAATGTCCCTTAACACTGTTCGAAATAATACCTAGTAAATTAGCCATCTACGCTTCATCAATAGGTACAACATTTTGATTTTGGCAATATTCATTTTAAAAACCCTATTACGAAAATATTTTAATACGTTTTTACAGTTTGTGTGGTGTAATAGTTTTTAAAAACAGTTAAAAATTATTCAATTCGGATCAATTTTTATAAAAACCAAAGCGCCAACAAAAAGTACAAAAGTTCATAGTATCTGTAATATATTTAAATGCTCGGACGTGCTACGTAGATGCGTCAGTCACGCAAAGGGCGACAAACCAGCAATACCCACTGTAATCAAGCGACTGTAATCTCTAACACTAATACAAAACTCCGTATTTACTAAACCCCACAGGGCTTCATTTTTATAACATATCCTTTTCCGAATGTTACAATAGATTCTCATATTGACTACATGCTGTTACAAAAATACATTGTACCTAACGTAGCGTACATTCACTTTTTAATAATGCTGTATTATAGTATAATACACCAGAAAGGGCGAACTAAGCTAACTGATCTTTTTACCTTAAGAACCATCTTCTCCGCTATTCCAGGGGGGAAACCCATGCGGTCGTTGGGGCCGGAGAGCAGGCGATAAAAGTCGGTTTTTCGGTACAGAAAACCGAAATAAACCTGAAGAAAATTCTGGATGTTTCCGACGTGCTGTAGTATGCCAAGCAGAGCGTTGTCATACAGCTCGGTCATTTCCATTGGGGACGACATTACAATTGCGCCCAGGTCACAATAAAGAGAAAAGTAAAAAAAAAAAAAAAGAAAAGAGCAGCTTTTCTCACCTTTATGCGTTTGTAACTAAAGAAGTTAGTGAATGTATTGCTGATTACTAGTATGACACAAACGTCAGGCAAACAACGTCGCAAAACTACAAAAAAGCCGTTGTTGTTAAAGATTCTCGAGACTTCCGCCGTGCTCTCTGTACACCCCTTTTTATGGTCCGTGTGAGAGCTAACATCCCACAGCGCATGAGTTCCGGAAACATTTCAGTTCCTCCAGGCAGTACGTCACTCATAATAGCGATTTCAGTGTTTGGATATTAGTCAATATCCTGCACATATTAACCATTTTAACAATTGTAATCAAAATGATAAAGTATAAAGGACTTTCCCATTTGCATATTAACCAGAATAATGATGTAGCAAGTCATGAAAGGTAATGGTTAACAGGGCTGTTTGTCCTTAGCTATGTTTGGTGTCATTTACCTTAATAATAAAATTAATAATCATTTTGACTTCTGTATGTTTTTGGATACCTGTAGGCTTCTTAGGTAAAAACCAAGAGTGTTACAGAGAGCAGGAGGTAAGGCATACCACGTACCCTCTACACATTTCAGCTGCTATGTCACACAATTTAATCTTATATACAGTATGCATACACACACCATGTGCTTTTCAGAGAAAAGGGCCACATGAAACTGAAAGGTAGGTTACTGCAGGTGTTGTCTTTCGTTGTATTTCATATGTCTACCTGCCTGGGTGGGATTTATTTCTGAGCTTTTGACCCCAGTGCCCCCAGACAAATATTCCCCCCACCCCACCTAAATTCTTTGTGGGCAGTGGTGGCTTGATGGTTAGGGCACTTGTAATTGAAAAATTGCAGGTTCGAATCCCCCACCAGCAAGTCACCACTGAGGTACCCTGAGCAAGGTACCGTCCCCAAGCACTGCTCC
>JAABNY020000119.1:29730317-29745034 GCA_015164015.2 Brevimyrus niger
GCGGCCAACCCCCCCCCCCCCTCCACGCCCCCCCCCCACCGCGCACCCGCTCCGCCCTGACGCGCAACCGGGGTCCCCCCCCCCCCCCCCCCCCCCCCCCCCCCCCGCGCTTTGATGGCATCTGATTGGAATCAATACCGTTGAAGAGGACAGAACAGAACATAGATAAGGCCCTGCTAAACATTGCCATTGTAGTCTGGGGGGGGGGGATCAATGGCTAGCAGCCCCCCCATCTCTCCTTTTAACCTAATCACAGGCAGCGCAGTGACACGGCGTGTGCCGTCACGGTCACACTGTGCAAGTCTGCCCCTTAAAGAAGAGGCTTTATGTTGCATCGCGTTCATCACTGTCCTGCCATGGACATTTTTTTAGCGGTTAACTAGGTAACAGATAATTAAATGGGGGCTGGGAAAAGCTGAGAGGTAACAGAGGATCAGCAATGGGGATCAGCAGTGGGGATCAGCAGAGGGGATCAGCAATGGGGATCAGCAATGGGGACTTTAGTTTAATTGTTTTTTATGCACGTCTGAGATTTCTTGCCCTGCATCTTAATCTCGTAGTCACTGTCATCTTGCCATCCTGCATGATAATATTACACTAATCGCAATACTAATAACTGGCATCCAGAGTAACCCCCCCCCATTGGAACATGGATAGGATCAGAACCCTTTTTATTAGTCAAGTACGTTTTCATACAAGGAATTTGCCTTGGTGGTGCTTTTAGATGACATCACAAAAAACATACAACAATTAGCAAAGATATGTACGGAAGAGTAGTAGGCCTTAAATTGGCAACTGGGTAAGGCAATAATTATATGGTAATTAATTTGAACTGTAGCAGTAATTACGATAACTAAACATGTAATTATGTAAGTGTATGTATGTACAGAGTAATAACTGTCTTAGATGATTGGACTGTGATAACGGAGCCCTGGTCTCCTCTCTGCAGGTTAGTCCTTCTGCTTCTGTTCATCCCCGGAGGGCCGGCACAGGGGCACAGGGGCCCTCGCGTCCATTACAGGGCAGCAAACGGCCCCATTACAGATGAAAGGAGCCGGCGGGGGCCCATCAAAGCCGCCCCCCCTGGAGGCCATTAGCATGAAAGGCCAGTGTCTGCCTTACGGTGGTCTGGGGGGGGGGGACGGGACCTGTGAGCTGTCGCTGTTCCATTCAGGACACTGCAGCTATACTGAAAGGTCCGGAACGGCATGACGGACACCATACCGGAATCGACTCGGCAGTTTATACACCAACAGAGATCGGCTGCATTGCTGCACTCGAGGAAAAAAAAAACCCAATATGAAGCAGACAGGAGCTGCGAATCGCAACAGGACTCGCGCAGAGCAATGTGCCGCCACTTATTATTACATTCAAAATCTAAATGTTCAGGCTGAATCTTGCAGGCAATTGTTGAGAGGTTTGGGGGCTGGACTGAGCCAGACGGTCATTGATTGTATGAGGTTAACTGGGGTCAGATAGACAAAGCTAAACTGAAACACTTTAAAAACACATAACTTTAACCGGAAGGCTTGGTTTAGTGTAATTTTGCCCTTTCATTTTATCCTTTAGACCCAGTTGTAAAATTAACCAGAAATCTATGAAAAGGTCAAGGTACTGAAAATGCCAACGGGTTCTATAATCTCCATATTATAGTAAACACCCTTATATCACCATAGAGTCACATGACATGGAGATGGACATCTACACACCCTCATTAAGTATGTTTTTGGTCAGTCAGCAACACAGGGAGTTGGGACATCAGGTCTAGGCCCTGGATTTGATTTAGCATGAGCAGTGATTTCCAGCAGTGATACTTTTCAGGAGTAACTCGAGAATAAGGAGCCTCTAGACAAGCGACTGGCTGAGTGTGTCCTCAGTCTGCTGACAGACGGCTGGGCCCCGACAGCCTCCTGCAGGGGGGGGGGGCGCTGCGGATCGCAATAAAGGCTGCAGGAAATAAACTTTGGAGCAAATCCCAGGGACAATCAGATCCCATGTCGAAGGCCGGCTCTTTGATGGCTCCCGCGGCTGGGGGGGGGGGGCGTCTGAAGCTCCTCCCGTCTGTAGCCCATAAAGAAACGGGCTCCCGTCTCTGCCGCTTCAAAGCCCCCCAGCCTACATTATCACTGACATATCAGGCCCTGGATGAGATGGGGCTGTGGGCAGGGAGTCAGCGTCTGCCGGCCCTACCTTCACACAGACGCAGAGTGTGACGTCTCCGCTATTTACACAGAGACGTGCAGGAAGGGCACACGGCCTTTATTTAGGGTGTCAATAGCGGAGACGGTGAAAATCAGAGATACTGACAACTGGGAGACAACAAAAAAAAAAAAAACAAGTTTGATTTAATAAAGTTCCATTGAGCTCCATAAATAGCTTCAAAGCCGAGATCTGTACCTGAATGGGACTTTTCTTTTAGTCATGATTGCCTTATCAAATGCATAACAGACCATAATAATTACTTCCTTCATGTGCATATATAAAAATGTTGAACATTCCCCAGCATTATCACAAATAGCACAAATCCAAATACTGTAATGGTGACAGAGGAGGGATGTCTCTATACCTGCGCTAAATTAAAAGGGTAAAAACTTTTAAAGTTTAAAGTGATATCAGTGATAGTTTGAAGTGGGACCGACTGGAATCATCTAAGTGTGACATTTTTAGCACTTATATTTTGTAAGCTATTCAGATAAGGCTGCATAATGTGCCTTTTGCTAAATTTTTAATTATATGGATCATAATTAAAAGAAACTCATATAGGTAGCTAGTGTGGAATAACTTCAGGTCGTTAGGTTTATAGGGTGGAAATCGGTGTGTTGTATAGTTTCATATTTAAGAAAAGCTTCGGAAACGCTCTTTACAAAAGCTGCTAGGTTAAGTACAATAAACTTTAAAACCCTACATACCCCAGTCACGTCAGCCCCTCCGTACAGGCCCTTTTTAAGTTAACTTACAATCATCAGCCCCCATTCTTGACTGATATTCGGCGCTGGCTTGAGACTTGGCAGATCAAGTCAATGGTTAGTGTTTCGAGGCGATAACGCGTCGAACAATCGCGTCCTTTTCAGTCGGCATACTAGTAAAGCACCCTATCAGTTTTCTTTCGGGGATGAGGGTGGTTATCTGGTATAATCTACTGTGAACGGCTTTAATCGGCTCGATCACAAATTAGCCAATTGATAAGATAATTAGTGCCCTTCGGGTTGTGAATGGAGACGGGACGGGTCTGTTATCTGACTGGGGGCGTCTCGGCCGCGCTGTATTTCGCCAGACTGCCGTCTCCGGGTCCGATGGGCCGCCGTGTCCGGCTAATAGGTCATTAAGCGCTACCTGCGACATCAAAGGGGCGCCAGGCTTTGATACCTGCCCGCCCGGACCAGGAGCGCCGCAGCCTCGCGTACTTTTATGGGACGCTAAAGCGAGAATCGCTTCGTTATTTTATTTCATCCCCCCATAAATACCCTTTAAGCTCCTTTAACTGCGTACTGTTTTCCTCGGTAGTTTGACGAGTCCCCCAAATTTTTGGTGATTAAAAAAGAAACTAAATATATCAGTTCGACCAGGAGTTAGTCGATAAAAAGCGCAATAAACCGTTTTAGCCTTTAATCCTCTGTAGGGACCACCAATCTCAGGATCAATTGCATTATGATAAATCAATCAACATTAACTCCCCTCCTAACCAACAATTCAGATGTATTGGCGCTAATCCACTGTCTCAAAGTTAAACGACAAAACGAAGAAACCGTGGAATCTACAGATCTATGGCAAAACTAAACTGACTTCGTAAACGATTATTTAAAGTTTAGAAAGTACACAGGCACATTTAAAAACGGTTCTTGTTGCTCCTTGACAGATCGCTAAACCTGCATTTTAAACTAGGATGCTGATCAGAATCTTTAATATTCGCCAAGGTGCCAGGTGTACAATTTTCTTACTATTACACGTAAGGTTTGTTAACAAGGACTAACGTCTGTTACACTAAATAATGCGAATGAAGCCATGCAGTGCAAGACATGGTCATCAAGAATGAACCAAATTGCACATTGCTTGTCCATCTTTATGAGTCATAAAAACTTGTGGGAAAGACATAGTAGCGTTCCAGGAGTTATTGTCATTTGTAAACACCCCCCCCATCTCATCCAAGAACATTTTGGGGGATGGGGGGCTTGATGGAGGGAAGGGTGTTGCAACTACGAGACAGTACAGAATGAAGTTGGCTGTCTCCCCATGCACACGCAGGTGAGGACACGCTCCCTCTCCCTTACGCACACACACACACACACACACACACGCTGCAGATAAGAGACTGTAGTGAGGTGGGATAGGAGTGAAGAGTGGGAGATGGCCCAGACTCACTGGAGCCAGGAATTAATAGGCTCATTCAGAGTCGAATGAGACGTCTTAATTACCACACTTGTGAAAACTGGGGGGTGGGAGTGGCAGCGGGGTGGGGGCTGCCTTTGATCCCTGCTCAAGTGAATCACAAATGAAGAAGGGATCCCCTTCATAAATAGCAGAGCCGAGCTCCAGAGGCGAGTGACATCATCTCCACAGGAACATCTCCAGCTTGAGCCACACAGGAGGACAAAGCCAGGCACACTTTCGCTGGGACCTGCTCACTCCTCCGACCCGCAGCAGCTGGGAAACGGGCCGGCTTCTGTGAAAGTAGGCTGCAGCGCAATCTGTTCCTCTCAGAGCCAGGTTGCTTGCGATTCTTCTGGATTTGGGAACCGTAACGAGGCCATGAAGGGCCCCTTCTCCATCGAATGGCTCTCCCAGAGCAGCTGTGATACAGCCAGCCAGACTACGAGGACCCCGGCTGGAACGTGGACTTCCAGCGGCCAGGCGGGCCTGTGCAGCTCCAGTACGGCTCCAGAGAGTCTTCCTGGTTTCTACTGCAGCAGGAGGGAGGTCGGTGCAGATGCGGGACAGACGGCGCACTGCTCTCCCAGCGCCCAGGGCCCCAGCGCCCAGAGTGCACCTCACAACACCCAGGGTAAGCAGACCCCTTCACTGCGCGCCATCCAGCTGCTTGATGAACAACTTTGTAACACACATTCCAGAAAAAAGGGTAAAAATGTACCTTTGCTTGTCACTGGGGCCGTACCCTCAAGGGTCTACCAGTTGTGCCTTTAGCTGTAGGTAATTGTACCTTTTAAGCTACAGAAATAGTCTCTGAGGAACATTTCTGTACCACTTACGGCACATCAATGTTGTTTGTACCTTTGGGATGTTCCTCAGAGTCCATTTCTGTACCTTAAAAGGTACAATTGCAAGGGTACAGCCCCAGTGACAGGCAAAGGTACACGTTTTTACCCTTTTTTTCTGTGAGTGTGGTATTTCACTGCTCCCTCACCTGCTTTCATCTCCGCTCTTGCTTATCCCACTTCTGTGATGTTAGACGGAGATGCTGCATATGTACCCTGCAGGCTTTACTTCAAAAATAGTAATAATAATAAAAAGGCCATAGCAACCACCATTGGTGTCAGAGCCACAACTCCGTAACTTTCCATCTGCCCTAATTCACAACGGTGTCAGCTTTGATCTCAGGCTATACTTAAAGTGGGACGTATAGACATGGTTATTACATGGTTATTTCATGGTTATTACATGGTTATTAAGGCCGTTCCTATCGGCATGTAGGCTTAGCAGTCCTTGGTGTTGTGGCAGCAGTACTGGTACTGGTGGCGTTTTGCGCTCTCAACAACAGTTCGTAATCGATTCTCTGTGCCCCTCCGCCTGAACAGCAGAGGTAGGCTTCAGCATCAGCGCAGACGAGGAGGAGACGTCGGGGTACGAGAGCGAGGGCGGGGGCGAGGGCTCCCCCCCGCGGGCCGTGGCTGAGGATGCCGGGGTCGACTCCCCGACCGCCAGCCGCCGGCCCCGTACCGCTTTCACCGTGGAGCAGATCAACCGCCTGGAAAAAGCCTTCAAAAAAAACGCATACCTTGGCAGCCATGACAAGGCAGAGCTGTGCCAGAGGCTGAGGCTCTCCGACAAACAGGTCCGTCTGCCCTCTGCGCAGAAAAGCCCTCGCAGGCGACGTCGACATGCAGCCACTTCACAGAATAGTGAAAACGGGGGAAAAAAGATGGTAACACTTTATTTAGTAACACCCCAGTTACTGAATGCATCATAATGTATTTAACTTATGTTATTGATGACTTGCTCCTTAAGTAGTTTGCAAAAGTTTCCAGAATCAACAGATGCAGTAACAAACATAACTGCTTGAGATGAAATGTGTCACGAGTCATTAATGATAAACCAAGATGAGATTAGTATGAACCACATACATAATAGTATAATACTACATAATGCCCCCCCCCCAATAATCATTTAAAGAATAAGGTGTGTTATCTTTTGTGGGTAAATGCTG
This sequence comes from Brevimyrus niger, assembly GCA_015164015.2. Taxonomy (NCBI): domain Eukaryota; kingdom Metazoa; phylum Chordata; class Actinopteri; order Osteoglossiformes; family Mormyridae; genus Brevimyrus; species Brevimyrus niger. The sequence continues at coordinate 29,736,697 of JAABNY020000119.1, forward strand.
TTAAAATGGCAAAAGTGTAAAATGTATCAGACATTTTACTTATTTATTGAACTGCACCTCTAATCCCACTGTTATCCGGACCCTAGATAAGGAACTGGTTCCAGAACCGGCGAATGAAGCTGAAGCGGACCCTTCAGGACGTCCTGGCCCAAGCCTGCCAAGCTAAAGTAGCTTCCCAGCTGCAGCACTACCCCGAGCTGCAGGCGTTCAGGTCGTCCCCGTATCACAACTACTATCCTGTCCCGGAAGCCACAGCCTCCTACCTACCTCCATCCGGCCTGCATTACACCTCCTCTCCTGCAGTGGGCGCCATCCCCGCGTTGCCTGTGGACTCCCTCTACCAGTTCAGTGGTTTACCCTGCCTGGTCCCACCCCCTGGAGGACCCCCACTCATGCCTTACCAGCCATACCCTCCTCATTACTAAAAAAAAAAAACACTGGGATGTGGCTGTGTGTAACTCTGGGGGCCTGTATCAAGAAGCTGGATTTATTGCTTATCTAGATGCCTTGACGGATTTAAGGTATACCAGGTGAAATTGACTTTAATTTTGTTAGTTCATAACTAGCCCAGACTACCTTAAATCTGACCGATAATCCAGTCAAGAAAGAAATCTGGCTTTGTGTTGCAGGCCCCAGACCTCGTTGCTTTTATCAGTACATTTGTAAAGTAATGTTATAAAACAAAGAGATTTATTGATGTATTAGTAATAGGTGTGATCTGACTATATTTTCCAGTGCAATTCAGCACTGTGGTTTCTGATTTTCCTTGTGTTAGAAATTTCCATGTGTGCAATGGACAATCTCAGCCTATTCAAAAACAGAATTTAGTAACACTGTTCAGCATGTAATTCTTTGCCTTACATTTATTTTTGTTGAAATGTTGTATTTGCTATTTAAATGCTAATTGTACATAGTTATTCAGTGCCCCCATGCACGGAGGTAAACATTTGCTTACAATTAAAAAAAATATACATTTTTTATGATTCGTGAGTTATTGTGGAACCACAGAGGAGATTGTAAAGACAGCGTGAAGCAACACCCAAAACACAGTGCCTTTTAAGTGCTGTATGCCAAAATTAAAATAAAACTGCATTACAACACATTTAATTAGCCGGTGAAATGGCTACCGATCTTCCAAGTACTCACTCTGGACTGGTTTGCTGGGGGCAGAAACTCGTTCCTGGACGAGATGCCAAGTCGGTGTGGAAAACGTCAATTCGCTCATCTTATACTGGACATCCTGTTTGATGGGCCATTAAAATCTTCCATACTTGCATACATTGAGTAGATTACACGCATTCGAAACTGTCAGTCTTCCCCTGCAAATTACAATTCATTCAATATATTTTACCTGCTTACTGTAATATATTAACTAAAAGCATCATATAAATTAAAGCTTTCGACGTTTCGCTTCCCTGAGATCCACTTATGAAAACAAATGAAACCTACAGACCCCCACCATTAATGTGTGACCACATAATATACTGTAAGTCCCCCCGAATTATTAAATTTCCATGACATTCGGCAGACCTTCTGCAACTGCTCTATGAAGACCCCTGTTAAAGTATGGATTTCATCACCATTTTAAAACACCGACCTGTAGCGTCACACGCTACCCCAACACGGATAATCAAATATGTGTTAGAATCACCGGACGTTATAATAGGATTTACAATAATCGTTATCAGTGAAATGTGGGATGCAGCCTAAGAAACTTCTTTAAACTATTACTGAGGACATGCTGAGTTACTTAGGGGAGACTGCGGTTGGTTAGCACAGCAATAATTTCCAAACATGTAGAGGGAACTTTTGTAAAAATCCTGCATTGTAAGATGTGTCCATATGAACCAAGGCTGCACACTGCGAAGCTGGCGATCATGCAGTTTTGTGATTTTTATCAAAACAACAAATTAATCGTCCTAATGGAAAAATGCCTGATTTTATAAATATCTGGGTGACGTACTGAAAATAAACTAATTGTACCAAATAGAGACACGGATTAGCTATATTTCGTGCTACGATTTGAAAGCCTGTGATCAGTCACGCCAGGATGCTGTTAGGAAGCGCAGACAAAAAGCAGCCGAGGCCGGTTTGCAAGTACATTTTAGGGTTGGTAGGTATATATACTATTTTCTGTTCTCTAACTAAAAACAGAAAAACATAATTGACCCCATACGGAAATTGCTTAGGCAATTTACACAAGTTACTTGCAAATTCATCTGGAGAAAGAATATAAGATGTCATGTATGTTGAAAATGTTCTGTGGCGAAGATTTTGCTTTATTATACTGTCCTTATTAGTCTGTTTAAACTGATTAGATATTTTCAACGTTTTACAGATTCAGAAGCATTATTTCACAGGCATTGGATGTCTGGTTATTTTTGTGTGCTAGATTGTTACAAACGTCATAGAATATTAATGTTGTCCCAAAAATCCCTGCACTGGGGCTGTTTCATAACTTTATAAACTATTTACAGTAACTGTTTTCTGTAATTTAATGTTATGGTGTTTAGCTGCAATCTTAAGGATTAATTGTTTTAGGGACTTCACGTTTGGACAATTACAAAGCAATGTTGTCGCACAATAGAATGCTAATTCTTTACCAGTGGCCGTAAAAAGGGACAGCAAACCTGCACCGTATATTCAGGAAACATATCTTCATAGTGCCCACAGTGCTGGGGGGAAATGCTGTATAGAATTCACTCGACAAAAGGCCGACAAAACGTCGATCTAATATACTTTTTGAATCATATGCAGATACGATAAAGCCATTTTCTCCTCATTCGGAAAACTTTTTCGCAAGTCTGCACGCACATGCACACGCATGAACATGCATGTCTTATTACCTTGTAAGTAGGCTGTAAGGTTTGCAACCTACCCCAGCACTTTTGACGTAGCTAATTTTACATTTAGAATGGAATAATATAGATTTGCCACAAGATTTCGTGAGCGTGAGAGTCAGAAAGCGTGAGTGTCACGCGACAGTTGGTTTCCCTGTTTTTCTAGCTGCCCGGACTTTTTCCATGTTTACATGAAAATGTATCGATCGGAATAAACGCAAATTTGTTAGCTTAATTACACCACGTTCATTTTTTATTAAAGAGGTGCGCAAAATGAAACATCGCACTAGCAACTTCACTAAATATATGAAGCATACAGAATACAGACAGTATTAGAAACGACGAGAAATCAATATCCGGGTGCGCGTGAAGTGCAGGCAATGCGTTAATATCGGCTACCTGTCAGATCCCGGCTTGTTCTGAATTGAACATTATAGTAACTTGATTGCTCTTTTACAGGGATGTTTACTAACTTTTGAAATACTGATAAAACGTGTAATTAGGAAGTATTTGGTTACCAAATAGCGGACACTTTCAGGGAGCATTATAATCGGCCTTTGTTTCAGTGGGAAAAAGATGCGAAGCGCTTGACGCCGCATTCCTTACAAAATGGCGGCCTTGTAAAATAAAGTATTTCGATTAATTTACATTTAGATAATATGAAAGATAGAGGTTACCCTCGAAATATCACATTAAAACGAAAGTCGACATGTATAGGACCCATTAAATAGATGTGTTTAAATCCGATATCGATTTATATCGGGAGGAATGCATTTAACCGGAATTCAGCAGGCAATCTTTTCCTGACCAGCTATACAAACTAAAATTAAACGAAAAATTTTTTATAGTCAAGTTTAACGTAACTGACATCAACCCCAGAAATATTAGTTTATTACAGCTACTCTTCTTCTGCATTTCTAGTTACATTGGTTATTTAAAGTTAATCTGTACGGTGCAGCCCCTTTCCAACTTGTTCTTTATGTCATTAAACGTGAAAGAGCATTAACCAAATTTCCATTAAGTCGTTAATGAAGACTACAGAATACATGACCTTGGATCAATAAAAATCCTGACGTATACCAGCAAATACTAAACATATCCAGATATATTTACATATTGCACATTCCTAAATCGTTTTTCAAGCGGTTTCTACACCGCGACTTCCAGCTGGTCCAGCTAAATATGACATATTACAGGGTACGTTCGCTGATAAATGATTTTGGGTTGGTAACTTGTGGGACAGTTGAGTCACTAAGTGCTTAATGGGCATTACGACGGGATTCCACGCATCACTGTTTGGAGTAAAAAATATATATTAAAAAAATCTGTAATATAGTTTTCTCCTGCCATTCATTACATGCAGTATGCGCCTCCCGTTCAACGCGCATCTTTGCAAATGAACCGAAGCCCAGCACTGCAGTTCTTCCCAGTATAAGCAACACAGATGGGAGAACATTTGCTCTCAGCAAGATCACATCTAACAACACCCACAGAATCTGATAGCACTAGGACTGGCAGCAAACTAATGAGGCGGGTTACACGTTTCTTGCTGTAATATCTGCATTGGTGACTTTCTGTTCATTATCATCAGAAAAGCAATTTATAAGATAGCAGAAGGAAACAATTATTCACATGGTATTAACCACTGCTGTGCCCAACCAATACCCCCTGCCAAAGAATTGCCTAATCAATTCAGATCAACCACATTATGTTTTAGCTGACAACCAAATTACTCACCTTGGACCACTTTCTCCTTAGCGACTCGCGTACCCACACTGCATACTTATGGTTAACCAAGGTGCTGTTTTGTCAACACATTTCAAAAGGAACTTACCCTTTTCCTTAAAACGCTTCCAGACTTAGGACACGGGAGTTTGCACTGCAGCCACATGCGACAGAGGCCATTATTCTGATTCTGCAGCAGTTTATCTATATTCATTCCGGGGGCGGAAGAGTTGCGGAAATCCACTACCTGCACATTCTACTTCTTCACCTCTTAACACACAAATATAAAAGTAATGCCTCTGTGATTAGAGGGAGCAGCTCTGTTTCTGAAACAGCTGGTTATATTCTACAGTTTATAATCTATAATACAAGCCACCCATGACAGCTGATCCAGTACAGGGTTTTGCCGAGCCCGCAGCACATCGCAGAAGTGACAGGGGCCACCCTGGATCTCAGGACACACGCTTTGGAAAATTCAGTGTCACCTTTTCACCAAACTGCAGAAGGAACATGTACACCCCATGTACACCAAATCAGAGGCAGGTTTTCACGCTACGGTGTTACTGACCGAGGCAGATCAATAAGAAAACAACCCAGAAATACTGTTTTGTAAAACATGGTTTAAGAATTTAATTTCAGTATAAAACATTTTTGAAGTTTTAGGCCAATCAATATTTCACCTTCTGTCAAACAAACTAAAACATACAAATTCTCCTTTTTGGGTTTTTTTTCTTCTTCTCCTCTCCGAAATAATACAACTTAAAATCTAACACTTTCACCTTTTACTACAATTACAAAAAATAATAATAAAATAAAAATAGAAAGCGAAAGCATCTGAACTCCCAGTCTGGCCTGTTCCCGCCACCTGCCATGCCCCAGCAGCACCGAGAGCCAGACAGACCCCGGGGGCTCCCTCTCCTCTCTATGCCGTTTTCTGCTGACCCTTCTTCCCAATCAACGACTTATGGATGTGTGGAATCACACCTGCAGGGAAAGAAAAACAGGAGAATGGGGGCATGGGGCCAAAGCGCCGACATTCATCTTCTTCTTGACAAGCCAGATGAATCACACTATAAGCCTGGCTATCGGCGACCCACCTCCTCCAGCAATGGTGGCCTTGATGAGGGAGTCCAACTCCTCATCCCCACGGATGGCCAACTGCAAGTGACGGGGTGTAATACGCTTCACCTTGAGGTCCTTGGAGGCATTACCAGCCAACTCCAAAACCTGGACAAGCACGAACCGTAAGCAGCTGGTCAGGAGAGCATCAGAGCAGTTAGGGCTTCATTGCTAAAGGGATGACATCACCATTCAAATAAGAACAACCTGCAATGTAAATGCAGTTCTTTCACCGAGCATATGATCTTTAACAGAAATAATGTGCATGCAGAGCTGCTACAGTTTCTTCGACACATCAGTCACTGAAACTGCTCCATTTTAAAATGCATTCGATTTTCACACAAATCTATCACTTTCCTGTTCTTTATGAAGTCTGTCTGCCTACGATGAGTCAATGGCTGCCAGGAAACAGGTGACCTGCAGTACTGTGAATCATAACACTGCCACCCGTCTCCAGCCACTACAAGCAGGCCCCAGACGGTAAATTTGACGCAACCCCTGACAAGTAGTTTCAGAAACCTGAGAGAGCGACACCAGCCCAAACGACAAATACTTGAGGCAGCAATAACTGTTTAGTTCTTTCTTTCCCCTCCGCGGAATACCAAGAAGGATCAGGCTGCAGACCTCACCTGTGAGTGAGCCTCCTGTCAGTAAATCTCACGGAATTATGGACTTTGCATTCTGATGTAAAGGTTTCCCATAAGACTAAGGACTTACATACCATCGCCTATGATGTTTTAAAAGAATCTTCTCCCGGCTAACTTTATATGTATGTTACTACTCGTTGAGAAAAAAGAAAGTTTTATCAGTGAAAGACTTCATTAATCACCTTCTAGGCACACTGTCAAAAATAAAGTCTTGCTTAAAAACATTTTTGTCAGTTATGGTCCTTTTAAAATAAAAAAATGTATAAATGCTTACTAAACATGACTTAAAAAATCAGTGTGTATGAAATGTATAAAAAAAACAGCCCCGTTAAATTAGATCTATGAATGGATCTTTTTAAGATGGATGTTTTAACATATAGTACTTAACATGCAAGCATATTGCAAGCATTTTTTTTTCTAAATGCAATTGTACCAGCCGCTGTAGGTATACTGGTGAAAGGTTTAATACTGATTAATTATTAAAACGTGTATAAATGGATAAATTATAATATTCTTGGTATCAGCATTATCATTCTATTAATTGTCACTAACTGCACATGTTTCATCACTTGCACTGTGAACTGAGGTGCAGGTTTGAATGGTGTTGGTGGAAAAAGGGGGTAATGGATATTTTTGCAACGGGTCTCAAAGTTTCAGTTCTGGCAGAGATCCTGCTCTATGGAATTATGCTGAGCATCTATATGAATGTAAGAGAAAATAATTGTCATCACAATCAGCAACCATATCAAAACAACTCAACACATGAATACTCTATAAATACATTTATCTTAGACAATGAAAACAAAGTGATTATTTTCTTATTCACACTATATTATGCATAAATAAATGCAAAGAAAACGTAGTATTAGACCGTGATGGATAAAATGTAACGGACAGAAGACCAATATCATTGGACATACATTGCCCTGTAGGGGATTTAATCTGCGTCTCTAAATAAAACTGTGGATGACCCCCCCCCCCCCCTCCGTTCACTTTAACACCGTATTCATATAAGCTGCATTAATACAGGCCTTAAACATAAACCAATTTTAACTCCAAAATGAAGATGCCGAAACAATTCAACGTCTCCTCTTCTTCCGTGCATGTCACTTACATAATTTCTTTACCCTCAGACAAGATTTACTGACAGAGGTGGTGAACTCACAGGTGAGGTGTGCAGCTGGACCCCTTTGAGAATATCACCACTAGAGGGCTCCAGCCACGACCTTCCAAATTTAACCCTTGGTATTAACTGATGCATAAACAGAAATGCCTTATCTGACAGATTCAATCCGGACCCTGCATTTTACCTTCATAAGAAATATCCAGTTGACTGATGCTGACACTAAAATGATAAAAAAACCCAAAGGATGAGCTTCAGCTGCAAAAAGGCACTAATAAGAGCCCAAAAAGGTATTTGTTCTACTTATTATTTCCTATCCTCTAATGCAGCAGTGGATCCCACCAGATTGTTTCCATCCTAGCAGCTTCAGGAAAGCTGGACGCCACATGGGCATATGGCAGCACACACACAGAAAGAAATGACTGTAAAATTCCACTTTAAACCGATACGTTTTATAAGTGTATTGTGGGACAGGAGCAAGAATTAGCCTTGTGTTCAGCTGAAACAGCAGCCAGACGGCAAGGTCACCTCAGCGGTGAGGTACTCCAAGATGGCGGCACTGTAGACTGCAGCCGTGGCTCCAACACGCCCATGACTTGTTGTGCGGGTCTTCAAGTGTCTGTGGATACGACCCACTGGGAACTGACAGCAAGTGAAGCACAGAATCAAACCACTGCCTTACACACTGCACAGAATCAAACCACTGCCATACACACTGCACAGATTCAAACCACTGCCATACACACTGCACAGATTCAAACCACTGCCATACACACTGCACAGAATCAAACCACTGCCTTACACACTGCACAGAATCAAACCACTGCCTTACACACTGCACAGAATCAAACCACTGCCATACACACTGCACAGAATCAAACCAC
>JAABNY020000119.1:29745134-29755612 GCA_015164015.2 Brevimyrus niger
AGAATCAAACCACTGCCTTACACACTGCACAGAATCAAACCACTGCCATACACACTGCACAGAATCAAACCACTGCCTTACACACTGCACAGAATCAAACCACTGCCATACACACTTGCACAGAATCAAACCACTGCCTTACACACTGCTTCATAAGGAATCCATTTAGTCATTCGCTCCAGACCATGCATAAAAGCACAGTGCAGCTACCACTAAAATATGACAAACTGACCTGTAGTCCTGCCCTTTGTGAGCGGGACACTGCTTTTGCCTTGGCTTTGCCACTGTCCTTTCCAGCTTTTCCTCCTGCCTTAGGAGAGGGAGAAAAACAGCCGCGTTTGAATAAGTTTGGAAAAGTTATCCATAATATCCACCTACACAGACGACATTCTCAAGAAGATATCACGCCTTCAAAATGAGTCCGAGACTGTAAATGTATCAACAGCATAAAGGCATAAATGAAACACAACCCCTAATAAATTTAGTGAATACATCAAGAGAGCTTGAGAATCTGGAAAATTGAAATAGAGGAAATACTTTTACAGAGATATTTCAAATGTGTATTCATGAGAAGTTTTTATATGAAAAACATCCACCACATGTGGGTTTAAACCAAAAGCACGTTAAGTATGAATTAAATAAAACCCCAGGAATATCAATTTCACAATGCAGTCCAATACTTATAACACTTATGACAAATAAGATTTTTCAAGCAAAAAAAGATAAGCTCATTTCCACTTTCTATATACTATATTTGACTACCACATAAGCCATTAGGTAGTGAAGGATGAAAAGATTTCGCGAGTTCAAAATGAACTTGAACGTCATCAAGATTTCGAGATCACCAACTGCTAGTATGAAAGATGGCAGATATTAGATGGCAGAGTACTGTGGCAGAAGCTGAGTGAATACTTCATTTAAAAGGAACCACGACAGGCACCCTGCTGCTTTGTCTAAGCAACGTGCACTTATAACTGTAAATACAGCACACAATCCAGGAAGTGTTGGAAAATTCGCTTTAATAAAGACATCGTGCAGCCAGTTCTACTTCAAATCGATGCTGCTGGTTTTGCTCGCAGCATAAAGTTTTACTTTTGCACATAATAATATAAAGTTGGGGCCAGCACAGAGAAGCTCTCTTACGCTCGACAAATACGTTTGACATGAAACCCTGATCATCTGTCAACGCCGCTACAGAGAACAAGGGATTAACGTCACATATCCAACAAAGTACTTAAAAACCCACATTCAATCGTATCACATAAAAACAACGCTTTAACACAATATAATAGTATTGCTACCTTAGGTAAATATCTAACAGACCGGGCGCGCTTGAGTGGGAAAACAGACCGTTAGTTATTTGGGAATCGCCAGCAAAAACTACCGGTTTCCTCTCGTCAGATAATGCAAGTCTTAAAAATACGCGCTCACATTTCAACACAGTACTCTAAATCTAAAAAATCTACTTTTTGAAATTCCAACTCAAAATAAAAGCCAACTTGTAAACATTGCGTAAAGCACCTCCATAGGAATAATGACAATCACTTTCCCGCCAACACAACCCTCTCGGTCGCAGGACCTACTAAATGCTTTAAAAACTCTTCAAACTAATCCAAGAAAAAGATAAAATACATATGCTGAAAATAATGTCATTTATTTGGTCATATTCATGGAACAAAAGAAAAATTATGTTATTGTCTATTAAGAACGAAAGTTAGAATCCAAAAAGAGTGGTTAAAAAGACAAACCGGATCCCACGGACGAGCCAGCGACCAAAGATTGGAATTTAAAAAATATCACAGCCCATACTGAAAATATGAAATTAATTTTATAACTGCATAGTTACGGAAATTCTTAGCTAGGCGGCAGCTAACTAGCTAAATTGGCTAGCGAGTTATTTTGGCAACATAGCTGCCAGTATATTTAGTCAGCGCAAGTTCACCCTCTCGGTAGTTTCATTTCATTCTTAATACGTCCTCCGACTGATAACGGCGCAAACAAGAACAAACACGACAGAATATAAATGTACCATTTTCACCGTCAAGTTGAGCGCTGCGTTCGTCTAGAATTAGCGAGGTCTGAGGCAATTTTCTTCTCCACACAATAAACCCCTTGGCAAGCCTGTGCGCGAGGACCCTCGCGAGCGAAGCGACTGGCCAATAGGAGCTCTGAATGTTGGTTTGAATAATCCATCACGCCAATTACATTATTGTTTGTACAGTATCTACCATCCCCCCACTTCCAACTGCTTTTTGCGCACGGACCTACAATGGCAGGGTAGCGTGCGATGGTAAATACAGCGATGCGTTAGTTAACAAAACTGCGAACGTGTGACTATTTTTGAGGTTTTACGTGCAACGGTGATTGTGGATGGATAAGACAGAATGTGTGAAAGCAAAGTGGTATCTGGATGGGAGTATTTTTGGGGAAAAACGATTCATGCATGAGCTATTTTATTGCCTTTATGTGTCATGTAAAAGGCGACTAATGGCGTAGATAAAGAATGCTATTGCAAAGCTTAGAAGCTAGTTTAAATTGCATGTAACATTGTATATTACAAACTGGGTATAGTGGTCAACAACAGTCTTTCAAAGTTACACGTTTTTTAAAGAATAAAGACTCAAGAAACTAGTTGTATTGGGCTAAAGAATATAAACACTGCCTGATCCAATGAATTTCGTGCCGGTGAAATGACTGGGCTGTGGAGAAAACCGCATGACTTCATGAATCTATCACGCTGTGTGTCACCGTTGCAGGCTGATGCTTGTGGTTTGATGATGTGGGTGTGTTTTAATAGAACACACTGCCCCTTGATAAAATGGAGAAACATTTTAATGTACATATTTGCTGATGATTTTGTGTATCAGTCTGCAGATTGTTTTCTGCAAATAGATGTTTTTAGCAGGGTTGTTATGCCTGACTGAACGCATTACTATGAAGCTGAAACCAACAACATATAAGATAAAGATATACCTTTTGAGGTATGTGAAAGTTAGGTTTAGACTGTTGTTGCACTCAGATTGCAGAAGGAAAGGGTGTTTTAGTTCTTGCTGTAACACACCAAATTTACTCAGGGATGAGTAATCTATACTTTTGTACATATGTATTTGCACCAGTTTTCTGTACATCTACGGTATATACCAGTTAAATGTACAGAATAATGGGGGCAGTGTGCTTGTGTCCGGAAGGTTGCTGGTTAAAATGAGCGCACGATGAGATATGTGTAAAGAAATTTTCAGATGTACTTTTTAAAAAGGCAAATAAATCAGATTATTTCAGATAAGTAATACATTAAAAACCAGTGTGTAAAATACACATCAATATTTGGGGGGGGAGTCCCCCATCTCCTTATTGTTTCACAATACCGACCCTGAAACCCCCTTAAAATTTTGCTTTTAAGGCTTTTAGGGGGTCTCTTGGATTAATGGAGGGTGTCAGACCCCCCCCCCCACACACACACACACACACTGGTTAAAACAATGCACGTGTTTAGAATTCTACAGGAGATTGTTAACTTATTCATGATGTATATTCCAAAATTGTCAATAACATATATCTACACATATGTATGGGATCCACATGTGTGGTCGGTGTACACATATATATACATATATACTCCCTATACTGACCTTATATAAAATCAAGCATATCAGAGTGGAATTTGTGTTTGGCAGAAGTAGCCTAAGTAGAGTTTTTCATTACATACTGGAACTGACTGTTAACTGTGTTTACGACAAAACACTCTGGAATCATAATTATGAAGAGCACTTTTCCAAGATTTTTGGCCTGGTTTAATATTTCACTTCATTATCCAGCTTTGTAGCTTGATATTGGATTAGTGTGAAACATCTGAATTTAATAAAGAACTGCTTATATGTTCTAATTACGTTCCCTGGTTTTACTTTAAAAGGTGATGTGAGCACATTGTATATAAACAGCAATTAGTAACATTTTGAGCTGGTTGACCTAAATAATATAGATTTTAATGGAAACAAATGGTATTTTTGTCACGATGAATTTCAAATGAGTTACGAGTCACTAAATGAGCTGTAATGGCTGAGATAGTTTAACATTCCAAAATATTACATTAAACTTAGTGTGAAATGTTTTTGCTAAAATTGCTGAATTAAGCAGGATTGTGCAGTGGATCCCATACATCTGGAGACCAGGGTTCAGTTTTTGTGTATGGAATCACATGTTGTGGCTCCAAAAAAATGCTAAAATAAATCCAAGTTGCCAGACTCTCAGTTGGCGTATATATATTTGCGCCCTGAGATGGGTTGGTGCTCCGCCCTGCATTATTCCCTGCCTTGCTGCCCTGCTTCCGCAATAGGCTGCCAATTGATGATGGATGAATGAATTGAATTATACGTTACCAGTGACTAAAATAATACAAACTCATGTATGACAACGACACAATTTCAGCATTGTAAATGGCATTTATATTTTGATATGATGAAAGTCAGATGATTTGGGGAGCTGGCAGAGGAACATTCATCAAAATCATTCCAGTTTTTCCACATTCAGTAAATGTAATTGTTAAATATATGTAAAAAGGATATCAGTGTTATTTTGTATATATTCTTAATTTTTTTTTTTCTAAAACATATTAAAGTTGTACCCCATGACTGCTAATGATATTTTTCCGGCTTGCTTTGAATGTACCCTAACTTCCTGCCTCATGCTTTCCTCCGGTATTACAACAGGCACAAGAAGTCCAAACAGTAGAATAAAAAAACACAAAACCAAAATGTCAAAGTCATTTAGAAGACTTCATAGTGCCTAATGCTCCAATTAAATATTTATTATTATTAGAAGTGCATGTTTAATGCAGTACCCACACAATACCAAACAAAAATAGCAATGGGATTTTTTTTAAATACAAACTACTTAGTAACAGGTAATAAAATTATGTCCTAATGTATCTTGCTCTTATTTATTATTATTATTATAAATTTTGACAATTTTATATATTATATTGTATATTATATCCACGTAGCTTGCTGTGTCAAAAACTCCCCAATCCCAGCTATGGAAACTAAGCAAACATTTATGGGGGTGGGGGGTGACGTCACCATTGTTACAGTGTCACATAGTCCAGTAAACTGCACTACATAGAATAGAAGGAGCAGGGACTGGGCCTCGGGAGACTCATTACATCTACTGCTGCTCTGTTATACAGGCGCAGAACAGGGGGAATAGTGCATATGAGGAAACAGGCTACATGGTTCTGTATGGGGGGAATGGCATGTACATGTATGGAGATGATCTTAAAAGGCATTTTAGTGAGTGTGACCTTCACCTGGAAAAGCAGTGGGAAAATGAAATAATAACCGAGGTTACTGATTCATAAGGTAGTCGATCGCGAGGCCAGTCATGAAGGAGTTGCAGGAAAAAAGCACGAGGAAGAGTTACCTAATTAGCCACACGTGCAGGACTACCAGATGTAAAATGATCCTCTTTGGGCGCATTTGTTATTCTGTGGGTTTGAATAAGTTAAACTGTTTCTTGCACTAACGAAAGAGGGAGGAGATTATTCAAACAATGTGGAGCTGGCACGATTTCACCTCACGGGGCAGAGACAGAGAGTTCTGTCAGTTGAAGTCCCATAAGGTGTTGTTGGCCAGAACTTGTCATGCCCTTGGGCAATGCAGTTAACCTTAGGTACTCCAGTGAAATACTGAGAATAGTAGGTGTACAAGTATTGTAGGTTGTTTTGGGTCAGAATCTAGGTTTAGGAAATCAGTATTAAACTTAATGTATCATGACTGTGATACAGATAGCTGGCTTAAATTAGATTTGGTGTGAAGACTCGAGATTTAGGAGGTCACTAAAATATCCATCTTTATTAATGGATAAAACAGATCCCTTGTTTTAGACAACAGCATCATAAAATAACCGATATAATAAGCTTTTAGTGTGTGATTTGTTTTTGTGTTACCGGGAAATGTCTCATTAACGATCATTTAGAATCACGTGATTGAATCAAGACATAGTAATAACGTCATAATTCTGTGCGAAGGTACGATTTTCTATGAAGGGCTATTCATTGTTCGTTGACAAGTGTTGTTTGAAGGGGACTGACTTTTAGATAACATAAACCGAACCACGGTATATCTTTTATCTACGAATAATACCCGTGACCAGAAAATAGTGATTGACAAGCGCCACTTGCAGATGTTCCCCGGAAATAAGGTAAAGTAATGGCCGGTTTCATTGACACATGTCTTTCGCACCGCGTACACTCTATGGACAGTAATTCAGCATGACAAGACGGGACGACCAATAACAGTGTAAGAAATAACGGTTTTTGCTACGTCAATGCAGAAGCGTGAACCAATTAAAAAAGACATTAGGAGAAGTTGTTGTGTCGGATTAAATAATTCTGTCCAATGGTATCGGAATATACGGATAACTGAAGATATGATTGGCGAGAGAAACGGAGCTACGAGGAGACAAATGCTAGTTTTGCGGCTGTAATTGGCAGGATCGAAGCCAATGTGAGGGCGAAGGGCGGGACCGCACGGTGTCCGCCAAAGGGGTGTAAACGAGGGAAAGATACGCAGGAAGGAGAAGCTGGCTGCTGGTGGCGAAGATGGCGGATGGAGACAGCGGGAGCGAGCGCGGTGGAAGCAGTGGAGGTGGGGGTGGCAGCGGCTTCCAGCATTTCCAGAGGGAGCAGGAAACCCAGGAGCTGGCGTCCAAGAGGCTCGACATCCAGAACAAGCGCTTCTACCTGGACGTGAAGCAGAATTCGAAGGGCAGGTTCATCAAGATAGCGGAGGTCGGAGCCGGGGGCTCCAAGAGCCGCCTGACCCTCTCCATGTCCGTGGCGGCCGAGTTCCGCGACTATCTTGGGGACTTCATTGAACACTACGCCCAGCTTGGGCCGAGCAGCCCGGAGCAGATCGCGCAGTCCTCCGGGGGCGAGGACGGTGGGCCGCGTCGGGCCCTGAAGAGCGAGTTCTTGGTCCGAGAAAATCGAAAATACTACCTCGATCTCAAGGAGAACCAGCGGGGAAGGTTTCTCCGGATCCGACAGACGATCAATCGCGGGCCCGGCTTCGGAGTAGGGGGCCCCGGAGGCGGCATGCAGGCCGGGCAGACGATCGCCCTGCCGGCGCAGGGCTTGATAGAGTTCCGAGACGCCCTGGCCAAGCTGATAGATGATTATGGCGGGGACGACGAGGAGCTGACAGGCGGCGCCGCCGCCGGGGGCTACGGCGAGCTCCCGGAGGGCACATCGATCATGGTGGACTCCAAGCGTTTCTTCTTTGATGTCGGGTCCAACAAATACGGCGTGTTCCTGAGAGTCAGTGAGGTGAAGCCGAGCTACAGGAACTCCATCACGATTCCCTTCAAAGCGTGGGGCAAGTTCGGCGGCGCGTTTTGCCGGTACGCCGAAGAGATGAAGGAGATCCAGGAGAGACAGAGGGATAAAATGTACGAGCGGAGAGAGGAGTCAGAAGGGGAGGACGTGGACGACGACTGACTGCGGCTCACCGGGCTCATTAGAGAAATAAAATGTACAAAAAAGAGAAAAAAAACCGCTGAAGTCCACCACATTAGAGTAATGTTTCCGAAATGCAGAAATGACATAATGTGCATGACAAATCGACATTTAATACAGACAGGGATGCATTGTTTTAAAAGCAGAGTTATATGATAAGTGTTTTTTTGGTCATAGATTGGGGAAAGAGACGAGTATCTATAACTTAGGACATATCCCATCATATCCCATGGGTTTGTCCTCCAAGCATATCGATCAACTCGCAAATGACGCATTTAGTTTTTTTTTTTTCTCCGAGAAAAATATTTTAAGTGCTTAAAACCTGGATATTGATTCTAAACAAATATTTCATAGTCTAGTTAAGTGATGCCCTCGATGAACGGAGTGAAATAACCAGCATTCATTGTATTACCATTATTAGCGAGGTCTGTCCTGCGCAGAACAAGTTTGTAATAATCGCATCTACAAGGACTTTCCGACTGTCCGTTTATGGAACAGCAGTTAAACAGATCTATCACTATTAACCAGAAAATTCAGCGACAAACACAGTAGGTATACATAAGACCAATTTGGTTGGAGGGGATAGATGAAATAGGCACTAACAGGTACCAACTTTGTTGCAATAGCTCTCGACGCTAAAGATCGGCTGCATAAGCAGGTGTGGAGATTATGGGACGAAGCGCTTGATTTACATTGAGTTTAAGGGAGGATTTAGATGCGTGATCACCTTCGAGTGACCGGCGTAGATGAGGTTTCACCGAGCCCATGCGAAATAGCTGCGATGTCTGTATGAAGTACGGACCGTGTTTCACAGTCGTTTTAAAGCTGCTGGGACGTAAAAGAATAACTGACGGGAAGGAGAAGAGCAAGGCAACACGTGTCCTGCGCCCCCTCCCTCCCCGTGCGGACACCTGGAGCATCATTACTACTCTTCAAGTTTATAAGAACTTACTACTGGATATGTGCTTTTTTGGGGGGATGTGTGTGTGTGGGGGGGGGGTCATCTAAGGGGAGTAACAGATCAACAGATAGCTTGGACCTTGATATAAGGTAACATCAGTCATTCTTTTACTTCGAAATGTTTTAGCGACTGATCAGTTTGAATCAGTGGAATTAAATCCCAGAGGGGGACTTCAGTGCGCTTTCTGTTGGACAGATGGGTGAATGGGTTAAAAAAAAAAAAACTGCAAACAGCTGAAAGATTATAGTTAAGAACTGAACAAACCAGCATAACATATTTTTAAATACTTTAAATGGAAAATATATAAATCACAGAATTATAAGAGATTGCATAACAGGCTTATTTGATAAATTAAGCTTGGATACAAAGTTTGTCTATGTGGATTTTTTTTATATACATATATATATATATATATTCTGTAAGGTCGTCTTTTGTGTCAAAGATAGTATGGAGGCCTATGCTTCAAAATAAATCAGATGTTTTGATAGACAGCAATTTCTAATTTTCCCCTTTTCCTTTGATTTCATGCTGCCCTAATGGGCTTTCGCCTGTGAGACCCGCCCTGTTTTGAAGGAATGTTCCTCTCTGTCACGGTGAAGTTAGCTTCAGGATGGCGGCGTTGGATGTGTTCTGGGGCTTCTTCATGTCTGAATTGTGCATGTTTATTCATGTTTTCAGCTGCCATGTGTTAATTTATTGCGTATTCTGATTTACTGTATGTCGGCCTGTTAATCACCTGTGGGAAAGATTTCGGCTTTTCGTGGGAGAGAGAATAATTGGAATGACGGAAACATTTCTGGGTCCCAGCTGCACGTCGAGATGCAGAAATCTGTATCCCCCTGTCCAAACGGAGAGACTTTCCCTGCTTAGAGGGCTGTTCATATAATCCTTCAGTCTTTAATTTCCTTTCTTCACACACTCTTCTGCATAAAAGCATTTCTGTCAGGCCATTTGGGAGCAATAGTGTGTGACAACTCTCACAGTTACCAAGCTGAGTAGGCTGAGATGGCAGCTGCTTCAGTCCTACGCTCTACTGTACGTTTCTGCCGGGATCCTTTAAGTAATTACATTGTTTTTTTTTTTTTTTTTAATATATTTTTGCTGGGGAGAAACCGTCTGAGCTGCTCAGTGGAAAGAATTTGGATGTGGAAGATGAGACCTGAAAGATGAATAAATGGAGATGCGTGTGAATTGAACACGTTTCATTTTGGCTCCACGGAGTTTCAGAAATGGAGCCAAAATGGCTGCCTGGGGTGGCGGGGGAGTTTGGTTATCATCCAAAATCGTGTAAAGCATTTTTTTGCCGGGCACGAAACGGGGCAGTTGAGGTGAGACGGCATGCTTTAGCGCTTAGTCGGGCTCCGGGGCGCTTTGAGGGTGCTCTTGTTACTGTCAGTCGCAGGATTGCGTTGCCTCTGTCGCTGCTGAGGGCCCTGGGGTGCAGACCTTCCCACTGACGTCACAGGTGATGGCAGACGTCCATTATGGGATGCGTGTGAGTGAAGAGGCTCCTGTAGCCTCACTTACAGTTATACAAACTCCTAAGTCCTTCGCCGAC
Organism: Brevimyrus niger; assembly: GCA_015164015.2. Classification (NCBI taxonomy): domain Eukaryota; kingdom Metazoa; phylum Chordata; class Actinopteri; order Osteoglossiformes; family Mormyridae; genus Brevimyrus; species Brevimyrus niger. The sequence continues at coordinate 29,755,164 of JAABNY020000119.1, forward strand.
TGATGGAAACTGCCGTAACCTCCAGTCAGCTTCACGTGTCTTGAATGCAGCGTCTTCTTAACCAGGTTATGGAGGCAAGGGGAGTGACCTTGTCAGGGTGTGTAGATGGGCTTCAAGAGGGAGGCGGTCCAAACAAGCATCACTGGTCGTAAAAGGTTGGATGGGTAAAAGTAACTTATGATTGTGATTTAGTGGACGGCTCTCTTCTCTATTCATAGAAACATATGGCGGACGTCTGAAACAGGAACTTACTTTGAAGCCATTGTTCTGTCAGTTTTGTCTGCAGGTGTTAGTGATCAGCTGTTCCTCTGCATGCTGATCTCTTGCACCTTGATGAAATCACGTCTCTCGGACAGAGGGAAGCTTGTAAGTGTGACGCGGCAGGAACAGCTGCACTCGGTCACGGCCCACCTCCCTCTGTCAGCTGTCGTGGTGCCCCAGAATGGTGC
>JAABNY020000119.1:29841374-29855133 GCA_015164015.2 Brevimyrus niger
TGTACACCCTCAGGTGTAAATCAGTCAGTCCACCCTCATTTTAATAATGTACACCCTCAGGTGTAAATCAGTCAGTCATTTTGTTCTGAACCCAGTACTATTATTGTAAGACATTATTTGTATTACCAATGTGGTCACCTAAGTATAAATAAATTAAATAGCATTGTAGCTAAATGCTACATGTATAAGGGTACTGCCATTTTTACTACTATTTCCCCAAAAGGACATCTAAAGTACAACTAAAAATTGTTATTTGACATAGATAGCAAATCTATACATCAAAGATATCTAAAATCCATTTAATAGGAAATCATACGTGGTTCTACTAACATTAGCTGATGTAAAGATCTAAAATTTCTTTTTCAGACACTTATCAGATTTATATACTCTGCAGTCACTGCTGGCAAGTAGCAGTAGAGACACGTAACACGATGAAATTGTAATTAAAATTGTAACAAAATTATTATTGGGCTACTTAAGAAACATTGTGGAGCTATTTTCAACAGACCACTCAAAGGACCATAACTAGACAATAGGCCAAAAGTTACCTTCCGAAGCATGGCTTCTGCCTTTGACACACTGAAGGATCTGGCTGAAAAAGAATATCAGTGAAAAATCATTCATTCTTCATGGAAGTGTTAATTTCAGTAGAAATGTTTCCAATGGAAAGACATACGTTTCTACTTAGCTTCAATTATAATGCTAAGCTACTGTAAAAATGAGCATATATTGTACAATTGTAATATTTAACAGAAATAAATTTGCATTGCAATAAGCAGCTTCAACTTAAGGCACGGTGCCCCTTTTATAACCAAAACATACCCATATAACCTTTAACTTGCTCTGTTGGTTATCAGCTGAAATATACACACATACAAGCAGACTGGAAGGAAGGGCAGTTGATCTCATGCCGTGGACTGTCGACTACATCATTCACTAAAAGAGCTGTACGCAAGTTTATACTTCTGGCAAAATTTCAGCATAGTTTAAAAAAAGCAAGGATGGAATGCAGTTGTGGATCATGAGTCCCTAAGGGTGATGATGCACAAGGTAACATTTTGAGCAATGTTGCCTGGTGATATTGCTAAGTGAAGATGCTTGGGCACCTTCTCATTGAGAATGGGCAGCAAATTTCTATCTGGACCATTTTGATCTCAGGCAGTCTGCAATTTTTTGAGATCCTTGAATCATGATGCTAGCTGTCACTCCCCGCTCGTGCCGTTCCTCCTGTGTGCCACGCCCCCCCCCGTTAACCTCGTGTGGAATCCCCATGTCATCAGCTGTTTCCAGTCTTCGCTGTTCCTGTGTATTTAGGTTTACGTTAGAGTACGTTTCCCCAGCGCCGTCATCAACGTCGCTACCTGTCGTGGCTCGTGTGCCTTGCTGTTCTGTATTGTTCTCCGAATAAATCCCTTGTTACCCGACTTCCCGACTCCTTTCCTGGTCCGAGCTCCCGCTCCCTTCGTGACACTAGCAGCCAATCACATGACTGACTTGTGGCTTCAGAAAAATTCAACAAAAATGGCAGCCGTTCAGAGGCCATGGAGTGTCTCCTTATAGCTTTTTACGACAGTAAGTTGTCTTGTGTAAACTTCAAATAGGGAATTTGCCTAATTTTATGCTTAAAATGCCAACAGACACCCAACTTTATCTGTTAAGGCTGTAATTTAGACATTTAATTTTGTTTACAAAATGCTACCTGCTGTTGCCGACTGTCTGTTGCCTGGATTAGTTGCCCTGTGTCTTATCTGGTTGCAACATTGCTCAGAAAGTTGGCCCAGGAATCATCACCCTAAGAAATTTTACAGAAATCAGAATGTATCGTACAGTCGTGTCTCGAGAAGTGAAACCAAATCAGTGTATTAGCACCAAGCAAACCTGGTAAGGCCTCTTGATTTATCAGTTTTGGTTTTGTAATAATCTGGAAAAATAATAATCAGAATGCAGAATGTACACGACTGCCTTTTACAGCAGATAGAACACTATTTAGATCCCATCATTAGACCTAGATCCCTAAATTTTGCTGGCTCATATTATGAGTCATACAATACTTTCATTAAAAAATATGCATTTATATAAAAAGGTACAGAGCGTACAATACTTTGGACCAGCGTCAGCTAAACAAACCTGTCTGATGTAATGATACTCTGAGCGCTTAGAGTTGCTGTCAAAACAGGACAGAGACAAAGCGACTTCCCTGTTAGCTCGGATCTAAGAACATTCAAGGTCATTTGTGCACTAGAGGTTGGCCACATTAGGAACTGGTTGTTCAAGCTATGACACAAATAAGTTCACACAACAGCACCCTGCTTACCTTACTATAACAATGTAAGAACACAAACATTTTGGGTTCACAACTGCAATTGTTTTTACACAATAGGCCTTTAAAAGGGGAAAATTATAACTACCATCATAATCAGATAACACACAATGGGAAATCTTTTTCCACAAAAGAATCTTTAATGCGTTAACCTTATTCTTGATTGCCACAGAAATAACTCAGGGTGGCAAATTAGTGGAGAAGTCGTCAATTTCAAATTGCATTGGCCCACTGCTTTTCATCTATATGTTTAACTTCGACATTCTTATCACAAAGACAGGTCACTGACTTCAGAATAAGTCACATATGCCACAGTATAAAGTCCATCCTGTCAAAACATATTGACTGATCTGATTCCAAGAGATGTGCCCAACTAAATATTCTGCAAACAGATTTTTACAGCATTGTTGACTTTGATAAACAGGTTCTGGATGTACAAAAGTTTTCCTAGCCAATTTTGCTTCTTTACTGGTGAAGCCAGTTACTATCAGAATGGTCAGTGTTCATCTATGTAAATATATGGAATTATGATGTTTTCCTAACTCTGTTTTCATTACAAACTTGTATGAGCTCTGCTCATATTCAACAGTAACAATACACTGTTGCTGGATTAACAGACAAATAACTTGTGTGCTGTTATTTAATTTCTATCAGAATGGATCACAAGCGTACAAGTACACAAGTATACAATGGAAGTTACTTTTAAAAGTGAAAATCTGCTATGACCTCAACAGATTCCTTACAGATTCAGGTCAACATCTATAGTAAGGTGTCTCATAAATGGAGTCTAAGGTTGTGCTTGTACGGACATTTCCTCATACACGTCACTACTAAGTTATACAAATTCACTAAATTAACTGCTGTTCCAAAATGCTTGTTATTTTGTATAAAATGTAATATAATCATTAAGTATGACTGGAGGTTGGAGTAACAATCTATGTATATACAACCAGGGGCCCTGCAGAAGATTTTGGGCCCCAAAAAGGCACATCAGTCCTCTGAGTGCCTCTCAGTCTAGACTAATCCAGTTATTTTCCAAATTTTTTAGGGCCTCTGTCAGTCCCTCGGAATCGCCATCTTAAGGCAGTCCTGTATACAATTTGCCAGAAAATTTGCAGATACAAGACAGCTCTAATTGCTGGGTGGTATTCTGATAAGTTCTTGAAGAAGCAGGGGGATTTGTTTGAGTTTTAATTACAAAGCCTGTGTGTTTAAATATCACAGATATTACAAAGCAGCAGGTGATACACACATACAATTAAAAAGTGTTGTGTGAGATGTGTATAATCCTAATCATCACTGGCTCTACTTTTCCTGTGTTTGATAAAATGGCAAATGATTATGTAATGAATATGTATTAATTAACCACAAACTAAGTCTTAGTCACATACTGATCACATGTTAATTCATCATTAATGAATCATGACTCATGTTTACTCACAGTTACTATGTATCATTATTATTACCACTACAAGAACATAAGAAATTTACAAAAGAAAGGAGGCCATTCAGCCCACGTAACAACAAGAGTTACCTATATATTAATTCTGAAAAACTTTGTGATCTACAGAAGGAACTGCTGAAGGAATAAATCATGAATAACACAAGTAAAATAAATGTTTAATGAATTAATGAATCATGACATCTTTTATGAAGTAGCGACTATATATGTTCATGATTTGTACTTCAGTAGTAAATGAGTTATTACTAAGTATTTGTGCCCCATCAAGTAAAGTGTTACTGATGATTCTAAATTCTGTGTAGGGGTACTGAGAATTGTTACAGAAGTTATAAAGTCAGACAGTAGGAAAGACAATAAATTGCAGACGCTCCTCTGCTTGCAAACTTTCAACTTATGAACTTTCAGACATACGAAGGAAGACGACTCTAAGTCCAAGTTGTGTTCACTGGGCTCCTGTTTCCTGTTCGCAACACAATTTTTTTTTCTCTACCCCAATCCCTCCCAGTACGACTTCTGGCCGCTACTCCCAACGCGCAGCGAGTAGCGTGCGAACTCCCAGCATCCTAGATCTTAGTACTTGCGTATATCCTTAAAATGATGATGGATAACGACTTACGGACATTTCAAGTTACGAACGGCCGTAGCTTTTGTGCAAGTTGTTCAAAGCATAAAATGAAATGTATGTAAATCAAAAACAAGATACAGCTTCTCTCCAAATTACAAGCTTTCAGAAAACAACTGAGAAATTAATTGCCAAGAATTAAATCTAAAAAATTGGGGCACATTCCAAATCTGCCGGTAATATTGCGTCACCTCTGAGCCAGCGAAGCAGGAAGTGGTCATGCTGGGCTGGAAGCTGTGGAAGTATATCCTGGATTCTCTCTCGCAGCTAGAAGTAAAAACAACATCAAATACAGAAAACATAAAGAAATGGGTGATGAGAGCTAAGGAGGGGTGGATTTACGGCGAATAACTATAGATCAATACCATGCCAGATGCTCACAGTTTTCAGTACCAGGATGGTATTAAACAGGAGACAGCTAGTCTTTCCATGATCTACGCTTTAGTGTTTGCGTAGGTGCTAAGGTACCAGGTCCATCGTGAACAAAACACCCTAAAGATGGTCCTACAAATGAGTCCCACCACCCAGGGCCCCTGTGTGGGCACAACCGATTCATTCCGATAATCAAGCATCCCAACTGGAAAAAAGTCTGACATTGACCCTCTGCCCAAAATACACACACAGAAACTCACATGAACCTATAAGATGTTCTGTCTTTCTAACCCCTATAAGACAAATATTTGGAAATATTTGTTCTTGTGGGATTTTGAACTTTGACCAGGCCACAGTGAACATCCACTTAATTAATTAAATATTGTCTTGTTAAAATATACTCTTTTTTTTAATTTTTTTACAGGCCTGGCTATATGATTTGTCATCATTATAATGTAATATACATTTTTTTTTTGAATAAGCATGGTTTCAAAATACATGTAACACATTGTTACATTTAATCAAAAACAAGTATTTGTTCTAATTCCCAATGGATTGTTAAAGTAAATAACAGCAAACGTACTTTCAAAGATAAGCAAATCCAGGAACTTTAAAGTGGTGCTGCAACATATATTCGGTCATTTCTATAAATTCATGTTTCGAATAAAAACACATGAACACTTCGGCAAGTTGTCGAATTGCAGAGATGTCAGTTTTCATTCGGCGTTCTTAAGGACGGGAAAAGGCGATACATACAGCATATTGATTAAAGGAGAAAAAGGACAGAGGGAAGGAATGGAATGAAAAACAGTCGGAGGTCTGGCATTTTTTTCCCCACAAGTGGGATACGGCTGTTTGCAATGCGAAAAACGATAAAATGGCCTGGCATGGGCCTACAGAAAGACCTTTTGTAACTTACCGGTGTAATTGAGAGTTCCGTGAGGTGGTCTGTTAGCTTTTAAGGTATAATTAACACAATAAGAGTACCTGCTCTATCTCTCTCTCTTTTTTTTTTTTTTTTTTTTAAAAATCATTTTCCGACAATGCCCTTGTCGAAATAACCGTTAGACAACTTTATCTTTCACTTTTTTTGGAGATAAGGCAATTTAGTTATTGTCAAGATAAGCAAATTAATATATTATATAGAAAAAATAAAAAAAATGCATAGAAATCTAATAGCAAAAAATTCTAGTTCTAAATTCTAATAATAGCAAAAAAAAGTTCCAGCAACAAAAATCATCAGCATTTATTTAATCTGGAACTGATATGTTATTTTTACAACATTGACAAAACATCAAACTATTTATCGATTTGTGGGCAAAAATAAAAAATAAACGAATCATTCGTACATCAAAAGTTAGAAAACATCGACTGCATATAACAGTGGTCTTCTTTTAATCCCTTAATACCCCATACAAGTTTTCCACCTCGGAGGTAAATAGATATATTTGTTAGGGCAAAAAAGCAGCGCAGCGACTTAACCAAACTAAGGAGCTACGGAGCTCACCTGCTGCAGGGCTTCGGATTGCTTCGGGCTCAGATCGCCCACACGGCCGCTCATTCTGCTCCCGGACCCGGACCACGTACTGGATGCGGCGCGCACCGGCAGGTGCCGAAACCTGCTGTCCCTCCTCAGCGACCGGAACCTGCCTCCCAAAGCAACGCCCCCCCTCCCTAAACGGCCAATTAGACCGCGTTTACATTCCGGCCGCCGCCTTCTCAACAGGCAGGTCAGCCCCAGAAAATGCGCATACAAGTAATACAACACTCCTGTTGGTCTGTATCAAAAATCCAGTGGCCGATTAACATGTTAGCAGAGCCCTAGGCTACACTAATCGTAGGCCCCTCTTCTTGTTCCACTCCCCAAAATGATACAACTAACTGTAAAATTATTAAATAATAATAATAACTGTAAGATAATCAAAGAGAATGTGACTTTGTACCAAACGAGAGCAATAACATCGGTTATAGGGGAACAATGAACAACCCGGCAAGCTTACAATTTCACGTAAGTCACATGCGACAACCAGAAAGAGCGCAGCAGATACCCCATTGAATAGACCCATCTCAACAGTGAAACCATACAACATTAATTACACTCTGATCCAGTGCGTGTCAACTGCATCCACCATGCGCTCTCAAGACACATTTACCTTAGATAACTTTACGGAGAAAGGAAAATTCCAATAGAATGTACAGCAACCATTATAAGCATTTTAACGTTTTAATGTTTAATGTGTCTGTTAAGACAGACTCCGTATAACAAACGGCACACCGATACCAGAAAATAAAGGACTAATTCTAAAAACAATTAAATTAGGTAGCTAGTCGGCCTGTAGGGGCATTGATGAGCCTGTTCATTAATCAGCCCCCGAAAAAGTCCACCAGATTACGTAGGATAAATAACTCTGAGTAGAAAATAGGACTGAAATGTGGAGGGGACCCAGCAAACTTAATGATTACTTAAAACAGGCAAATTTCCATTGCCACCACAAACAATAAACTACATCTGTTAATACAATGGTAGGTAATTTGTATAACTTATACTTAAATATACCATGCTGTCTCTAGTCTGTACTCAATAGTTTTTGTCAGGGTGAATTTGACTAGCTGTACTGCCTGAAGGACGACATCCAACCCGGCGGGCACATGCTGAGCGACAAGACCATCAGCGGGCGGGACGCCGCATGGAAGCCCGTCTCAAAAGCGCTGTTTGTGGACCTTGAGCCCACTGTGGTGCGTGGGTCGGGAGACTTCCAGTGGCGCTGAGATAACTGGGCATATCAGATTTTGTGATTCCTTTATTTCCATCAAGTTTTTTTTTATGGACCAATTCCCCTTCCCCGAAAAAACACTAACGAACTTCTCGTTTAAGACGCAAGGTGGCGATGTCGCGCTCGTAAAAGGCGCCATTGGACTAAACGTTTGAGCCAATGGGGAGGTCGCCGTTTCCGACGCGATGGAAGTAAATTCGGGTAACACCTTGCCCCTATGTTTGCCTGGTGCCTCCGGATGTAGCCTTGGGTAGCCTATGCATTAATCCACCAGTGACCTTGACCCACATGAGATTAAGTCAATCGGACCTGCTTGAGCATTACATTAGTAAAAGTAACTAAAACCAGAGCCTGCAGTGCTTGCGATGGGACTGATAACAATGCTAGTCGAGATTTATGGCTTCAAGTCTGGGTTGTAAAAGGCGTGGTTTCTTGGTGTGTTAAGGATTCGTTTTAGATGGTGTTAGTGTACAGTATAGATGCATTCATAAAATGCACTGACCTGAACACGATGAATTATCTCTTGCTAGGATTCGAGCAGGGGGTTTGCCAAATCAGGTAATTCATTCTGCTTTTTAAAATCTTGGTTACATAGTTTTATTTAGAATTGCTTTATTGCTTAATAGCTGGAAGTGTCTTAAATACGACGTTTATTTTTAATACTATGATACTCCGTGAATTCCGTATGTAGCCTATAATGTTAAAGTATTTTCCCAACTAATCGGTTCGTACAATAAACACATTAAATGAATGTATGCTTGAAGTTGCTTAGGTGAAGGATAATTTGTCAGCCTAGTATTGCAATATCCAGTTTGTTTAAAATTGAGCGTCCTGAATATCTGCTTTTAGATGAGGTTCGCACGCGCATATACGGCCGCCAGTTCTTAGAATTTAGTGATCAGTTGTCATTGTTGACACACCACGATGCACAACAACGAAATGTGTCCTCTGCATTTAACCCATATGTGACATAGCAGCTGCAGGGGGCTGCTAATTCAGCGCCCAGGGAGCAGTGCTTGGGATGCGGTACCTTGCTCAGGGTACCTCAGTGGTGCCGTGCTGGTCAGGGATTCGAACCTGCGATCGTTCGTTCCACCCAGAGCAGCTTATAACTGATGCAGCCAATAACTATACTGGAGGACAGTACTCCATTAGCAAAGCCATTGTGGACATGATACTGGACCGGGTTCGAAAACTGGTAGAATTTCATTTTATACGTCATATTTTTGCTGAGAACATAATGACGGCCTATTGCTAAATCTCACAATTATATATGTAACGTGTTTGTTTTAGTTTATGAAGTAATTTGCTTTGGCAGCCCTTGGTACTTATGAAGTACGTTATGAAATTCACTTTGATGGCGGTTTGTTTTATAGAAGCAGTTCCTCCTTGTGCAAACTTTTCCCTATAAAAACAAGGTTTGGGTAATATTTACCTTTGTATTTCTGATGAATAGATTTTACTTCTGTTTACCTTTCAGTCTGACAGGGAACTGGGCTCTAAACTTTCCTCATCCTTCACGTCTGTGGAGGAGGCTGTTCAGGGTTCGCCTCTCCTGCTCATGGAGAAACTTTCCGTCGATTTTGGAAAGAAGAAAGAGGTCCAAACGGGAATTCAATGTTTATCCTACACCACAGGTATAATATTTTTTTCTGATTAAGACATTTAATGAAGTCTAACTAATGTAATGTCTTTATTAACACACTTAATGAATTGAACAGAAGAAGCAGGTGTTCCTGGCTTTGAGACAGTGTAATGTGAAAATGTGCTATGCAATTGAATTGAACTGAAATTTTGTGTGAAATGTCTTTTAAATTGGCACTACAGTTAGCCATGTTGCTGTTAAATTGGACCTTATCAGCCTGTCCCTAAGCACCAATAAGATAACTGCTTGTCTTTTGTTTTGTGTACATCCACCCATAAGCATTCTGACCACTTTGTTTGGCATTGAGGTTCCCATAGCTGTTGTAGAGCCTTATAGCTCCATCATGACCGCTCACGCTACTTTAGGGTATTCAGACCTCAACCTTCATGGTTGACAATGAGGCCGTGTATGAATCTCAACATGGAGCCCCACCTGCACCAACCTGAACAGACACATCGTCCAGTGTCTCCATCACCGAGTTGCAGTGAAAACCCGCACTGGATAAGATTGGTCACCCCTGCCTCAGACGCGTTTGCTTTCTGCCAGACGACCCACGTTTGGTGCCTCCCAGCTCCAGGGAACTGGGTCGGGAAGGACTGACCTAGAGCAAAGATCTCCAGCCTCATTTAGCAGTCAAATCACCTGGGTGACCAACCAGGAAAGCTGAGATGTTTATGTGGCCAACTGGGGGCTCCCAGTGCCGTGTAACAATGATGTCATCTCATTGAATAAAACACAAAACTGAGGTCTTGGCCGAAGGGGGGGGGGTGGCTGTTCCCTACTCTGAGTGACTGAGGCGCCTTTGAAATCTGGCTGCCTAATCATCCCCTATATCTACTGTAACTGGTGAATTCTCTCCTGCCCCTTCACCACCTTAAACAAGCTTTGACAGTATTTGTAATATGCATACATTCAAATTATTAATGTGATTACAAAAACATTATTTTATAACTCCAGGTTGGAGTTATAAACCTGGCCGGAGATCAGGGCTGCCAGCGGCCTTGCAGGGCCCCCCGAGCCTGACCTGGGGTATCCCAAGAGGGCTACTGTGTGTTGGCATGTAAGTGAAGGCTTGGATGAAGGTGAATTCTCTGAAGCCTGTGAGGGTCCGTCAGCCCTGGAGAAAGACTCTGAAGAGGCAGCTGTGGATTCTTTAGTAGAAGATCTGGAAGAAGGAGAATAACTGGCTGCAAAGAAACAATCCCTTCGTTTTGTGTCCTTAAAATAACGACAAGCGTTTCACTGTCAGCCTCAGTTCTTGTTTAAAGGAAACCTTTTCAGCTCTTAAATGTAATTTCCTATGACAGTTCAAGCCATTTTTTTTATCTGCGGTTTGTCATTGAAATAAATGCCTTCAGAGACCTGTGGTTAAAAGGTGTTTGGCGCAGTGGGTATTGTGTGAGAGTCGCCGTGCTTCATACTTCACTCAAGACCACACCCAAGTACCAAATTACGCTTTTTAGACACAATCTTTTCTTGCTTTGTAATTCCTGAAGATTAACACTCCACCACATACTTAAAACTTGGCACTGCATTAACTGCAAGGTAACTGCAAATAGTGTTTAGACTGAGGGATGATGTCATCATAGACTCCATGTGTGAAACATGGTAGAATTGGGGAGCAGGTGCCCCTGAGTTACAGGGTCTTGCAGTTGTGAAAAGGCCAGGAGAGCTACCACAGTGTAATGAACTACACATTAAATGACTTATTCCCTCACACATAATTAAAAATGTACCGGAATGCTTGTATCCGTCAACATCAGATGCTACAATGTTGCATTTGACTTGCAACATATTTCTCATACTTTAATCCTTTTATATGATGTACAATAATGATTAATATATCATTTTAACATGCAAGACACTGTATAGCACAAGAGACTGTGAGGTAATCAAGGTAATCAAAGCGGAAAGCACACTGCCATGTAAGCATGTACGGGAACACACGCTGCATAATGCTCCGACCCATTTTTTTTTGCGTATTTGAAAGAATAGTGTTAATAATTTATGCTATTTTATACTTGTTCTGGTTTCTTAAACACAATTGAATCCCAGATACGAGAGCTGATACTGAGCCAAGAAACTAAACCGTCCAGGAAGGTGGGAAAACATCAATGAAAACTAAATTCTGAATAAGAATGCAAGTATAAAAACGATTTTATTGATTAAAGGTTTAAAAATAGAGGGAACTTCTGGAGGAGTTTACTACATCTTTCCTTAGTTATACAATACAGAATTACTGATCAACATATTTTACAGGAGTGTCAGAATTTGTTTACAATACATGAGGGTTTATATAATAAAATAATAGGGCTGTAATAACTGTGTACGGAACAGAAGAAAATCAACACACAAAAAAGCTATATTTCTGGTACTAGTTTTAGTTTGGCAGTCATTAATGTATTATATTGTATTAAATGGCAAAATGTTATTTCCCTAGATTTTTGAATGTACCACGGTTTCTCTAGTAAATAAAATCATCATCCAAACCACTTCAGCACAGAAGAAAGGGAACAGAAACCAGCTGAAGAGTAAAGAAACACATCTGCTTGTAGTAGAACATCTGACCAACAGAAGTTAGAGAACATGGTAGAAAGTGAACGGGGCTTGGAAGCGGCGGACTTGCATGCATGCCGCTGGTCTACGTCTAATGAGGCTTACAGAGGTTCTCGTATGACTGTCCCGAGTCTACGTCTAATGAGGCTTACAGAGGTTCTCGTATGACTGTCCTGAGTCTGCGTCTATGAAGCGGCAGCCAACAGGCGGCTGGAAACAAAACTGTTTGTGGTCAAAAACAGTCTGACCTTAAACAAGAACATGGCTGTATGTTTACCCAATAAATCTCGCACCTCCTGTCATCTGATCTACGCAGAAGGAGTCTCCTCCTATGACTGAACTGAAAAGTAACAGCAAAAAAAATATAGAAATGGTTTATCAACATGTTAACAAAGTGCAATTTTCTTACAGCTTGATACGAGTCCAAATACGTTATACACACACACACAAAAAAATATATTGCAGCTCAAATGAAACCTCTAAGACTTGATTTGTGATATGAATCAGTCCTTCACTGCAGATGGCGATAGCAGCTGGCCATGCTCACGGCAGGGTGCTTCACATCAACCGCTGCAATTAATAAGGTACAACCTGGGATTTGGGCAGAGAAGCCAAGTGGGATGGATTCAGAAACACCATGATAATCTCCAGAAGTGTTTTGAAACTGCAACATATATATATATATATATATATATAGAACATTATCTTTCCAAAACCTTGCAATCGTGGAATAGTCCTAGCAAATACCTGACCTAGGCCAGGGGGGGCCACGCGGCAGGCCTCACCAAACAGTCCTAGGTGTCAATAATGGAAGACTGACATCCGAGGTGCCCTTTTGACAGGCCAGATGACAGATGATTTAACATTAGTCAGGGACACATTTAATGTCACTTTCCATATTATGTTTAAAGGACGTGGAGTGAATTTACATAAATATAGCAGTACTTCCTAACTCCCAACTCCACCCAACAACTACAAAACCAAGATATTTTTACCTGGAAGGATCTCTATGTAGTATTCTGGAAGGATCTCTATGTAGTATTCCTACTCTATATACATAAACACAACAGAAGTACAGAGCGAGGAGAGAATTAACACATCTTTGGTTGCAGGTTGCAACAAACCTGATGTTTTGACTACCCACCAAAATAATGTTTACAATAAAAAAAGTTAGCTGGATTTTTGTAAAACAGTAGTTCTGTCAGTATTTTTTGCATATGTACCATGTCTATGAGTCCTGATATTTGCAGAATCTCCAGTCTGCAGGGCTACATTAATGCTTGTTTAATATTCCACGCAGAGAACAAAAAAAAAAAAAAAAAAAAAAAAAAAAAAAAAACTTCACCACACAGTGAAGAAGCCAGAAAACCTTATTATGAGTGTGATCTCTGCAAAGAATGACTTTCTGGACCAGATGTAACTACTAAATAAATTCTGAAACCAAGAATCAGTCACCCTGCCTGACTGGATTAAAACGAATAACGAAGAGTCTACTTCCCTGCCAGAAGGTTAGGTTGCATTACGTGGGCGTCCATGCTAACAGTTGCTGAGCGACAGGAGCACACAGTCCTGTAAGTTGGTGTATTGCACCTTGAATGCAGCTGGAGACAGGGCTTGTGAAGGGGGGGGGGTGGATAGGCATGAATGGATCCCAACTCCATTCACCAAATTACTGCACAATAAAGCCTGGCTGTGGGGCCATACGGGGAGGGGGCCTCTGGGGAAGGCCAGCGGGATACTGGGGGAGGAAGGGGTTGGGGTAGCCTGGGGTTTGGCCCGGCACTTGGCCCGGCATGGGTCTGCCCATCCTGGGGGGGACAGCCGGGTAGGGGACAGCTGGGTAGGGGACAGCTGGGTAGGGGACAGCCATGGGCTGGGGAGCTGGAACCTGAATTGGAGTGGGGACAGCTTGGCCAACCGGGGGTGGCGGCCCAAAGTGTTTTTTCCCCCCACAGAAAACTATATAACTAATGATTTCTCATCACTGTTTCCTGCACATCCACCCAAC
>JAABNY020000119.1:29912726-29924976 GCA_015164015.2 Brevimyrus niger
TGTGTCTGCAGTGCGAGTCTGTGTCTGCAGTGTGAGTGTGTGTCTGCAGTGAGAGTGTGTGTCTGCAGTGCGAGTCTGTGTCTGCAGTGCGAGTCTGTGTCTGCAGTGCGAGTCTGTGTCTGCAGTGTGAGTGTGTGTCTGCAGTGAGAGTGTGTGTCTGCAGTGCGAGTCTGTGTCTGCAGTGTGAGTGTGTGTCTGCAGTGAGAGTGTGTGTCTGCAGTGCGAATGTGTGTCTGCAGTGCCAGTGTGTGTCTGCAGTGATAGTGTGTGTCTGCAGTGCGAGCGTGTGTCTGCAGTGCGGCGATCTGAGAGCAGAGGCTCACGGGAGTTGTGCAGGTCCTGGTCCGTCTCTTCCTGGCCAGACATCTCTCTCCTGCTTGGGCCGCTCCGCTCGCTGTGGTTCCCGTGGCAGCCTCTGTCTGCAGAGCAGCGGCTCCGCTGTTTACGCCGGTGACCCCGCGCCGTCGCCATGCCGATGTATATCGACTGGTTATCTGCATGCGTGGCAGGAAAAGAGACAAACAACTCAGCAACATTTTGGTCAGAAGTCTCACAACAGAAAAACAATATAACTGGGCTGACCAACCACCCCCATGCAGTGACATGTGGCTCTGTAGCCCACACACACACACACACACACACACACACCCCTGACATGTCTGACATGTTCCCTCGATGGACCTCAACAAGCTCTCGGGTCCATATGACTCCCAGCAGTTCCTGACTGTGGTTCCTGCCATGACTCTGTGTGTGGAGTTTGCCTCTTCTCCCCTTGTCATTGTGGGGTTCCCGTTAGGTTCTGGTTCCCCCTCCATGGTCCAAAAACATGCTGAGTTCCCAAATTGCCTGTAGGAGTAGAGCCCTGCGATGGGTTGGTGTCCCTCGGTTATTTCCTGCCTTGATCCCATAGCCTCCGGGTTACGCTCTGAACCCCTGCCATGGGTTGGTACCCCATCCTCAGTGCTTCCCTGCCGTGATCCCATAACCTCTTGGGGAGGCCCTGGGCTGCCCTGACCTTGAATGGGACAGGTGGTTTAAAAAATGTATGCATGGTGGAAGTCATGTTCGTTTCTTGCTAAATACCCTACATTCATATACATCCGGCATTGCAAGTCTCGAATATGACCTTGGCACAGAATTCCAGAGCAAATCGCTATTGTCTCCCTGCCCCAGATCACCACTCCAAATCACCAGTATCCCCTAAACTGTAAGCGTTACCCTGGTAACGCTCATTGGTTTCAAGCCCCGGATGGATGGACAACCTATTTTGCTCTGAACTTCTCAGCTTCCCAGTCGTCCCACAAAGGACGGCGTCTCCACCCGGACATTCCCACGTTCTCTCACCCCCACCCTCCATCCAGCCGCCTGCTGCCGCCCTGCTTCCCAGCTCCTCCTGGTCCATCCTGAGCAGACAAAGAGGAGAAACCGGTCAGGCAGCAGGTTTAAAAGTCACCCTTAAAGAGAGCTGGTCCGCATACATCAGTAGGTGGCTGCACTGCAGTCTGTGAGCTCCTTGTTTTCAGCATGTACGGGACAACATTCTGGTTGGATCCAGTCATAGACTAATTAAAAGTCACCCTGATGTGGGCCTTTGTCTAATTAATCTTCTATTTATAGATTCAGGGTTGGTCAATATTGTTGTACAAGCAGCAGTAGCACAACAAGAAGAAGGCATATGACATTGACTAAACAGCTGTGAATGTCTTAATGTTACGTATAATACAGATCTATCCTGTTTAATGGCAAAAGAAGAAGGCATATGACGTTGACTATTACATTGTTAAACTTGTGGCAACTAATTGTTTTACTCATTTAACAGATGCTTTTGTCCAAAGGATCAATTGACCCAGGAGTGGCTAAGCTGCTTGGGTCAGTTGGAACTCCGGGCTTAACAGCCACACAATTCCTCTGTTGATCATGGGACTCAAACCCACAAATATATGAGGCATATCCCTAAAAACAGAAGGGGGGCCTTATACCTCATGCCTCTGTAACCTTGGATATAGAACACAGTTCTGAAATCGAAATGCCCTGGTATGTGTCACACCAGCAGATCAATAGAAAACTAAATTGGGCCCAAGAGCAATCTTTGGAAAAGGACATTATAAATAAGAGAAATAGTGCATCTCTTTTTTTATCAGGGGACAAAGAACACCCCTATGTCTCTTTGGCAATATTCTTCAATCCTGTGAAGGTAAATTGATGACGAGACATATGTTAACAACTAGGAGTTCACAAACTCCCCCAGACGTATTAGGGGTAACAGCCTTTGTACAGGAATACATTTTCGACAAAGTGTTTATTTGAACTGCACTGTCCAAATGCACATTCCTGTTTACAGTTAATGGCGTTAAGAAACTGCTGTGCTGGATTAACTGAAACATCAGTGTATTACCGCGTATTATCGCTTCTTAGCCGATTATCTGACTGCCCCGCTGTCATGTCAGTGAAGCAGCGAAAAATGTGAAAAAAAATTTTTGAGATGAGGACTCCTTGATGTGTGACTTTCTTGCCCTTTGGCTAATTAATTCTGTCAGATAACCGACCTTCACACTCTTTGAGCAGTACAAGCAGGACCAGCTAATGATTCTGACCGACAGAATCATTGATTGGCCTGAAAAGTGTTCAGACTGGGAACATAGAACAGTGGTACTGTATGCCGCGCATGTCCACAGAACTAGTCACGCTGCCCCTCATGCTCTGAAGCAAGCAGCAGTGTTCATTTTACCATCTCGCAAAATGACGTGACCTCCCCAGCACTCCGAATGACAAAATCAGCCTTCAAAGATGCCTCCTCAATAACGACTGGCACACCGATGAGGGAATAACATCGGCAAACATTCAGACACAAGATATTCCATTTACAAAGGACGTTCTGCGGTCTGCAATCTAATTTAGATATTACTGGTATCAATAATTGTTACCCTGTAATTGTAATTATATTTTGACTCAGTTTTAATTTTTAATCTTCAAACATGAAAACAAGTGTAAATTATGAGCATAGATACACAGGGTGCAGGATCACCCCACTTGTGTTTAATGTCTTTGACATATTTTATGAAAAAGTCATAAAAGCAATATATTACCGACATTCAGCGCAAGCATATTGACTCAGACAGCTTGCCACTTCAACAGTAACCTCATCACAATGCCTCTGCGACGGGAGTTCAACCATAATCACCACCTTCTCTTTCCTGTAACCCTCGGTCTCTGTAGAAATTGCGTTTGGAAACGGGAAAATGAGTGAATGTGCGTTACCTTTGCAGAGGAGTCCAGATGGAATCAAGATGGAAAACAAGAGAACGATTCAATGAGGGTTCATCCGCACCCTCAGCAGTGTGATGGTCCTTCTCCTGGACTGGAATGGAAGACCTGCTGAGGAGAAGAGAGGGGAGTCGTCCAGCCCCCCCTGCTGGCGGCCTCTCAGTGACGGGCACTGGCACCAGGAGAGGCTGAGGCAAGAGATTTGGTCATGTGAAAAATGGGCCACAGGCGTGATTAACACCCCAGGGCAAGGTGCCCAACACCCTTCTGCTGCGGGGGTGGGGGGGGGGGGGCTGGGCCTCAGAGTCTGTCCCAGGTTAGCACTGAGTGAACATGCACGATGGGACAGCTGCCCATCACGGGACACGGCTCTTTAAAAGCTATGTTTGGTTATTATTTTATTCTAATGCAACAGAACAATGATCAAAAATCAAAGCAAACACACATTGATAATTCATGACCACATAACCAAATGCATGAAAATAAAAACAATATAGGGGTCAGCTTTTGATCCAAAGTGTGCACTAAGACCTATAAAAGTGTATTTTTTGAGTTTTGCTATATTAAACTCACATTTTAAAAAGATAGACAGTTAAACGGAATAAGTCTGCCTCATACAGGATTCACCGTGAACAGAATCTTTGAGTATTATTTGTTACATATTCTTGTTACATTTCTTAATTCAAAGAAACTCCCTTGTTCATTTTTTTTTAACTTTCACTTAACTTTAAATGTGATCTTTTATCTCCATCTGCTCGGCGAGTAGCACTTTGGCTCCTAAACCCCAAGGTTTGCGGATTCCAGCCCTTTCTTCCTTTAGGCAAAACGTCACGAGATCAAACTGGCCCCACGGCCAGCAGCTCAGCCTCAAAGAGCCTCAAAGAGCGGCCGTCTCCAAGAAGGAGCGCACATTCTCCAAGGCTGTGCGTGTTCCTGGGAAGAGAGCCGCCGTCCCCAGGCAGGAGCGCACATTCTCCAAGGCTGTGCTCTACGTCCTTAATGAATTTGTGTTATACTTTGCTCATCCTCTGGATGACGCCAATTTCCCATGAACTAATCTCCAGTCCAGTTCACTCAGAGCATAGAGTGTCTACTTTTAAAGATGATCAAAGTGATGCAATATTAAAGCAGTCATTATAATGCATTATAGATACCTATAACTATAACTATTTATAAAAAGGCACAACAAATTACGCCCATTATTATGCATTATGTTTGCTGTTATTTAATGCACTATACATACCTTATGAAAGCGTGCAGAAAGTTACCACTGGGGCAAATATGCAGGACCCTAACCCTACAACTGCAAATACTCCACATAGTCAATGCCTTCTCTTTAGAAGTGCGTAGATCATTCTATCACAACATTCAACTGAAATGTATTTTTCATGTATATATAAATCCTACTTATAAAGCAAAAACAAAAATAGATCAAAGTTTATTTGCAGCTCTTAGTATATTTTTACAATTACATTTATATAGGAATATAACAACATAAGAAATTTACAAACGAGAGGGGGCCATTTGGCCCACCAAGCTTGTTTGGGGAGAACTTTAACATCTCAGAGTTGTTAAAATCTTATCTAGCTCTGATTTAAAGGAACCCAGGGTTTTAGCTTCCGCTACACTAGCAGGAAGACTATTCCACACTCTAACTATACACTGTGTAAAGAAGTGTTTCCTCAAATTTGTTTTAAAATGTTCTCCCGCTAATTTCCACTTATGGCCACGAGTTCTAGTATTTAAACTAATATTGAAATAGCCATTTGGCTGGACAGCATCGAGACACGTTAGAATCTTATAGACCTGGATCATGTCCCCCCTTAGTCTCCTTTGCTCGAGGCTAATCCCTGAATATCTGAATTGTATAGAAGCATTTCACATGTACTGTGATGTTGACTGTGATCTTTTTTTTCTTGATGCACAGCTGAAAGGTTACTTTGTGTTTACTGATATATAGTAAACAGCCCACCTGAAATGGCTATGAAGAAGTTTATCCTTTTTGATGTTTTATTCTCTTTGTACAGCACAACTCAAAAGTTTCCATACAGCGGATTAAACCCTTAATATCTACACTTTAACTTGCACACACATGACTATCTTAACCAAATCTCATATTCTTCCAAATCTCATGCAGCATATTGCAAAGGCATGACAGTCCATCCAGCCTACAGGGCTGTATCCTCAGTGTATATCAACACACCGAGTACCTACATCAACACAATGAGTACCTACATCAACACACCGAGTACCTACATCAACACAATGAGTACCTACATCAACACAATGAGTACCTACATGAACACACTGAGTACCTACATAAACACACCGAGTACCTACATCAACACACCGAGTACCTACATCAACACACCGAGTACCTACATCAACACAATGAGTACCTACATCAACACACCGAGTACCTACATCAACACAATGAGTACCCACATCAACACATCGAGTACCTACATCAACATACCAAGTATTTACATCAAAACAAAGTACCTACATCAAAACAATGAGTACCCACATCAACACAATGAGTACCTACATCAACACACCGAGTACCTACATCAACACATCGAGTACCTACATCAACACAATGAGTACCTACATCAACACACTGAGTACCTACATCAACACAATAAGTACCTACATAAACCCACCGAGTACCTACATAAACACACCGAGTACCTACATAAACACACTGAGTACCTACAATAACACACCAAGTACTTACATTTAAACACAGAGTACCTGCAGTTACATGATCTCACATAAGCATATGGTTTGTAAACAAGGCAGGGGACACCCCAAACAGGATGCCAGTCTATCACAGGGCACAAGACAGGGAAAACCCTGGATGTCAACATAGCAAAATAGCGGGTCTTTCTCTCTCTCTCTCCCACACACACACACACACACCCACACACACACACACACACACACACACACTATGGGCAACAGAAATGCCAGTCACCCCAGCTGCATGCTTTTGGACTGCAGAAAGACACTTACATGACACATAGGGTGGAGGTGGAAGTCATAGCAGCAGCCTGGGAGCTGCTGAGGCCTCAGCTGACATGAATCACAGGAGCTGCAGCATTTAAACTGCAGATAATAAGAGATAAACATATATACAGTGGCAAGCAAAATGGATGCCGTAGACATTCAAGTAAGATACCACTGTATCGGTACCACAATATCAGAGGTCTGCCGAAGGGCTCTAACCTCTCACAGTTTGGTTTATTGTTATTTTATTTAACAGAGTCAGCAGAACACATAGCGTGATAGATTTCACCGTATGAAAAAGAAAATGCAAAGCAAGACTTTTATCTAGGGAGAGGAACAGTGCAAATGTGTGTAGATGTGGCGAGTACTACAAAAATGAAAATATTGAATCATATATTTAGCAGCTTGTAATATGTGAGCCAGACGAGACTCAGACACATTGCTGTCCTTTGTTGTCCATCTGGGAAGCAGCTGTTTGTCTAAACAATACAAACACCATTAAACTGCACCGCGGCCTATAAATATACTGTCAAGTTCACCACTGCAGCTTCAAATGCAGTACGGCTACATCGGACTGATTTTAAAATGCATTAGCGTGCATCGGTCTTACGAGAAGAAATATATAGAAGGATTATAAGAAAGGTTTGTATTTATATGATTGTAGAAATGTTTATCCCTTAGTTTGTCCTTTATTTTCCGGGAAGGTAAGCAAACATTAAAACATTAAAAAGTAGCAAGTGTGTTAAAATAGACACTAATGAGAGTGACATAGGGCCAGAGTGAAGGAAAGGATGGAATGGGGGCCGTGACCTGGAGGCAGTTGTTATTCCTGGTTGTTGAGATGCCTCTTATGGATGCAGAGGAAATCCAGATGGATAGGATCAAACGGTTGGTACAGACGGCCAACTTCCTCCTGGTGACTCCATCGCAGCCAGCACACAGAGGATGGCTTTGGGATTTTGAGGAGAAGCCAGTGATTGATGACACTGTCATGGCGCTGACCTGAAGTGGACGGGGATCGATGGGTATCTGAGTGAAACTGCTACAGGGTAGCTGAGGACTCGGCCAAGAAGGTGAGGAGGCAGGGAGAAGGAGCAGGCAAGTGGGAAAGCTGGAGATCACCTGCAAGAGTGAAATGGAAGAAAGATCTACTACAACCATCCTGCCCAGCGGATAGAGGTAGCCATGTTGAACGAGAAGAGATAAAGGTCAAAGGTAAAGGAGATGAAGGATGACAGTAAGCTGATTTTGGCTGGCTGTGTTTTGTGTGCTCACACCCCCTAGTGGCAACTGTGAGGACTGACAGCGGTTAAACTGTCAGGGTCATCTTGGCTGGGGAAGAGCCCCATGGCACAATTCAGTGTAAGGACTCCCAAAAAAAAAAAAAAATCTTAGACTGTCAACCCTTAAACTAAGAGGCATTTTATTCTGAGTTTAAGCGGAGTTTGCCCATTGTATATCACGATAAATATTGTAATATGTAGCAGACTGTTTGCTTCGGATGCCAATGTGCTGTTTCTATTACTCTCGAGCTAAAGAACTCAAGGGTGGGTATCTTTGATGAAACAAGAGGGGTTTCATTGAAACATAACTCAAGAAAAAGAGACTGGATATAAAACGGACTGAGAGGAATCAAAATGAGAGAATTACCATGAGGAAGGACATGGGCTGACAGGAGGAGCAACATTAAGGATCAGACTGGAGAAGACAAGCCAAAGAGGCACTTATATACAAAGACTAACGAGGGACAACGAGCAGGAGGTGTCACGCCCTGCCTGTCTGCCCTGCCTGTCTGCCCTTCCTGATTCCTCCCCAGCATCACCCTAATGAGCTACGCCTGGTAACTGTTCATCTTATAACTTTTTCCCGCTCACTCCAGCTGGCTCTCGTTTGCTCCCTTGTTAGTCCTGTATGAAAGTGCTTCCCGGTCCTGTGTTCCCCGGTCCTGTCATTAATGTTGTACCCTGCTGTTGCCCGTTCCCATCTTAATTCCCCAATTTATCCATTTTAGATCCCTCGTGGTCCTATTCTTTTCCCTGCCTGGTTCATTTGGATTTAAATAAACCCCTTAATCGCTTTGACCACAGTCTCCTTCTGTTTCGTCCCTCAAGACACAGTATCAGTTGTGGCTCGTCTGGGTTTATGTCAGACAGAAGACAGGGGGGTTAGGCAGGCAGAATGTCACAGTATGAAAGGGGCCACTTAACACAGCGCTGCTCAGGGGCCAGAACCGGGCTTTTCCACAGAGCCACGCTGTCACGTTTCTAATCATTTAATTTTCCACTTTTTCAGAACTTTAAACCCATTTTAATAAATTGGAATAAAACTCCATTGGGCTATGATGTATGATGATGAACCAATCTTCTCTGATTTATTTGCCATTTGCCATGACTGTTATACTCTGTATGCAAAGATAACAAAGAAAAACATAGACAAAATGAAACGTTTGGTTTACATTTGGATACACAAAGTCAAAAGGTTTTGTTTATGGCCCAAATCAATGAACTGCTATAATCGTCAGACACCTGAAAGGGAGAATTATTTCTGGAACAAGAATCAGCACCTGGTAGCTAAAATTCTATCAACAAGTAATTATTTGAAAACCTAATGAACAACATGATTAGAACGGCCTATAACACTATATACAACATTATACTGTGAAAATAAAACTTTGTATTTCGAAATTAATTCGGTTGCCAGGATGCAACTCGATAAAACATAAACTGCATCAATTTGCTGAATCAGATCTAAGAGCTGTTGCATTCGCGGTCAGAATTAGAGAAATGTTCACGATAACTGTGCAAATGAAAGGACGTAAAAGCAAACACCATCCATCTGTATAGTCATGCGTCGCTTAACGACGGGGACATGTTTTGAAAAATGCATAGCTGTGCGATTTTGTCACCGTGTGAACATCACAGAGTGTACTTTTATATTTTACAGTCCTTTTCATTGTTATGTCTGAAAGTTAGTAGGTTGAAAGTTCGTAAGTAGGGGAGCGTCTGTCATGGCATACTGTCATCGACAGAAACGTCATTGCACAGCACATGACTGCATCTATCTGTTTTTTATAACTGCTCATCAGGTGCTGGGATTCATGGAGTCTGGATCACAGGACAGACGCAAACATGCTGAACACAAAATATCAATTCCCTACGTGGCGTGTCTTTGGGTCGTTAAAGGAAACTGGAGAACCTTGAGGAAAACGACATGATACACAATCTGGAAGTGGGTGGAAGTTTTTCTCCTTTATGTTTGTTAATTGCTTTATAATACTTCCACTGTCTCTTGGGGAAAAAAAATCAAAGCAAACATTCAAAAAGTTTTTACAGCCCCCACTCAGCCAAGATCTTCGAAACTTGTTTTAAAGTCTGGATGCGAGGAAGAAAGAGTGATGTTGTACAGTGAGGAATGGGTCCTGGCTGCTCCCAGGAGGGGAAAGACAAAGAGAGGAGAATAAGTTGGGAAAGTAGCTCGTCCTTTTGAAATGCAGAGACGGCTGTGAGCTCTGAGTTTGTGGTTGGAAGTCAAAGCCCTTGGGGAGGCTCTCCCACTCAGTCCTACAAAAACCCAACAGAAAAAACAGTTACTATATAAAACAATTTGGCCACACTTTCTATGAATACCATGTCTATAAGAATCTATGAACACATTCATAACACATTATAATGCATTTACAAAACATTATAAACATAGCTATAAATATTCAGAAAAAGGCTTTACAGTCATGTTTGATATGCATTAGGAATGTACGACCTACATAATGCAGTACAAATCATCCCTAATTCTTATAACGCTTCACTAAGTCTTATATCGATCATTATAATGGTATTTGAAGGTATCTATAATGCATTATGATTGACAACTTCAAGTAAAGTGTTTCTGATCATTTGTTATGGAATCTCACCCTGGAGATTGAGTCTCGTATCACATAGATGAAACAGACACATGCAATGCATAGCTGACTTTGGGGCGTCATCTTAGCAGATGAGCCACTTGTCAGTGACACATAATTGGGTTGTAATACAGAATAGATTAACATGTAATGCAGCAGTAATCAATAATCTGCAATTACTTATGCATTAGTGCACAGTTCAGATTGTAAAGAACGATGACATCGGGGGGGGGGGGGTTATTTTACATCACTAACCATCCAAAAGGAAAACAAATCGCTTGCACGTTTATTTATTGTACTTTCTGGTTCGATATATTTCATTTATCTTGTATTTTTTTGTATATTTTGTATATACAGGAGGGGCAGTGCCAGGGTTCGAGTCTCTCCAGCGCTCCACGTGTGTGGAGTTTGCATGTTCTCCCCGTGTCATCGTGGGGTTCCCTCCGGGGACTCTGGTCCCCCCCCCCAGTCTAAAAACATGCTGAGGCTAACTTGAATTGCCAAATTTTGCATGGCGTGGGGTTGTGCCCTGTGATTGGTTGGTGCCCCCATCATGGGTTATATGTGCTGTATATTCATATAATAGACACATTTTTAACCTATCTATCTATCTATCTATCTATCTATCTATCTATCTATCTATCTATCTATCTATCTATCTATCTATCTATCTATCTGTCATCTATTTATCTATCTATTTCATTTTCTTGTTTGTTTGTTCTAATTAAAAAATTTTATTTCATATGTATTACCATCTTTTCAGTATAAACGTCTTGCTGGATTAGGGAACTCAAATATTATTAATCAATCAAAACGAAATTCATATCTATGCAGTAATTTGGTATCTGACGCCCTCAAATGATCGCATTAGACTCTAGGGACATGGGTCTAAGGAAATGTATTTCACGATGCTCCCAGATCAGGTCCTCAAGCCCGTGTAAGAAAGCTGCAAACAGGAAAATCTCACAGAACTGCCTCTTCACTGTCTTTCATCGCCCTTCATCATGAGATCCACACTGGAACGAGCTCTTTGCACGTCACTGTCGCACACTCGCAGCAATTACCCTTAAAAGGATGCACCTGTTTTAGCAGTAATTTAGGTAATGGGAGTACTGGTAATCAGGCTAGGGCCAGTAATTAACGACCCGATGCTCCAGGCAGAAGAATATTTGGGAGGTTGGGGGACAAAAACTCAGCCTGTGAAAGGATGATAATGGAGGTCAATGAGATCCTGGGGGTCAGGAAAAAGGGAACTTAGAAGTAGAGGATGTGAAGGTGTGGGGGGGGGCACGATTTCCACATGCAAAGCCATGTGCTCACAATAACCTGGTACACTGCACCCCCAACCCAGACCAACCTAAGTATGTTCCAGACTTTTAGGACCCCTGTCACTCAGGAGCCCTTGGAATTATCCTAACCCCCCCTCCGCCCCCCCCTTTATAGTGGTCGCACCCTTCGTAAAAACAGCGTTAGGCCTCTCAAAAATATCACCAAAGTGGATAAGTGAGTCCAGTGTCTTCAATGCACGTCCCGTGAGCCGAACAGCTTCGTCCTCCGGGTGAGTTCAGTTCCAACGACCCGAGACTCATTGCCGGTAACTTTTCAAGTTTACATGATGCAGCAGATTAGGGCCAGCGGCTGAAGACATAAGCTGTGAGGCTTCATTTTCTCTCCAGGTTTTCATTTCAACTGATCGTTGCTGTGCTATTCAGCTAAAACCGCAAAATTTACTAATGTAATAAACTGTGCTTCGGTAATTTAATAATTTAACTTATTAACTTAATGAGTCACGGTGCTGCTGTTGTGAACACAGGGTCTGCTTTAGCGCATGAAAAGGAGACGGCTTTCGTACCCTAAGCAATCGGTGCTCAAACGAATTAAATTATTTCCCGTCAGCAGAAGCAGAGGAGCGTGTTATCAAAGCCGTTCAGACGAGGAGGAATCGGAAGCGTGGGTTTGCTCTCTCCGGCGTGAAGCACTGACTTCTCGTCAGGGTATTTAATTCCATGTTGGCACGTGCAGGAGCTCCACCGAAGGCCATGGGGACGTGATCCGTCTGTCAGCATGACTGAGGACCGGGGG
>JAABNY020000119.1:29964776-29982018 GCA_015164015.2 Brevimyrus niger
TACATGCGAGGACCTGCATATTCAAACCATATAAGCTTACATACATGCGAGGACCTGCATATTCAAACCATATAAGCTTACATACATGCGAGGACCTGCATATTCAAACCATATAAGCAATCAAAGAGACTTCAGTTCTTCCGGTTTTTGCAACGGGATCAAACACATAACTGTGTTTGAATGAGCGTTTCGCAGATGAGAGGAACAGTCTGTTTTCCCTGAGTGCACAGCTTCCATCGCACAATCTGCAATTATAATAGCAGAATGTTGTGTCTGTCCTGGCAAACCACCGGGTAATATTCATGCATTATTGCCCTGGGGGATTTGCTGGATAAACCACAGGTGAGTGTAAATGTGATCAACCAAGCGCAGCCGATTTTCTATCAAAATGGAGAATGCTGACATATGTTACCATCCACACCAATGACATTTTGCCCCCCTGCTATTCTCTCATCCCTTCCTTTACATGTCTTCCCCATCCTCTTTTCATTTTCCCCCTCCATGTCTGTCCATCTTCAGACCCCAAAACAGCCCAGAACGTTAGAGAGTTCAATGGAGGCTGAGTTGCACATGCTGATGAGTTTAGCTGCACTGGACAGAGTATAACTGGCTACCTTCCCGAAGCCTCCCCCCCCGCATGAATTCCATGCTTGCTAATATTGCCACGGCAACACAGAAAATATTTCCCAAATGCTGAAGGTTCTATAATAGCCAATGAACAGGAATGAGCCTTTTTATAGGGAGAAAGGTGGGGGGGAGCAGTGATCAAGCAATTCCCCACCAAACCACTACCCCTCCCCTCCCCTCCCCATCACAGTGATACAATCGTTATTTCACTCTTCAAGTGGCATTTCCAGGTATGTGTTCGCTGTCATCACACCATCTGTTTCCCCCAAAACGCTAAAGGTCGCGTGTGACCGACCAAGCCTGGTACAGTGCATAGAGGCCCTGATCATTAGCGCTGGGAGCGCCAGTGGACAGGGGGGAACTGTATTCTGTCACGCAGTGTCACTGCATACATGGTGAGCAAGGTCCTGTCCGCCAGACTTGTGGAAGGGATACCAAGCACAGCTGTGTGAGTGGAGGGGGGCACAGTGACACTGAGACAAATGGAAAGAGTGAAATCATTTGTGAGCGACTGTGTCTTTAGCTAAATTTCTGCACTTTGACCCATGAGATGAGGTCAGATTTACTCTGAAACCTGATGGAGACTCTTGCTCATTTAGCAACCAGACAAGACAAAGGTGTAATAAATTGTTAGTAAACATGCATAACCCATTTTCCAAGTAACTTGGACTATATGTTTACACATTAATATACTGTATAGGATGCACATAAAAACACAAGCACACTTCCTTCTGTGAATCGGCTGCCCATTCTTTAGGGGTGATCCATATGGAATTCATGAATGAGCCATAGAGTTTGCAGTCAATCTGTGCTGCCCTCTACTGACAGCTTTGAGACCAACAACTCACCAGTACAGGTTAGCCTGGCTCAACACTAAACTCCAGGCATTGCTTTCACTGCTTATGAGCCACCTGTCAAGCTTAACTTTGGCCAGACAACCACCTACTTCACACCAACACAAACCTGCCATGGGAATAATGCAGTAATTAGTGTTTTCATCCAGGTCTTTCTTCAAACTCTCTGAGGTTGTGCCACCCCTCCAAGCAGGTCACAGCAAACCTTCCTCACCAAGGTCACAGAGGCCTAGATATAAATTCTTGTCGTCGTCCCCCCCACCGCTAAAGCAGCCAGTCTCTATATAAATAAACACAAGTCCCCACTATAGATAGAATTTACCAGGGGGGAGAGTGGGGGTGATCCCCCATGGTAAACTTGGGGAGAGCAGAGGTATAATGTTCCGCATTTGAATTATAACATTTATATTCGGGGGCCACCGAGACGAGCTGCCCCCCTGGAATCTGCCAAATGACCATGTTCCTCCCACACACCCCCACACACCCCCCCACTACTCCAGCTGCCCGTATGAATGACAGGAGGGAGAGAAAAAAAATAACATGCAAATCGAAAATAATGCTGCACAATTACTGCACAGTTTCTGAATTCACTTTAACACAAACTTTTGGAAACAAAGTTGCTGTTGAGGTGAAATCGAAATCAGCCTTTTCCCCAGAGGGCTGCTGTGTGCTTGCATGCTGATGTGAGGAGATGTGAGGAGGCGCAGCAGACTGGGAGGAGACCCAGCAGAAGACGCGACTCCACAGAGAGACGGGGACAGAGCTGGAAGAACCCTTCACAGACGTCCTACCTTAAGCATACTGACATCAGGGTGGATGAGGGCATGGTTACAGTGGACGTGATGCAGTTGCAGTCGGCCTCATTTACAAGACGGATCCTCACTCTGATAATCCTCATGGGTTCAACACTGCCAGTGAAACTGGATTAAAAATAAAAAGGAATTCAAGTTACATTTTCCAGGCAGCACCATCTTGTCTGTAATATTTTGTGACTTTGAACTAAAGCTTTTCAGTCTCACACTAAGTAATCTAGTATCTAATATGTGTGGATCAAGCTAGAATTGTCCCTAACATTATTGAACTTTAAAAACACAAAACAAAGGAAACTTTACTGGTAGCCAATCCAGTCTGAACTATAAACACATGACATGATTGAAAAAAAGAGTTAAATTAATACAAATCTGTTATAAGGGAAGGCAATTCTTTATTAATGAAAAGTAATTAATCAGTTAATCAGCAGGCAAATAAGCATTTCCACCTCAGATGTTTTCTCGCTGACCTCCCAGTCAGCATTTTGACCGTCTCCCGAATGCACCCTTAAAACTGCCCATTTCCTCACTGCCCTGTTGTAAGGTGCTTCACGGGCGATATGATATACCTCAGACGGTATGATATACCTCAGACGATATGATATACCTCAGAGGGTATGATATACCTCAGAGGGTATGATATACCTCAGACCGTATGATATACCTCAGACCATGAACCATTCCTTACATTCTCTATACTCATCTCTACCCACCATTCTGGTACAGGTTGAGTTAATCTCATCTAAAGAATGTTTTTTTCCAGAACAGAGCAGGCTTTTTAGATGTTTTCATGTTGGCAAAGTGAAACCCGGCCTTCCAATCTGGAGTCATACCAGTGGTTTCCTCGATTGTAGACTCTGATAATACCCCACCTCCTGGAAAGTGTTCCTGACTTAGCTAGATATTGTGAAGTGATTTTTCTTGACCAAGGAAGGTGTTCTGCAGTCATCCACCACAGTTGTGTTCCATGGCGATCTCTGCTTTTTGATGTTGCTGAGCACACAAGCGCGTTCCCTCTTTTTAAGAAGCACCATATCGTCGACTTGGCCGCTCTCAGCGCGTCTCCCATCGGTCTGATGGGTTTGTTTCGTTTCCTCAGCCTATCAGCAGCCTCCTTTGCTGACATTGGCTTTTCATTTGCCCTCATGTTAAGTGACAAATGCAAAACATTCGCAGCATACGAGGCATTGAGCCCTGCTGCCTACGAGGCCCAAGCTGACCCACGGAAAACACCCACAAGGGGCAAGCGGGGGTCCCACCTGGACCCTGCAGCGATGGAAGGTCGTCTCCTGGTCCAATGAACCTGGTTCCCTGTTGCACCCTGCGGACGGACGGATGTGTGTCCAGCAGCTGTGGGACTCGCTGGACCGACAAGTGCGATCCGTGGCTGCAGAGCGGCATGGGCAGAGGAGCAGCATGCGCAGCAGAGGAGCGGCATGCGCAGCAGAGGAGCGGCATGCGCAGCAGGCCTGCATGCGCCGAGTCTCATGACACGTTGTGACTGTGATCATCATCAAGATTATTTGTGCCATTTGTGCCACAGGAGCCCTTCTGTTGTACCACAGTGGACAGACCTCAATCACCTTCCGCATCAATGAATCTTCTTTAGCTTCTTTTCTTTAATGATCGGAGCACTTTTAGGAGGTCCTCACCATGGCTGACCCTCAGCGCTCCACAAGCCGTGCTGTTCTGGAGAAGCTCCGACTCGGTCATCTGACCATAGCGGTTTGGCCCCTGTCAAAGTCACTCAGATCTTTATCCCTTTAGCCCATTACTCCTGCATTCAAACAAATGTTAGGTGACCATCTAATACATCCCAGACCTTGACACTCATGCAGAAATTCAGTGTCTCGATTTACTCAACTCAGCATCATGATAAACTGCAGTCATGGCATCCTCCATCGTGACTGATCAGACTAATATATAGAACATAGTACATATACTATTTGTTTACAAATACCATTTCATTACTATTAACAAGTCATTGACTGTCACATCACATGTCTGCATTCTGTGTAAATTAATGAAATCACATCATTAGTGTTCGCAAAGATGTCTGTAATAATTGATATTAGATCACTAGTCTACTTGAGCTTCTTTGACATGAACATGATAGGCAATTGATGTGTTTATATGTTCCTTGCACAGACAACAAAGCACAAAGAAGTTAATATAGATTCCCAGAGTGTTTCCCAAGTTGATTGTGTGAAAAAAAGTTACTCAGAAGTGGTGGAGAGTGTGTGTGTGTGTGTGTGTGTGTGTACAGTACCAGTCTAACGTCTGGACACGCCAAGCCACCTACAAAGCTGAATGATCGAGTCACATGACATGACCTGGCCTACTGACCTAAACCCAGCAGAGATGGATCTGGAGGAGTTTGACCAGGGAGTGAAGGAAAGCGTTCAGCATAGATATGGGACCTCTTTCTGGAAAAGCTCTGTAGGCCACCTCAAGATGTAGAGGAGCAGGTTCAGCCAGTCCCTGGAGCACTCAGGTTAAGGGCCCAACGGTGGGATCACTCTACTGACAATGAGATTTGAACCAGTAACCTGCCGAGTTCAAATCACAGAGCTGCCCCTGCACCAATAGATAGGCGAGGTAGTACCTCTATTTTTCAGATTAAAATGAAACAAGTAAATTTGAAATAATTGCCAATATATTCTTGTAATTTAAAAACACATTCTCTCTTTTTTAGAGAAATATATACACACATCCCAGCTTAGGGATACTGATTTCATGGAGATGGGGGTACAATTTGTGGACCATTTTTAAATTCTAAGGTGTCAGGGGCTGCTGTTCATTTATGGGACCATGTCTGGAACTGCCGGGAGAGACAGGATGTCCGCTTTCAGTGACCTTGCTGAATGTGATCCTCATGAGCCATATAATGATTTGATCTTTGCCAACCGTACTGGTGCAAAAATGCATCTTCCTCCCCATCAGTAAGAAACAATTGGTTTTGAAAAGCAAACAAAAACACAAACATACTTCATTACTGGTTCTGAATCAAACAGACCATGATTCACCTGGAGCAAAACCCATTCCTGTTATCAGCTAAATCAACAGCTCCTGAAATACAGAAAGGGTGACAGATTCAGTGACCTTTACACAGAAATAATACTGTTGCGTAGTTAGAACTTCCTTATTTAAGAGTCAAGTAGATGGTAAATAGATGGGACAATATTCCAGAATTTGATTTACCCTTTTATTTTGAGTGCATGTAAACCTAACAAAGTTACATTTCTTATGTGGATGTCGCGCAGAGGTGCAGAAGTTGCGCGACAACCGTTATTAAAAAGGTGCTTCATGTGGGCACCAGTGGAAAAGCCCGAAGTACAACATTCATGTCTTATTCACATCAACAGCTCAACTGGCATCTTCTGAGGCTACTGAAGGTTCCGTACAGCCATTTACCAAAACTCTGAAGGAGACAATGCAAAAAAAACAAAAAAAAAAAACAACAATGCTCATCAAAAGCATTTCAATTAATGCTTTCATAAATTTTCCTGTGCAATGCTTTACCAATTATCCAACAGTCCATTGTTTCCCAAATTCCCTTAACGAAATTCAAAAACATGGGCCACATATCAAAGTAAATCACGTAAGGTTCCATTACAATCAGCCACCAGAGGGCGCAGGTGTCTTATGAGCGCCCCAAAGACTAGCTAACGATTCTGTCACGTCACACATACTCACAAAGCCATGATTCACACATCTTTCCTAAGCACGAGATAATCAGGGGGGGAAAAAAAAAAATCTAAACCATAATACTGCAAACATTAATAAATATTTTGTATTTCATGATCGTTTGTTTTTTTACTGCTACATAAATAGCAACGGTCGTAGATTTTTTTTCCCCCAGATGTAAACAAATATGAGCAGTAATGGGAGAAATGAGGTGGTTCTGAAACCACTTTGGGTTCCTATGAGTCACTGTGCGGTTTGATTCACTTTCTAATGTTTCAAAGCTGTGAGTGGGATCAGTCAGGGAGTCACAGAGCCCAAAGTTCTTCCACCAGATAAAAGTTTAAGCCAGACAATTCAGTATTGCTGCATAAAAATATATCTATATATATATATATATTAAAAATAATAATCCTCAAATACTTGAGGATTAAATAAGTGCCAAAACGTGAACAACCTGAACGCATCACAAGCACAGGATCTACTCAGGGAAAGGTTAGGTACTGGGAACGAACCCAAACCCAACAACCTCTCCGGGTAGGTAGGTCTCCAAATGCAAGTCGGCGATCTTTGCCCTGGTGAGCAGGCCAGGGCCGTGGATCTGTGAGATGAGGG
Organism: Brevimyrus niger; assembly: GCA_015164015.2. Taxonomy (NCBI): domain Eukaryota; kingdom Metazoa; phylum Chordata; class Actinopteri; order Osteoglossiformes; family Mormyridae; genus Brevimyrus; species Brevimyrus niger. The sequence goes on from JAABNY020000119.1 coordinate 29,971,366, forward strand.
TGAGTAAGAGTGAGGGAGCCTGGGGAAGATGCCGGTCTCAGTCTGGGCCGTTCTGCAGCAGAGTCGCCGCCTCAGTCACAGAAGAGGTGGGGTCCTCAACTGGTGGAGATGGACCAAACTCTTCAGAGCTGCGTTTCTGGCAAAGCGGGGAGAGAGGAGGGCGGGACAAGAGGTGAGAACCGGGTCACAATAAACCCAAGTTCAGCACAAGGCTACTGATCAATAATTGCGACAAACAGAGACATTCACCCTGGTGATGTCATCAGTAGAACCTCTGAGCGTACAAAGTGACAGCATATGGACTTGGGTCCCTGACATTTCCGCAATGTAGCAGAAACGCACAAATTTACGTCTGGGTCTGTGTGTGAAGAATGCTGCAGGACAATAAGACCTGCCTTCATAGAAGTAACCTATATCCTGTGATGAACTTCTCAGACACCATTTTCCTTTTATTTGGCTATAGACTGGAGGGTTTAGATGGCAAAAATACACGTTCAAAAAACGGGCAGGAGTGTGGACTGAGAAACAGGCCGTCAGATTTAATCTGCTGGAGAGGAGCTGGTTCTTGTCATAACAAGAAGTGTGAACTCAACATGGAATGAGGTGCGGTTATACAATGAGATAGAACCAGAAAAACTATTGCCAATTTGTTCCGGTTGACAGGTTTAATGATCTCGCACGGAACTTCTGCTCAGCTGTTTGTGGAGAACGTCAAGGTAACCCTTTAATCCTGTTACCCACCTGTGCCAGGCTGCCTCGCAAACACACTCTTGTCGTTTACCCTGTCTTTTACGCGGTCCTAAAACACAATCAAGCCTCACTTAAATCTTAACGTTGGTTGATATGCTCTGGCTGTCATTGGCTTGATTGAGAGGCCGCGATTGCAGACACAATTATGTTATGTTGGGGGGTTTCATTGATTATTTATGCAATAAAATCAAGTAGGTAATTTGGAAAAGATTGAATTTTGACAGGCAACATTCAAGTCACCCACCTTCAAACAAGGTAAAAATTGACCTGTCAACTTCATGTTTTTCCTATAATTACATTGATTTAACAATTCAGATTTGCGGCAGTACTTAAAATTCGCAAAAAATGCGTCAATCAGTTATGAATTTATGGAAGTGCATGATTCTCATTAGAATTCCCCACATCACAGCCGTCTGGAAGCCCTGATGTGTTAAACAAACCCCATTTCCCTTCTGCTTTGCCGACATCCCTTTCCCTCGTCTCAAAGACCTCTGAAAAAAAAAGTACAGTGGCGGGATGCGTTCAGAACCAGAACCAAAGCTGAAGTGAGCGTTTTTTCCCGCTGATGTACAGACATTTTAAGCTATAATTTCTCACTAAGCAAAAGGAAAACCACCATCTTCAAAACAGTGTGGTCTATCGTCAGTCATTATCTGACTCCAACGCATGACTCAATCCCATCACTACCATTGTCAGCTATACTATGAAACATTCGGTATTTGACATCAGGGGCCAGTTTAATTCCACCCTTTCCATAGCCTGGCTTCACCAGGGATCATGTGGAGGAACAGAGCGAGTAAAGACCGGTTATGGTGACACAAATAACACAATGTAAAAGCAAAATGAACAAAAGCTAATCATGTAAAAAATAAATTAAAAAAACGATATTGGATATGACCTGCTGCCAGTTACAATATTGTTAATCAAATTAGAGGGAACATCAGATTGGCCATAGAGTGGCGTTGGAGCTGGATAGACTAAGAGGGTTTAGCCGTACGTTATGCTAAGGGGGAGAAAACACAGAAATGAAAGGGCTCCGTCTTAACACTGTGGGGACCGGGGGGGGGGTAGGTGAGCGGACTAGGGGCTGCCACCCGCTTACCTTCTCCCAGTAACACAGAACCGCAGCCCCCAGGAGAGAAAGGAGGCCCGCGCCAATGAGGACATACTGGACGTGTTCCAGAGCCCTCGGTATCAGCACCAGGTTCCTGTAGAAGGTGGTCAGCACCGGGCCGTCGATGTACCCCTTCTGTGAAGGACGAGGGGCAACGGAGTGACGTGGAACAGGGTCCCCGGGAAATGCAGTACGACACGGCACCGCCAAAGATAAACCTGCAACTCATAACCACCGACCCCCCCACACCGGAGCCAGCTGAACGGTACTGGGGCTGCAGAAGGCAGGGTGCTACAGACACGTCAACTGACCTCCTCAAACCAAATCATGGGCGTCACTACTTCGGAAATCTTGCCAGTCTGTCTGGAAAAACGATGTGAAGAAAAAACACAAGCTAATAAAATAGCGACACTTCAAAAGCCCAACAGTACGATATAATTACGGTTTCAACGCCAGAAGATTTATAAGATAAACGATCCACAGCTAAACCATTTCAGTAACTGTAGACCATAAACGGAGAGCAAATCTAACAAGGCTCACAATTAGCTTCAAACACACACCAGAAGAATAATACAGCTCTAAGTCCTACAGACGGCAGACGGCGTTCGGGGGCTTACTTGATGCCTGGTACCGCTTTCATGTACAGGTTGAGCTGCAGCCGGATGGATACGTTCATGGGGATGCCAGTCTCCTGTCGAGATGCAAGGGACGGGAGGTGAGGAAGCGAGAGGGCACTGCACCCCGCACTGCAGCTCCGAAGCTGGCCGGTAGCCCGCCAAGCAGCAGAGGTGACGCCAAGGAGCTGAAACCGTGTCGATTCCTGGGGTCTGGGCCCCGTCACAGGATTCACCAAAGCAAGTAAAACATTGGACTGCTTTTGCGGCCGATCTCATCCGCAAAGGACCAGTGCGTATGCAGGTTTTTGGGGAAACCTTTAGGTCAGCTGCTCAGATCCAGGTGTGACGACTCTTCAACCAGTCAGTCCTCTAATTAGTAATATAAATTTGGGAATTGCAGTGAAAACCCGCATAATACAAGGGAGTTACCTGGATAAAGCTGCCCCCCCGGGCTTATACTAAAACACAGGTCATTCTGAAATGAATCATACATGTACCATGAACTCAGTACTAAAAGGAACATTTTGTCAAGTCGTCCTGTGAGTTCCAGATTGTCCATGTACATCGACTAAGGGATTATAACCCACAGCAGAGTTCCATAAACCTTTTAATCTGTTTCTTTCTCCATGGCCCTGAGGTAGGCTTTACATAGTGTTAAAACCTTAACTAGTAGTCAAGTAATCAGCTCCCCCCCCCCAAAAGATATCTGAATACAAACACAGAACAGAAAAAAATTTGTGGGATGGGGGGGGGGGGGGGGGGGAGTTAAGAAAACATAAGTATAACGAACAGTAAGTTTACTCTTAATAGACGCAACATAAAACTAGGCGCATGGTGTGTAAATGACGCCAAGTCCTCAACTCCCAATTAAACCAGCAGAACCAGTGGCCAGAGTCCACCTTGGCTGTCTGGCACATTATCACTCTGGTATTTACGAGAGTATAAAGTGCGGCATAAAGTTTATGCCGCTGTGTTCCCACAATGCCGCTTGATCCGAAACAAAGGCGAGGACAGGGGGTCGTAAAGGGCAAGCATGAAATAGCAGACAGACCACCACAAGGGCCCAGGCGTGTAAACCAGCCAGACCACAGACCCCGAGACACCAGGTTAAGCAGCTGTACATCAGGATAAGATGCTATATTAAATATAATAAGTCCTCTTGCACTTATCTGGGTTGGTTTGGGAAAGTTTTTTTTTTTTTTTTTATACATAGACCACTGTTCTGCAGTCTGTATCACTTCAGATTCAACGGGTTTCCATGGTGAGCCTCCATCACCACAGATAAACGTCTTAAAACCACATCACATTTTCCTTTCCCAAACAAAAGGTTCCATTTTCATAATGAAAATGGCTTCATCGGGTCACATAATTACAAAACAGCCAAATGATAACATTCATCACAGTGATCTACAACAGTGAGGCGGCCATCTCGTTAACGTCCAGTGCTAAACGTCACATTCTTATATCATGAGCCACACAAGGCAGCCAAAGAGGCTGCAAGGGAAAAATCCTCATTTTTGAAAGATATTTTATCCAGTCAAATAAAACTAGGAGTCCTATGTTAATAAACCAATGGCTTGGTGACATTACAATGCCAGCCAAGGGTTCGAAGTACTGGTTTCATATTCTTGTTTGTGCTCCGAGAGAGACCCAGCTCTGTTTAAAGTTTGCACCGAATTACTTTCGCGTTAATTATTTGATCAGTCTCCAGTGTCACCAAAATTACAGACATGAGCCCGGAGTTCAGAAGCCTGAGGATTTACTTGAGAAAACTCCAAAGAAATGGATGACTGTTTAGATGACGTGAAACAAAATGGAGATTTAGAATTTGAAAGTGTAGATTTAGGAAATGTAGATTTCAGACAATACCCCCTCATGGTCTCACTATTTCTATGAAATAAGACAGAAGTTTTTAAAACATATCAATATTATACACGAAATGTGCAAGTATGTGAACACCAGCATTACAAATACTGAATGACATCGGATTAATATAGGCCACCCACTGATGACATTCATAAGGGATAATTAATCAACGCTGAGAATGTCAACTACTGCAGAGTAAGCAAGAGAAATCTGACCAACCTGATAAGTGGGAGCGGATGGTGCAGCTGCAGGGTTACTGTTCACATGGATTTTGCATAAAACCCAGTTTATGAGGTAATAACCCTTTTAGTGACATCATAAAGCACTGATAATCCCACACTATCGGTATAATCTTAACCAGTAAGTGGCCCTCAAAGTCATTTCCAATTAGCTTATCAAAACGGCCTTGCAGGTTTATTGGCGATCAGAGACCTTGGCACAGCTGGCGGGAGCACAGCGTCAGAGCCTAACCCTGCGGGAGCACAGCGCCGAAGGGATCAAATTTCAGAGGCCGCACAGGTAAGGGCTGCAAAACATCAGACACAGGCTGAAGATGGGGGGGGGCACAGCAGGTGGTACCTCAGCAGCAAGGAGACATGCAAAACACCTACAGGGGACACTGAATAAATCTGCAGGTCATACATGTCTTTGGGGGGGGGGGGGGGGAAGAAAACAAGGATGTTTTTTCAGTCGGTTTCGATAAGATGGGGGAGACCCTCCCTTCCATGCATATACTGCCAGATAAGGGGAAAAAAAAACCTGCATAATCACCCGACAAAGTTAATGTTTTCCTGCAAACAGTTATGGTGGAATGTCACTGTAGATGTACATTTGGGTTGAATTGATAAACTACTAAACGACCTTCCAAAGTTAACAGCATTCAAAGTTTGGAGGAGTATTATACAAAAACCAACAGGCCTCTCTACATACGCCGCCATCCTGAAGGGAACTCGAGTCTCCTTGAACCTGTCTGAAGTAGAAAAGATTGTGGAAGCATCTGGTAAAGTAAAACGGGGTGGGGGGGGGGGGGGCGGCCGGCAACTGAAAAGAATTTTCACCCACCCCCCACCCCCTCAACCTGAGGCTGAAGGGGCCAGAGTAAAGGAAAACGGATAACTCGGGCTTTGTTAACTCAGGCTTTGCAAGACGGAGGATGACCAACACGAGCAGGGAGGAGCACTGACCGGATGGACGTCGATGAAGAGGCCATGCTTGTCTTCTGAAGGATGGAGCCCCCGGACGAGGTCGCGGAGGACCGGGTCTCCGTTATAGAAGTGGGGGTGGGAGATGAAGGCCGGAGCGTCTGAAGGAGGCAGGAGGCGACAGCGTCAGATCTGGGGTTGGGGCGAGGAGGTGGCAGCACGACACGGCGCCACACTGGCAGAACTGGGTGATACGCTGCCCAACCAGTCAACAACCAGACGGGTACCTTAGCAGTGAATCCAGCTGAAAAGCAAAAGGCCATAATGGGGGCACAAAAAGCCTCATTCGAAACAGTAGGTCTATGACCCTCGTTAGTACAACACCTGAAAGATCTACCACCATAACGCAGCTTCCATTTCAAATTAACAGAAGTACTTATGAAGGGCGGCAGTCTGTCCAAAAGCCCAGGGGGGAGGCCGACGTGAGAGGAGGAGACTTACTGAGTCTGCATGTGCTGACGTTCAGGATACCAGACTGCCTACAGGGGCAGAAGCCCTGGTTTGGGGCGTAGTCTGATCCATTGGCAAAGAGAGTTGTGGGGGCCACAAAGCGATAGACAGGAATTCCCCGCACTACCCCAGGCCTTTGGTAAACCAGCTCCATTGACCTGGACATAAGTGCGAAGAGCACAGTCTGTGAGTCGGGGAGCAGCGGGGGACGACCAAGAGCTCCGAAGCACAACAGAACCACCAGCAGGCAAGACACCACGAGCAGAACGCGCTGATTCTGTGGCCGTCGAATGCAGGAGGACCAGGGATGTGTCAGGCTATTGGAGAGAAGAACTCAACACGGCAGAGTGATAAAAGGAGAAAATCGCAAGAAAGGGAAGCCAAACCCATGACTCATCTGTGCTTAAGAAAGCAAATCATTTACAAGATAAGCTGATGCATTTAATTTTACCATCACATTATCTCTGGTAATAAAGGGCTGTTACATCACCAAACACCAGTTAGTGTAACGATGTGACATGTTTTACCCAAACACTAATGGTCTTACATCTGCTGACAGGCATTGTATGAATGTCAAACACAGAATGACATTTAAAATTAACGATAAAAACAACATACCATAAAAAAGGATTACCTTAAACCAGAAAGACATAATTAACCGTATAATAAACTGCACAAAAAAAAAAAAAGTATAGAACAGGGATCCTCATCTATTTTTCTGTGAGGGCCAAGGCTGAGCAGCGAATCGACCACATGGTCCTGATTGGCTGTGTTTCAGTTTGAATGCAGACATCCGTCTGACCCTTGGTGCCCAGTGATAGAGGTTTATTCCACAAATTAATTTCAGTCACAGACGAATAATCCCACTGACATTTGGACTGATTTTTAAAAAGCCTTTAAAGTATTTGAGCCATACTCTCTTCAGCTAGCAAACTCCTAAACCATCATTTCTGTAGAAGCTATCATGATACATTACCGATAGGCAAAACATTCTTCTAAATGAATATTATATCCAGTTAAGGGGAAAACAGGGAATGCTGAGTAATGTTCAAGCATTAGAACATTTATCAAATAAGCAGAGTTAAATGCAGATATTTACGATTACCGGCAGGCATCGGGACTGTAGAAGGACAGGGTGGAGTCCGTGGTCATGAAGGGGGGCCACATCTGACCAGCAGTCCCATTGATCATGTTGCACTGCTTGGTCCCCCAGTAACTCAGCTGGTGTGGGGGGGGGGGGGGGGGGTATCAGAGACTCCGGGGAACCATCTATGCCATCTATTTTTTCAAGGGCTAATAAGCAGCATAGACCGAATTAACCCCACCGAACCCAACCCGTCTTTCATACTTTCGAAAAAGTCATTCACAGATTCCATTATCCTTCCAAAACGAAGGCCACAAGCAGGCCGAAGGAGCCTGCACAGAAGCAGCAACAGGCAGAGCTTAAAGAAAAGCTTTAGGACCAAAGAGAGTTAGAGGTCGGCCCTTTAAAAAGCTGCAGAGAGGTTATATCCTAACCCTAACCCTAAACTGCTCATGGACTGCATGCGTGTTTCGCCTGTAGCTCCACAGCCCCTGGGTTTACACACGGCCACAATGCAGAATTCTCCTGACCTAGAGACTCACACAACAAATGGGTGATCATAAGACCATCTGCATTGTGGGTGATTTCGCTCACCTCCTTGAGACCGTTCCACCAATCAACTTTGTGGACTTTCGTGATGTCATCCTGGCCGGTGAACACAGTAAAAAGTCCAGTGTTGGAATTGTTAAACTGTGGAAGTGAAGCGAGGACAGGAAGAGAAAAAAGGCACAAACGACGGTCATTTGAGAAGATCCAGAAGGCGGGCGGCCCTGTCGGCATGCGGGTCGCGGCCGGTGGAAAAGCGTCACGGACCTCGGCAAACAGGCCGAACTTGCCAGACCCAGGCAGCATCCCCGGGAAGAACTTGTTAAGGAACTGCACCAGCCGACTCTCATAGCCCCACATCAGCTCACCCACTGGCTTGGTGAGGAAGGCCTCCTCCTTGAAGGCACTGAAGACGGAGCTAAGAAAAAGGCGGAACTCCTGTGACAAGTCCTCCATCATGACTGCTGCGCCCTGGGGGGGGGGGGAAGGGATGCAAAGGGTAGTCTGTGACATATAAAGCAGACCGCCTTCCTACAAAGACTCTTTCCACTCTTAGCCCGGACCAGAGGCAGGCTTATGGGGTTATGGGAAGGGGGGGGTTGGGGCATTGAATCCATTGGTAGCTGCGTGCTATATACCCATACCAATGCAGCTCTACCTATAGTCTATAAAGTAAAGTACTCAACATACATTTAGTAAATGGGAGGCTACATGTCGTTACAAGTATTTGTGTTGGGTAATATTCTAATATAGCAAAGTGTACCTCTGAAGTCACCTGGTCCTTAAAGGTCTGTACCTCAATTTGCGCTCAATCCAGCCACGGAATGTAAATTTAAGTACTATGTGGAAATGGACAACATCTCTAATATTAAAATGCTTTTACAAAGCAAGTGCAAAGTGTGAATTGCGAAAGGAAAAGAACACCACACTGATACTGCGTTAGCGAGGAGCGGTCCATGCTGATGTTAAACGACATTTTGCACTTGCTAGGGTGAACGACAATATGCATGAAAACTTCAGGGACTGTATTTTAATTTTCTTCGCACATCGTAGCCAGTCGAGATGGACGAGAGAGAGAGAGAGACTCTGCTGAAGTTACGAAGGTAACGTTAGGTCAGCTGCAGGAGGGGAAAAAACGCTGAACAAACAGCACGTGCTGGTCAGCATGTGCCGACCCCGAGAAGAGGGGAGTTCACATGAATTCACTTGCTACTGGCTATTGTAAAGTCCTAATGGAAAAGTACTGCATTATTTGAGAGACAGATACTGGAAATATAAAGCTCCTCTCTGTTGTTCAGTGTAGACATGTGTGGTATAGAAAAATAATGAGCAACATCAATAAACCCCGAGTAGGGTATTCAGTATTGTAAAATGCTGGTAGCTAAATAACTACTCAAATTAAGGGTGCATGGTTATTAATCATTAACTAACAATACCATTGCAAGTGTCACTGTGACACCATTAGCACGTTGCTAACCCAATAAAAAGGCAGATCTGCCAAAGGTCATACCAGCAGCAGCATGTTGGGGATGGTGACCACGTCAGACTCGCTGCCCGCAGACATGCTCCTCACAAAGTGGTACCTCCGATACTCCCGGTAGGACACGGTCTGGTTGGCGTGGAATGTTATGTTATCCTTCTGACGGTATTCCCTGGAAAAGAGGAGGGGCTGTGATGTCAGAAAAGGCGGGAAAATTAGCAAGGAATTTTGGGTGAAACCATGATGGGACTGGGGTGGGGGGGGGGGCAGCTTAGAAGCATAAAAAGCTGCTTACAGATCAAATAAAAAAAAAAGAAATTAAAATCATCATGCAACAGAACAGACTCGATGTCCTGCAAACCCACAATGTTACTGCTAACGCTAATCTGCTAATGTCTGGAGGTAAACAGCAATGAATGCGGGAGGAAGTCTGTCCCGAAGTCATGCGTCTCGTCTCCAAAACAGGAAACCACATGCTTCAAAATAGTGCTTATCCAACAATATGAGGCATATTCCTCTCCCCCCCCCTCAACACCAGGGGAATGACCATCTCACATATCGTCTCACATAAACATTCATAACTTACTCACAGAAGCATAATCTAATCGCTGACTACAGGATTTTTTGTAGATGCAGCTTCATTGTAAGCTGAAGTGTAACCTGTACCTGTAGACATACGGGCCTCTCTCCTCCACCAATGGTTTCTCCCCATTCAGAACCTCATCCGGGTTCAGGACGTTGAAGAAGTAGATGGACATGAAGAACGGCACAGGGATGTCTTTCCACATGGTGTAGGACAAGTCATTCTTTGGGTTGATCTCCACATTCTGCAATAAGCACCAAATAGACAGTATTGACAGCAGCCAACTGCCGCATTTGAAACTGAACACAGACCTGTGAATTCCATACCACATACATACATCTCGTATGTTATGGGAATTATCAAAGTTCGAAACATTCCATGGGAATTAACGGGAATAAACTGGAAATATGCAGGTTAGCCTAAAATAGGGAACTGAAGTGTAGTTGAAATAAGAACATCTAGCCTGCACTGGTAGTGATACTGAATAAACAAATGATTGAGTAATTATGTACGAGTAAAAAACATCCCAAAATAAGCATCTGCATCAAAACTTACTGCTTAAGATTTACTCTTTGTTGCATTATTCATAGTTTCCTTTCTTTGCTGTATCTGACACCTGATGCAGAGTTCCACAGAGTTCAATATTCCCAGCTTAACTTCCCCTGGAAAATTTTCAAAAAGTTTCCAGAAATTTCCCACTCTCTACTTCCCGTACTTAACTGAAATTTTCTATCCCTTTGAAACAATACAGTGAAACAAGAATTTTAAATTATGAATATTCATATTAATCAGAACTCTTATTCGTCAATTGAGGTGTACAAGGAATTTCTCTTATTTCAGGTGCCAATCTATCCATCCATCCATTTTCTAAACCGCTTATCCTACTGGGTTGCGGGGGGTCCGGAGCCTATCCCGGAAGCAACAGGCACGAGGCAGGGAACAACCCTGGACAGGGGGCCAG
>JAABNY020000119.1:30130375-30143400 GCA_015164015.2 Brevimyrus niger
GCATGAATGACTCACCACCACATAGAAATGGCGGCACTTTCATTCGTACAGACAAAAAGGGCCAGATACCCAGCCAGCCCCCCCCCCCATGTGCTTGCACCTGAGGGTTCCTTGATATCGCTCCCGGAAATCCCCTCACAGCAGTGCAAGTTGAGTTCCATATATATAGAACCCCCTCCCCCTCTTCCTCTCCCTCTCTCCCCCCCCACACACACACACACACAGTAGCCAGATCTAGGCCCTTTGATGCAATTGCTTGCCCTCTAGGTAGCCTGACCACAGAGCAAATGAAACTATTTTTAAAGGGTCTGGTGCAAATCATTTAACGCCACCTTTTCGTTGCAGACATGGTCACAACATTCTAAGCAGTTCACTGGCAGTCACTGATGGGTGACAAGGTCCCTCCCCCGCCGGATTTGAGCACCCCCACCACAAAGAAAGCGAAGGATTCCAAGGCATAGGGCACAGGTTGACACTCACCTATCTTCTGGTTAAAGATCTTGTCGAAAGTCAGCTCATCTCGCTCTTCTAGGTACTTCTGCATGACGCTCCGGATACTGAAACCAGGAGGAAACAGTCATCACTTAACAGAAGGATTTAATGCTAACAAATCTGGGACCCTCAACCCTGGATGGCACTTCATTCAGTGCAGCCGTGCCGCCCCAGAGAAGACAGCTGGGACACCCCATCTCAGTCCTCGTTCTCTGCTTCCCTGACCAGACAGAGAAGACAGCTGGGACACCCCATCTCAGTCCTCGTTCTCTGCTTCCCTGACCAGACAGAGAAGACAGCTGGGACACCCCCGAGATGCAGTGTTAATGAGCACCGCATCGGGGAGAATGATTCAATTAGCAAGCTCCTCTGTGGGCCCATTATCATGCTGGCGCCGTCCCGCGGAGGGCTGGTCACACGTGTGATCATCTGTGTACGCAAGCAGGAGTATGCTGGGAATGGGGGGGGCAGGGGTCACTGCAGCCGGCCGCACGCGACTAACTTGCACGCCGACATATTCTCAGTCCCCTCATCACAATGAATAATGAAGACCCCCCCCCCACCCCCACTGCACAAAGTGTGAAAAATGAAAGTGAAAGGCGTTTCATATCAGGCAGAGATAATCCACTCTATTAAACAAGCTGCGACTGCAGGAGACTGACCCCAAAAACACCCACCAGGAAGAAACCTGTTCAGCCAGTTGGAGTGATTTTACTTTTTTTTTTTTTTTAAAACCAGGACAGGTACAAACACATGTTTTTAAAATCTAGACACGAAAGGCAACTGCAAACAAATTTAATTTGAAAGTTAGCCAACTTAAAATATGAAGACACTCTGATACAAATAAACAGAATTGCATTGGTGCGTTAGAAGATATTCAGGTTTTTTTTCTTTTAAAAAAAAAAAAAAAAAAAGCTATTTAGCATCAATAAAGCAAAAAAGACCAAAATCCTACATGATGCATAATATTATCACCTCAGTCTAAATGTGCATATTTTAGGCTTTTGAAGAGGCCATGAAGCGTAAATGAAGCACCATGCTAACTGAATGCAACTGACAGACCCAAATGAATCAAGGTGCTTTGCAGCAGATAACAGAAACGCGAAACACTTCCTGTTCCCCCCCCGCCGCCTACAACAAAACGTCGATGAACACCAAACAGGACAAGCAACGTCATCATCTGGAGAAAAACAGGAGCGCACCAATCCCATGTGAACAGGACTGCAACTCCCAAGAAGCCTCGCCAACAGGGGGAGAGATGGAGGTCAGTCCTCTCAAAATACCCATAATACTTGCATAAACATCACATGAGTATGATTTTTATTTAATGTACCCTTGTGTGAAAATTACATGTTGTGGCACAACGTATCAAACCACTATTTGGATATACATGAGGCAAGGTATATAGAAGTTTATAGAAGGTATATAGACATTTATAGAAGGTATATAGAAGTTTGTAGTAGAAGGAATCTCGTTGCTCAAAGCATTTTCATCCAGCTTCAACAGGGCTACTTAAAAAAAAAAAACATTATAAATAATACAATATAATATATATAAATCTCTCAAATGCTCCCATATATGGAATTGTATCTGGCCACTTGAAACTTCTGAGAACAGAAAACTTTAGCTATTTAAATACAATCCATCAAGCTGCATAAAATAAGCATAAACCAAAAGGCATGTAAGCAATTTTACATCACATCTGATCTGACTTTTTCCTATTGTTTAGTATGGTGTTCTCACATGCAGCCTGGCAGCAGAAGTTCTGCTTTGTATCTTCTTGCGACCTCCACCTTCTGAAGCCCAGGGCATGCTGAAGATGTGCCAGTCAGAAAAACGCTTTAAAAACGCTGGAGGTGGTGACCTTAAGGACACTAAGCACAGAAAGGAAGAGCCATCTTGAATTTCTTTAAACACCTAAAAGTTCCATCATCTCTTAGTGGTGGGGCTCATCTCAAAAAGAAAGTGTGCAGGTTCCAGGGATCTGCAAGTATACCATGAGGGAGGGTGCCTACTCGACAGACCCTGCAGAGCTGGCCTCGATGGAAGTGCTTGATGCAGACCACACATACACAAGAATCAGATAATGCATGTGAATACACACACGCACGCACACACACACACGCACGCACACACACACACACACACGCACGCACACATGCACGCACAGCAAGCCATCATATATATTATGAGCCAGAGACATTTCTGAGAAGATTACCTGCTGTGAGACACAAGCTTTTTCCTGCTGATCTACAGTGGATGGTTACACCACAAAATTGCCAGACTGAGCACAGAGGAAAGCAGTTAAAAGGAAGACATGGTCTGGTAATTTCATAACTTGCCTGGAGGCGATTCAGTGCGACTATTTAAAACTGGCAGAAATGAGAAGTTGAAAACTGTGTGTCTCACACAAAGTTAGTTACAAAAACCTGACTGGGTGTTGAAACAGACTGAGGAACTCTGAGCTGAATAAAAACACCTTCCCATGTAGATACAGACCCTCATCTACTTACGAACGAGTTACGTTCCGAACGGCCGTTTGCAACTCAATGTCCGCAAGTCGTTATTCATCATCATTTCGAAGGTATACGCAAGTACCGAGATCTAGGATGCTGAGAGTTCACACGCTAGGCTGCTGCGCGGCGGGAGTAGCGACCAGAAGTCGTACTGGGCGGGATTGGTGCACAGGAAAAAAAAAAAAACTATATCGTGGACAGGAAACGGGAATCCAAGCAACACTACTTGGACTTGCAGTCCTCTTCGCTGGTATGTCTGAAAGTTCAGAAGTTGAGAGTTTGCAGGTAGAAGAGCGTCTGTATAAGCATCCCGCTCCCTTTCTGAAGACTGCAACACAGCCCTGATTCGGACATCATTTTCTAATAGCAAGCTAGTTAATTAAGGAGCATTATTAATAAGTAGAACAAATGCAAGAACTTGTTTATGTGAAAAGGGAGCATGTGGACATATGCACGCACGCGCGCGCACACACACACACACACACACACACACACAAAACTGTAGGCAAAATGGTCAAATTTCAGGTAATGATGATTACAGGGGTCATCCACAGCTATCAAAGCACATGGCACCATGCCAGGCTTGATACTCACACCCTGTGCCACACGGTTCTGTTATCAGGCGGCAGGTGCCACCACTGCTAGCAAAATTTCAGGACGAAGCTCTAATCGAGCATTGAAAGAAGACAGTGGGTCTGTTCGTCACACTTTAAATGCATTTCAAATGCTTGTAAAACAGTATTCTGACCGGGTACAGTTCATGGAGGCGATCGGCCAAAAAGATCCATCCGATTAAGTCAATGCGGCCGGGCAAAGTATAGACAAACCGGTCTGTGAAGTGAGGTTAACATCAGCAGTAGGTCTCCATGTGTAAAGGACCACATGGGCCGCGACCTCATGCGTCAGAAACCTCCTGGTGTGGCTTTGCTTTGCCTGCATGATGTGAAACAATGTTGAAAAAAGAAAAAAAAAAAAAAAAAAGAAAAGTCCTTCCTTCCTGGTGGCATCAGATGCTCAAAAATCCGCACAAAAATTTTACTAAAATCAGTAACTCCAATACAAGTTGAAAGGTAAAGAAAATCCAAAATATATTTAACAACCATATGTAACACCGAGTGGTGAACGCTCTCACGCTGACGTTTGCTTTGCCTTTCACAATGAAAGCAGCGTTCTTAAATATGTCACACCAGAACATTTCCCCACAGATCCTCATTACTCGGTTAACAAAAAAAAAAAAAAACAACAACCCTCAAGTGATAGTTTTGGAAATTTGACACATTGTTCCTAAACTTGCCCAACATTCTCCTAAGACTTTGTTGGCTGTGATGGGCAAAAATCAATGATTTATCACTACAAATGGGAAGTTTAACAGACATGAGCTACAGCCTCGGGGACTCACCTGGACATACCTACAGGTCTAACCCTACAATTACTGAAACACCACCATACATATAACATGGGTTCATTCATTAAATGGGTTTGTTTCACGATAATCACCTACAGAAAGGGTCCTTTAAAACCTCTAAATTGCATTGTAAAGGTAGTTAGTTCCAGCCCGGGTATGTCGGGGCTCATTTTAGTGTTGGTTATCCTCTCCTTTACATTACTACGCCAAACACAAACATATGTGTTTGATGTTACCCCCATCAATGGCTCACATGGTCAGAGATCAAATCTCTCACGTTTGCCCTCATACTCTCCCAATGCCATTCCCTCCTGCTACTGGGCACTTTTAAACTACCTTCTTAGCCACCCCGCCATCAACCATCAATATCATGTCTCTTATCCCACCTCAAGATAGCCACGATCTCCCCCGATCATGCGATTCAAATAATCTCCCTCTCTTCCTCTATGCTGGGAGGCCACCCCACCGACCCCCTCAGCTATGCCGCCGGAGTCTCACCCAACTGCTAGCAGTCTCGAGCTTGGCCTGCTGGGAATCTGACAGCGCTCTGCCATCACGGCAGAGCCACATTAGCTCAGTGCTGCCATCTGACAAGAAACACATTTCTATTTACTTGTCTCTCTCATTTAAAAAAAAAAATAAAATAAAATAAAAAAAAATGTTAAGGGACTTTTTAAGGGCTCCGCTTATAATGCTACACACCCCGAACCACCCTCTCACCAGAGTGGATCACCAATTCGGAAGCTCATGCACATATTCCACGATTGCGTTAATTTAATATGGATACCGACGACAGACTATTTCTATGTCATTCCGTGTCGATACCGAAATGCCAGTGTCAATAAAGGCGCTAATGCTAATAACCCTACGAAAGTCTCCGGGCTAATTGTGCCTATGCTGCGGTACGGCGTGTCATTCCATGCCGTACAATACAATGCACCAGAGCGCGATACTCACAAGCGGAAAAGGGGAGTGGCTAAACTGCTGTAGAGCAAAGGTATATTGCGTGCATGACTCCTTTGTAGCCGTTTGAGCCCAATAAAGAAAGCTCTATGCTTCTTTTAAACAATGCAGAGCACTACAGCGCAAGGAGTGTGTCCCTCATTCACATCTCTCTTAGTTTAGGCTAAACTTACATGCCCCCCCTTTACTCAAACAATCCTTAAGCCGTTTATGGCCGTTACCTTTACCACATATTTGCTCAAACAAGCGAGTTAAAAGCTGCGCAAACTTTCAATCTTTGATTAATCAAACCAAGCGGCCGATGGACAAAATCAACTAAAAAAGGACTTCAGCATTAGGATTTATCCCAATCCTCCAGAAACACTATTTTCACGTTTTCTCACCATCATCCGTCAAACGTGAGCTCGCCACATGCAAGTACTTATTTTTGTACTAGCTTTTACATCTGGTAAGTTCATGACCTGTAAACAGGACAGTCTACCTCTGTGTCTCAAATGGAACTTGATGATAATGAATAAAACCAGGTTATCTACCAAAAAAAAATAAAAAATCAAGGATCACAGATATCTTGCAACTAGCTGGACATATATACTCATAAATCATAAGTATGCAATGTTGTGTATTAAAATATTTTATATTTTAAGACCAACAGACATTTCAGCAATGCTATCAGTTTCACTACCACACTGTGCAAATTAAATAAATGACATTTGCATGCAATTTTGTCATTTTAAAACGTCACACTGTCCACTGCATTTTACCTTAACTTACAATGTTTCCTGAGGCAGTGATATTGTGCTACATGGTTATTATCTTGATGCATGTACATTCCTCTTTTTGCTTTAACATAGGGGCAACATTGTCTCAGGGACCAAGGCCTCGTTCAGCCAATGCAGGATAGTTCAAAACTCAAAAGCTACCAAAGAGGAAAAGGAGACCTTAGACCACAGCATGTTATTCTAGTTAATTCTGTGGGTTTTACTAATACTTATAAGAGCAAGTTGACTTGATGTGGATTAACTGTGCACATGCATCTCGATGAAGGTTAGGACAGGGCATTCATTACGACCACAATACAAGATACCACCGTTAACAAAAAGAGGATCAGAGGAGCCACCAAAATCGCACTGGAAGTTTTCGGTAGTTTTTCTATTTGCATAGGCTTTTCAATTTTCTACCACTTATATTCTGTGTTTATTCCCTCCTGATGTACTTCTCTAAGAACAGGTGACTACAGAGTGTGATGAAAATAGCCAATGAGATTTTAAAAGGTGGTGACATGGCCCAAGGTCTGCTTATAGCCTGCCACGGTGACCATTTTATGAACATGTCAAATACAGGCTTCTCTTTCAATGCCAATGATAAAGTACAATGTAGTCAGTTCCTAAATTTTTCAAAATGAGGAAGCACAATGAATCTGCCTTGGATGAAATGGGTGAACCGATTAGTTGAGTACTGCTGTTTAGACAAAATCCATCTATTGTGCCTGGTGAGCAGCAGAATGGAAACCCCAAGCTGTTTGGGGGGTCAGGCCCTGGGAGTCATTTGGCAGCTGGTTGGTGATCCACCTATGCTTGTCAAGTTGTCCTTAGTAACTGGATGACAGGTTAAACTAAACTGGTCACTTAACGATCATCTATTCACGCACGCCAACCCCCCTCCATCACAAATCATAAACAACAATTTGTAATAAAGACTCAGGAGGAAAATAGGCAGAAGGGCAAGGCGGCAGGTACCTGGGTTCGGGAAGGACGATCTTCTTGCTCGCCCGGGCCGCTGGAGTAGATTTGCTCTTCTCCATGGCCATCAGGTAGCTGACATCGGCGAGAACCGCTTCGAGGTCCGCCATCTTCAGCCCCCGGGGTTAGCCCAAATCGATGCGAGGCAGCCCTGGGAAAGTCGTGGAGACGCGTAGGCGAAGCCGCACCGAGAAAGGTGCCTGTATCTCGGTATCAAAAACCAAACGCCGCGGGGTCTGGGGATCCAGGAGGGGCGGAGAGGAGGGGAGCAAACGTGGGGCTCGGGGGTCGCGAAATGCTTAATCTCCTTGCTTCTGGGGTGCCGCTTATTCCTCGCCTGCTTGCAATGCTCAGAGTTTCTTCCAGAAAGGCATAGTGACTATTCCGGCCGAGGTAAAAAAGGTAAATTCGGAGATGTTGCGATTTCAGACGCCGATCGGCTGTTAAGATTCGCGGCGGCTCTTGCAACAGCTCAGAAGCAGGGTATCGTTTTCATCAACGCGTTATCCGATTCACCAAAATATGTCAGCAGTTCAGCGAGTTAATTCCGACAGCACTGACAGCAGTGTAATAGATGATTCAAATTTTTATTTTAATTTTTTTGTCCCACTCCCCCCTCCCCAACACGCTTTGTCAAGGAGCCAGAACGTTGCTGATTGAAACACACAGTCGGGTCGTAACAAAAATTTACCAACACTTAAACCAAGTGACCCAACTGGGCGAAATTTTAATTCTGCGGTGTAATTCGGCAACTATATATCATCAGTGCGCGTGCAGGAAAAATGGCAGATATAAGATAGGTCTGTATTTTATGATGCATCCACATTTAAAATACAAGTAGCTCATTCATATAAATACATATATTAAAACGGTACCTAAATGTCCAACACATCAAATCCAGTTCGCTGGTGATGAACGAGTCAAAACACAATCTCCATTTTGAAGACAATATTAAAACAGCGACGATATAATAATAAAAAGCAGCTAGAAACACCAAAACACGGTATAAAAGATGAACGACTTGTGCGCCACTGTAAATCCGTATCCCGAAGACCACCTCATTTTTTTAAAAACGGGAAACATTCATGCATCGGGTGGGGGGGAAAAGACAGAAAATATCAAATTTTGCTACCAAATTCACGCCACGTTTGTTTATGGTCGCGCTCGTCGCCTCGCTTCCTGCTACTCAAACCTCCGCTGATACTGCAAAAGGAAGCACCGGCGACCAGCTAGTTAATATTAACAAGGCGACTAGTTAATTGTCTAAGAGCGCCTGTAAACACGGGTGACGCGCGTATCGCCTTAAGGTACTCAAACATGGCTGGCCAGCTATCAGAAACACTAAATTAATAGCTGTGTAGTGCCTGAGAATGACAAGCAGAAAACTGAAACCAACTCGACGGGTTCTCCATTTTCTTGGCCAAGAAGGGGGTGCGACTGACTCCGTCCCCCCCCCCAGTTAACGACCTGATACTTCGTTAGCAACTTCAGTTACCATACACCTTATTAAGTTCAAATGAGCGATTTGGTTAACAAGCCCCTAATTAATTAGCTCTCTCTAGCGCGTTACTGACCAGTTAACCCCAGCCAGCTTCCTGGTAACTAGTAGGCAACTCCGGTTAATCAACAAGCCAGTTAATCGGGTCCAAAATAAGCAGCCTCCTAGGTAACTTCTCCAAATTTGCCAAATGCAGCCCGAAGCTGTCTGGTTCCGCCACCTAGTCAGCCTACCCAGTTCCTCTCTTTTTTTCTGCCTTTCTGTGTTGCGGGTATTTTTCTAGCGTTTTTTCCCCCTCTTGTGGCGGGGAGGGGGAGGGGACGACGGAAAAGGAAATTAGCCGAACGTTAGCAAGCAGGCTAACTATTCAGATGGCAATCTCTCTGGCCCGAGTTGAAGTCCTGCCACTCTTTCTGCCCGTTGACAACCCCCTCCACTGAAATGTTCGCCGTTTTCCCAGGCTGATTAATAGAATAATAGAGGTGTTCCCTAAAAAACCGAGGAAAGGGCAGGCTAGCTAACATTCGCTAGCTCTTGCGAAACTTCATTATCCTCTTTTTCGGTCAATGGTGACAGCCGTCACGGGACGGCGCGCGCTCGCCGCCTATTAAATTAAGTGTCAGTGCAATTAAATATGAAACTGGCCGCTACCGTCTGGCCCGCCTTCCTCAGTCGCTCTGCCAAGCCGCGACCACCCCAGACATCCGATAACGTCGCTTTTCCTCCCCTCTTAAGGCAATTTCCTCCCGCCCAAGCATCCGCAGTCAAGGCTCCGGTGCGAGTCGCGATGACTGGTCGTATGTCGCCGACAGCATCGGCGGACGCCTCGGCAAGTCTGTGCTCTTGTTCCTCGGCGTTCGTAAAAAAACACTTCGTTTCCCTCCGATCTCTTCTTTTTGTTCTTTCTCCCGGCATGAAACCACTGTCCGGTTTTCACGGCTCAGATCGTGCCCAGCGTGTGTATCGCTGTAAGCGAGGCGAGTGTGTTTCTCACACTCCAAGAGCCCCCACTTCCTCCGGCGTCGGCTGTACGCGAAACACGGAAGCGTAGTCCGCGGATCGGTCTCAAGCTGGGTGCACTGCGCTCACACCCGCGGAGCCGGCGTGGATTAAAGCGCCATGTTATTTCTGACACACCAGAGCAACATGAAGCGCTAGACCTGTCACTGCGAATAGCCCCAAGATGCCTAAACACAGACTTCACATTTTGTCGATATATGCAGTAACATGTTAAACAGCATCCTCTCAGTCGTCTGAATTATATGGATCGCTCATGTTACACCTTAAAACATAGTTTTAAAAAGACAGCCGCATGTGACTGTGGTCTTCTTTTTGTCACACGTGAATTTTGTTACAGTTTTACTTTCCCCATTTTGAGCCATCGCTTATAAACTATAACTTAACAGACTGCTTATATTGTTACGATTCTTTAAGTGGCATATGGACTGTGTCACCCATGCTTGAACTGATTTGTCGCAAACTCTGCAAAATAGTAGGAGCCTCTTCTTTCTGTTTTCTGGGGCGGAAGAGTTTATTTTCGCTGCAAACAACGTGATCTCGTTTCTCCAAGTCAGTGTTCACAGAAAGTCCTGGGGCTCTTGCTTAATTCTGTAAAAAAAAAAGCTAATTTATTGGTTTCATAACAAAAACCTATTAAGTAATGTTTAATGTCTCTGCAATTAAATGTCTTCCGCACAGACATTTTATTTTTACCATTTTTTGACTGACTCCTTCCGTTCTTGCCATTTTGTTATTAAGTGTAGTTCTAGTCTTTGAGTCACAGAGGGATACTAAATATTAATACATGATGTTTTATGTTATTGCAAAGGTATTACTAATTAAAAAGCACCAAGTGAGACTGCTTCTCAATGAACTTTTTAACTCTAAAGAACTCTTTTAGAAGTATAATTTTGTTTTTAATTAATTACTTCTTCAATGTTTTACTTAAAGCTACTCCTTGTTTCTAATGTAATATTTTTGGTAAACTATTTAACAAAGTAATTTATAGTAATTTTTATTGTAAAACCAATACATTTCCATATTTTTGCTGAATTAAGCAAGTGTCATAAGACTTTCTGTGAGCACTGTGTGTGTGTCTGTGTGTATTCGTGCAAGTTTGTTTTTTTAAAACACTGTATCAAAATACAACCTACAGCTTCAATAGACGAGAATATCGCGGCATGCTTACAAGTATCTTTCCGGCAAGGGACGCATGAATCGCTTTCGAGAGTTTGGCTCATCCTAGTGGCCACAAAATGTAACTTCAGGCTTTTTTTTACAGCCGTATGAATAGAGACTTTTTCTCGCTTGTCATTTACAATCTGGTCATTCTGCTGCTTAAATTCAGATGTAGATTTCCGGAAAATACAGAACCGGGTCATTCGGTCCTCATTTTAGGCTTGATTAGGTAGGCAATAACGTAATTTAGACGGATAATACACAATGTTTATTCGTACTTTGTCCTCATGGTTCACAGTGTGCTTTGTTCCTCCGCTGCTGCATATAAACTAATTTCCCCAGACGATCAATAAAGCGTTTCTACAAATGAATGAACAAACAAAAACAGTGCAGAGTCCTATGGGCACAACACCTGCAGGAGGTGCCATAGGTCAAGTGCCTGTGGTTGAGGTCGAAGGCAAAGGCCCGGCTACTGAAGGTGTCTTTAGGGACATGGTGCGTAACTTCTCTGGTGGGAAAGCAGCCTGAGCTGCTGCAGGAGGTAGGAAGATACCATCTAGACCGGGGGTGGGCAATCTTATACGCAAAGAGCCAGTGCCTATGTAGGTTTTTGGGATAACCTTCTGTTCAAATCCAGATGTGAGGAACCTTCAGCCAATCAGTCCTCTAATTGGTAAACTAACTAGGGAGTTACAGCGAAAACCTGCACACACAACGACTCTTTCTGCATAAGATTGCCCATGCCTGGTCTGCACATGGTCAGGCCCACTTTAATTTATCAAGCGGGCTCTGGAACCAAGGTCTTGGAGAGGGTTGGACTCTGTTCCACTCTGGAATTGCCCTGGTTGGTAGGAGTCCGGCAGGCGTGGGTTTACTCATATCTCCCTGGTCCGGTGTTTTGGATTTCCTTTGGTGAACAAGTTGCATCATCAGACCTGAAACTCTTTTTTTTTTTTTGGACGTTTGGGTGAAGAGAAGAAGTGAGTTGATAACGGATCGCTACCTAGTGGTGAGTTGGATCAGATGGTGAGGGGAAAATACTTGGACAGACTTGATAGACCCAAACATATAGTCAGCGTGTGCGGAGGGCACTTTCTGGGAGATACTCGACTCGCACCTCCGGCAGAACTTCTCTGGCATTCTGATGGAGGCTGGAGTCCAAATGGGCCAAGATCTGTGCCTCCGTTACTGGGGCAGCTGTGCTGTGCTGTGCTGTGGCACTAAGGCTGTTGGTCACGGTGGCCGATCTCCAGCCTGGTAGAGGACACCAGCCGTAAAATGAGCTTCTGAGCTTGGGTTCCATCTGTGAGATCGGAGGCGGCTCACCGGTATACCTACAGGACGAATGGAGCACAGTTTTAAAACCTGGGGAGAAATAACTAAGGAGTGCAGTGAGGCTGTGCAAAATGGCTTTCAGTCAGCTTGAAGGAGATCCTGTCTGGGCTCCGCCAAAGAGGCGGAGTGAGGAGCTCAGACATTCAGAAGGAGCTCAAAGAGGCGGAGTGAGGAGCTCAGACATTCAGAAGGAGCTCAAAGTAGCATTGCTGCTCCTCCACATCGCAAGGAGCCAGTGGAGGTGATTTGGACGTCTATCTAGGACGCCCCCTGGACAGCTCCTTGGGGATCTTTCAGGCATGTCCAACCTAGAGGAGGCCCAGGGGCAGAACCAGGACACGCTGAAGAGATTATATCTCTCGGCTGCCTTGGGATCACCTTGATACCCATCATTATAACATAATATCTACTTTGTTTAATATACTACAGAGATCACAAGGCACAAGGCACGATATTTTTCTTTTTGTCAAAATCATGTGTGCACCTATTATTCTTAATCTTTATCAGTAGCATAATTATTAGCAAAAATATTAGTTGTTTTCGTTGTGTCAGCAACTTTTTGGTAGTATACAGTACTTTATCATATACACAATATCAGCTTTTAAAAATTGTTCAAAAATGGGGTTGAATTATGGTATAATACGTCTAACAACAACAAGTATAATTTATATAGTGTTTTTCACCAACAGAATAGAGTGGTGACTCTGAGGCTGGGGATCTGTGCCAGACACTGTAAGGTTGCTGGTTTAAATCCCATGAATGCCCAGAGTAATTCTACTCCATTGGGTCCATTAGCAAAGCCCTTAACCTGCAATTGCTTTGTCCTGGGTATGATGTTAATCTACATCCAGCCCTATAAGGAGGTCCTCCAACTTACAGGGAATAACTTGGGGGTTGGT
>JAABNY020000119.1:30169045-30193459 GCA_015164015.2 Brevimyrus niger
CTATGTTAGTTCCACTTATATTCTATTTCTCTCTCGCTCTCGCTGATCATGGGTTTAACACATATAATTTATTTATTTATGTTACACTCTGCCAGGCCGATGGCATAAAATTCTATGAAATTTCATTCTGTTGTGCACTAACCAGGGTATTTCTGAATGACAGCAGAAGTGATTATATCCTGTTCCATTCTATCCATCCATCCATTTTCCAAACCGCTTATCCTACTGGGTCGCGGGGGTCTGGAGTCTATCCCGGAAGCAACAGGCACGAGGCAGGGATATTCCATTCTAACAGTTATAATAATTCTTTTCAGGTTCATTTACATGTTTGTAGTGACTATTTGTACCTCATTTCCTCTGGCTTTTCTGATCAGTTTGAGGCTCATATCCGGACGTTTTCAAGTAGATTCTCACACACGTTCTACTGAGGAAGAGACCCGACTGTAACGTACGTGGGTCATGGAGGGATCAAATCCAAAGACAGCTAGAGACACCGTAAGCCAGAGAACTTAGGACATTTACGAGGACTCCTGAGTGACCCTAAAAATTTCAGAACATAATTGGATTGTTCCAGGTTGGCGGGCCCAATATTAGTGGGCAGTGGTGGCTTGATGGGTAGGGGAGCACACTTGCAATTGAAAGATTGCAGGTTCGAAGTCACCACTGAGGTACCCTGAACAAGGTACCGTCCCCAAGCACTGCTCCCTGGGCACTGAATTAGCTGCCCCCTGCTATGTCACGAAAGTCACATATGGGTTAAATGCAGAGGACACATTTCATTGTTGTGCTGTGGTGTGTTGACACTGATCACTTAATTCTAATCTTAGTGGCACCCCTGGTTATCGCATAACATTCCATCCGTGATGAGTCAGCAATTTATACGCACAAGAGTTACTGGTAGCAATCCTTTTGCATCATTCTCCTAATAAATGGATATTCAATAATTTTATCACGTTCATGCTTAGAACATCCAATATATTGTTATGTATTACAATAACTGCCATATTGCACAATGATTTAAACTCATTCATTCAACGCCAAGTGTTTCACTTGGAAAAAAAATCAACAATGCTGAGTCTTTAAGAAGTAACTAACTTTCATCCTGAGACGATAATGACATTCCTTAATTTTTCCATGATTAACAGTTATGTTTTAACCTAAGATATCATAATAACAAAGTTCTTAGCTTTACAATCTGTTATCTGAACTCACTAATAAGGTGAATCTTAACACCATCTGAGATGAATCAAATTACTTTGTGATGACGTTTATGTCATTGGTAAATCAAGTGTAATGAGTTTCTTAAGACTCATAGCTTATACCTGTTACCTGATTAAATATGGGTTAGTGTTTAATGGCCTCCCAGCTGACTCTAAGTAACTGTCACTTGGGTGAATGTGACAATAAATTTGAATACTGTAAGTCATGGCATCACAAATTCACCTGACACGTGAAATACATTGGACAAATCACTTTTTATTTCTACAGCTGAATTTAATAAGGTTGTGAAGTTAACATCATGATACAAATAATGCTTAAGACAAAACAGTGTATAGACAATATTTAACTACACTTTACATATGTATAACTAATCACCGTGCGTTCTCCTTTGATCTCGTGTTTGGACAACTATAATAAAACAAAATATACTTCAAATTGTGCATTTTCTGTAGTTGTCCAAAACATACTGTACTTCCAACAGGAGACACAACACAAAAATGAAAACATTCAGTACAAAAACGTTAACAAAAAACAATTTGCTATTACAGGCGCTGACGACATATGCATAAAAACGTACATAAACGCTAATATAGAAGCTCTTAAAAAGGTACGGTACTCTGTAATCAATAAAACAAAGTACAACAGTAAACTATGTAAATCCCTAATTGCGAAGATGATGGCACAATTTTAATCCTTTCCAATCACTTGCTCTGTACTGTTTTCTTAGTCCGAATTGAGGTGGTCCCCCAATTTCTCCACTTTTCACAACAGTACTCTTAGTTTTCATCTTTATTTGAATATAAAAAGTCTTTTTCTTTGGGATTCTGATCCGAAATCTCAGATTATAGGTGGACAAAAGAAGTTTCGTGGAAGCTGAATCAGAACGCAGAGTTGTGCGTTCTAAACGTAATTCTTTTTATCATAGTCCCCGTTCTGCATCATACTTTTCGGCGGCGGGGGATATTTAACCGCGTAAGCGGTGTTTTTGTTCGGGCAGGAGCAGCACAGCATGGCTCCTCCGGAGAACAGGAGCGCAGTTGCTGCCCATCCGATGTAAATCGAGGCTCCGATCTCTCGTTTTTGTCCCATCGGGACGTTCTGGTCGTAGAAGGCCACAATGATATTATTAGCGATCCAACACAAAGGCACCAGAACCAGGAGCCCGCTGATGATGTAAGCGACGCCGCCAGCGTTCACGACCCTGGCTTTCAGCGCCTCTGTCTTGATGCAGTTGGTGCACTGAGCGCCGGCGACGGTGATCATCAGCCCCACCACGCCCATCACCGACGAAATAACGGAGAGGGCCCGGGCGGTCTGCACGTCTGTGGTTAAGGCAAGCACCGAGTCGTACGTCTTGCACTGCATTTGTCCGGTGCTCTGGACAGCGCACGACATCCACAGTCCGTCCCAGATGTTTTGAGAGACCACGATGTTGCTTCCAATAAAGGCTGTCACTTTCCACATGGGCAGACCGCAGGAAATCATCACCAAGAGAGTTCCAAGGACGCCAAGTCCTAAGCCAAGGGTTTCTATACAAGCAGAAATCATGTTTTATCTCTCACTTCTTTTCGACTATCTCTTGTTTCTTCTTTGACTTGAAGTTTCAATCAGGTCCCCTTCTTCCCAATGCGCTTTCAGAGACAAAGCTTCTTCGCAGTTGATTAACTTGCCGCTCTAGGTATAACTGCACATAGTTTTCTTTCAAATGTTTGACTCACGTTGCAGTTCGCTTTAGGACAACACTGAGAATCCAGACAGATCTGCAGTAAGAAAGCCTCAGGGTACTTAGACGCCTCGAGGATTATTTCTAGGAGTATTAACCGTGGAGGAAAAACTACGGACCAATTAGAAGCAGCCGCATCTAGGCGTAGCCAATGAGACGGCAGAGAATTTAACGGGACGGACAAAGGGAAGCCGCCGTGAGCGAAACAACAGTTACTCAGGAGTGAATGGAGCTGGGCGATGCGGGGAGCACGACAAGTGGAGTTTTCTGGCATTTTACAACCGAAAGCCGTCATCCCACGGTGGACCACACTCATGTGTAACGCTATAGTTAAAATTGCACATAAAATCCATGCAAAAGAAAATTTACATAAAATACTCCAAAAACACCACAGATCACATTACTATAATACTACGTATAAGTAATAAGTTTTTGATTAGTTTAAGCACTAGACGCTGAAATTTAGAGTTTTCTGTCCACAGTATAGCCACCTGTAGGTTTTTTGGGAACTAAACACAATCCTTAGAAACGGCCCAGCAGTTTTCCCTCTGGAATCACATTTGGCTGCTAGACGCCCTGCTGTGGATTTCTGTCCACGTGTAGCCCGTAACACCGTAGAATCGCGCATCTCATTTGTCGGGAATAATTTTTTAGTCTAGTTAAAATTTCACTTGCGCAAGCAATGTGCGCACGGTATTAGGGTAAATATTTATTTGCGCGCTATAGAAATGTGCGTTCGACAAGTAAACTTTGGTGCAGAAGGTGTTCGGTCTTGGCTGTAACACATCGTGTAAAATAATTAATGTCCTATTAAGGCCTTGCACAGCAATACTACTAATGCCAATTTTCAGGTAGTTTAAACATGTATGATTGAAATCAGGTACAAGAAGAATTTGATGATTTTTCTTCAAGTCTAAGGTAGATTAACTGTCGGATTTAATGAATACACGCATTTACGGTACAAAGTACAAAACGATCGCGTTCTTATTGCGTACGTCTGTTAGGGTAGGACCGGTAATTACTTGCAGGACAGTAATACAAACACTCATTAGTGAAGATAGGAACGCAGATGAACCACATTCACCCGTCGTAGTTACACTAGGCCTAGAAGCCCCCTAGTTTGTATCCTGACATTAATGATTAAAAAAAAAAACAATCCAAGAGAATGGGAATTTATACATAACAGGATGCAGGTGTAAAAAACACTAAAAGTGGAAGGATTTTCTAACGTATAGCTCATGCTTAATACTGGCACTGGTCTCGACAGTAAAATGACCAGAGACATGCGGGTTATTTCTGTGCTTAAAAAAAGAAAAATGTAACTTCAGTGATTGGAGTTCGTTTTAATCCAGCGACTTTTTTTCAATTGTAATTGAACGAAATGTATAGCATATACGTCGTTGTAAAATATACTTATAGCAGATATAGTAAATGCATTTCTATACACGGTTAAATTGATTATTAGAGATTTCAGATTAGTATAGTGCCGATGTAGATATCGTACACAATGTTTCGGACGGTGTCTTGTGACGTGCTGGAAGCGTGTCCTGTTAGGAAGTCATCGTTGTTCCCTGGAAAAACCCGTGGATGCAGCGGAGCTGACAAGAAAGAATGTGGCGTGTCTTGAAACGGTACCATTTCCCATGATGACGTAAATGTCCAACCAAGGTAGCCCCCCCGCCATCCAGCCATACATTACGCACATCTTGACTGGCTTCTTCAGTAACTAGATTTCCCGAATAATGATCTTAGGTGACGCAGTATCTTAGGTCAGTGGTTCCCAAAGTAGGGGTCGCGACCCTCTGGGGGGTCGTGAGACATTGAGGGGGGGATCGCGAGATGATTTCCAAAAAATCAAATATTTTTTAAAACTATTAGAAATAACATTTTATCAACATTTTATATTAACATTTTATTCATAACTACCAAAAGATAAAAATTAGTAGTTAATAGTTACATTTAAAAAAAACATACAAATTAAATTAAAAATAAATTTCTACCACTTCCGAGGATAGTGGGGGTCACGAGTCACTGGCACGGTTATTTTGGGGGTCGTGAGCCGAAAAGTGTGGGAACCCCTGTCTTAGGTGACCAATCGTAAAACACATCTGAGAATATTTTGCTGAGCGATTGGCCTACATAAATATTTCTGATATTATTTTAGATTGTAAAGTCTATTGGAATTATGAACAATCTGAAAACAGTAAACCTCGGGAATTTGATTAAATGACTTGTTGCTGTAATGATAATAATAACAGCAAAAAACATTTCTGTAAAAAAAAAAGCAAAGTGATGATTAAAGACTACACTTCCACAATTTAAAAACATTTTTTTTTTTTTTAAATCATGGTCACGAAAAATTTGTGAAATTATGACTATTCTCTGTACAGCAAGTAGGCCTATGATATAATTGCGAATGAATGATTACATACAATTACAGCATCAGCAAGAAAGGAGATGACCGGAAACTTTTAAAACTAATTTGAAAAACAAAAGTTTTTAAGAATGACTGAAATATCTCCTGGTAAAATTCCATCAACCACTTAGATCTTTTGCTTTAAACTTAATCTGAAGTAATATATGTTTTCGTTGTTCACACAAACATTATGTTGTATTAGTTTTACTATTTACTTCGCAACTGTGACTAACGTGAACTGTTCACTTCTTACTCTGCACCTTGTCATTTCACAATTTGTGCTTTTTTATTGACAAGAGAAAACCACTTTGAAAGAATACATTGAAAGTCTTTTTTTCATGTGAAGTCCTTTTTCATGTGAAGTCCTTTTTCATGTGAAGTCTTCTTTCATGTGAAGTCTTTTTTTCATGTGAAGTCTTTTTTTCATGTGAAGTCCTTTTTTAGTAACAGTAAACTGCAACGATTGATAAATGGTCACAGTTAAAGCATAAGATGACATTTTGCAATCGGTACAATGAAAAACCTAGAAAATCATTTATTTTTTTGTATAATGATTCAGCAGTCTATACCCTAAAATGTATACTGAGTAGCTATGTTTAATATGAATTAAAGACACACACACACAAGCTTGTAATTATATCTTTTATTTCTGTGAGGAAAACTCTATTCCCAACATGATGACAGCCCTAACCTTACCCATAAGTAACTGAACAATTTTTTAAACAATATCCAAGGCTTAAATGTGGAGTTTGAAGATAATAATATGTCTTCTAGCCTTGTCACACTTATAAAAATAAAAATAAAAAAACAAGCAAAAAATTTGTACAGAAATAATTTGGGGAGGGGGGGGATAATGGATGTTTCGACGTCAGAGACACAACCAGGGAAGGAGCGGAAGGGGCCTCCTCTACTCACCCATGACTGGTTTTAAAAGCACAGAGAAAGTTTACTGCATTTCTAGTGCAGTATTTGTTCTACTTACCATTATATGCACCAATTCTTTATCATCATTTCTACATGTTATACTTATTTTTATTTGTACAGAAGCTGTTGTACACGGTGCTGTGTATTGTCTGTTTTTGTCCTCGTGTAAGGCTTTGTACTATACAGTAGGAAAGCATAGTTTCCTCAGAGATAATGAAAAGATTTGCATTCTGGGTTCCGGTTCAGTGTGTCTCTCATGCTGCTTTTCCACTGGCACCAGGAACCAAGCTGTGCCGCCAAGAGACAGTTTTCCATTGTAAATTTCTATTGTACAACATGTGAACAATAAATAAGTGTGTTAGGTCTGCACAATTAGCCAGACCTTTGCTGGCTGTTAACCAACCTCTGGACTCAAAACAAAACACAACACTAGTAGATCTTTTACTCGCCGCGAGGGAAGCCCGGTCAGGTCACAGGGACTCGGAAGCCCGGTCAGGTCGCAGGGACTCGTCCCTCGGTTTGACTCGGCCGACTTCGGAGGGGCACTTCCCTTCCGACTCTTTTTATCAGCACTTTAAGTTATGCAACCAGATGCAGTTTCGATGTAGCTGTATGGAAATAGATTTACTAAGAAGTCTGCGGTTAGCATCTTGGAAGAAAAGTATATTTATACATACATAGTCTCGATACTGTCTAGTCATTGTTCCGCACACATAGAGATACAAAGGAAAATGGCAATAAAATAATTTCCAACATAGTGTCTCGTTAGTTTACCCTCCAAATCTGCCAACGCCTTTACCAAGCCGACCCTTCTGCAGTGGGAAATGTGAGCGAGCTGGAACCACGAACTGGCACCAGGCAGGAACTGCACTGCAGCTGTGATGCCTCTTTGTGGTAGCGGTCAGGTACGGCCTGGTTCCGGTATTCCAGAGGAAAGGCACCATTAGAGGAGGATCCAGAGGTAATGGTCAGGTGGCGTCATGAGTTTGGTTTGAGAGTTATTCAGTTAGCCTTGCTGATGAGTGTGTCCATGACACGGCCCCATTCCAGCCGCCTCTCCCAGGCTCACCATCCAGGAAAGCCTGTGTTTTAAGGTTGATATTGAAAATATTACTGGGGTTTCAGCAGTTTTGCTGATTTCCTTAAAAGGAAAATGATTTGTGGCATAGGAAAGGACATAAAATATGACATAATAAAAGTCAATTTAACTCGGGAGTGATTCTGTGGGATAGTGTCACATGTCACTTGTCACGTGGGCTGGCTTTGTTTTTCAACTCTAGGCTGTGACTCATGCAGAGAAACACAGTGTTTTGTACACAGATGCCCTCTTGGGATGTCGGTGGGCATGACGGCATGACACTTGCTTGGCGAAACAAACACAAACGGTCTGCGAAGTACTGGGCTTGAATTAGACGGGACCTGTTAAGCACTCTGACCTCTGTCACACTGCCCACCCTCAGGCGATCCTCAGCCAAGACCTGCCCCAGTCATAGATTTTGGGACATTGGTTATTCTCTGTATTGTCCTCCATGGAGATTAATGAAAGAAGGCCCTACAGGGTGGCTTTTCCGCTTCCTTGCATTAACCCCCCCCCCCCTTCTTTAGTCCCCCCACCCCTTAAAGCCACCTCCCCCTCCTTTGCTCTGCAAATGCCGCTCACCCCACACCCCCCTCCGTTGTGCAGAGGTGTGTATAGTCTGGGAAGGGTCCAAAAGCGGCCGGGGGGGGGGGGGGGGGGGTTGAGCCAGTTCTGGTGTTAATTGCAGAGCTGTGACATCACAGAGTGGGGCCTGGTACAAAGGGGCAGATCTGTGGGCACGTTCAAGGGCGAGGATTTCACCAGCATCCTCTGTGATTTGCTGCTTTCCCTTCTTCATCTAAATTCTACAGGTCGGTATGGAGTAAAGAAGATATTCTGCATTGGAAAACAAGTCTCCAGCTGTCCAAATGTGTGTATATATGAATACACAATAGGCCTTCAGCAGTTAATCTTCTCTCTAATGACTGCTGTGTGGCCAGTGTTTAAAGTCAGTCAGTCCACAGGAGATGAGCGCAACAATTCACCAGATATTTCCACTGGACTGCGCCACCCCACACTTCAAAGGCTGCAGTTACACTTGATCATGCATTTAATGATGATGATGTCATAGTATGACTCAATGAGCGTTCATCCTTTTGGAAATGACGAGCTTCTGCTGAGGCAGAGAATAATGTGCTAATTGACTGTCAATTCAGAAAGTTTAAATTTGAAGTTTAATCCTGCTTTGCTGGCTTATCAGCAAAGATAACAAATGTACTCATTGTGGGAGGAGCAACATTTGTGCTCCTTAGACCAGAACAAATGTTCACTCCCTAGTTGGATGTTATCATCTGTGTAGAGCAGGGGTGGGCGATCTTATCCACAAGGGGCCAGTGTGAATGCAGGTTTTCGATGCAACTCCCTAATTAGGTCACTAATTAGAGGACCGATTGACTGAAGAGTCCGCACCCATGGGTTTGAACAGCAGACTTACCCCAAACAGACAGGTTACCCCAAAACCATGTATCCACACTGGCCCCTTGCGGGAAAGACTGCCCCCTGCTGCTGTGGAGGATTGTGAGGGGCTTCACATGTGACATGAGGAGGAAGCTTGACTTCAGGTTATTGCTGGTCTTATCTGAAGCTTAACAAAACATGGACTGAGTGAATTTTGGAATTTGCTCTTTAACTGGAAGTTTACAAAAATATACAATAACAATAACTACCATGCAACTTTAGAGAAAAATACAATAAACACCACAGATTGCTGGTTCAGGCCCTCATACTGCAGTAACATCTGCCTGACACTGTCCCACAGCCTGCTGGATCAGGCCCTCATACGGCAACTACTGCCTGTTGATGATGTTATTTTTAGACTCAGAAAAGATAAAACTTTATTGATCACTGGGAGAACAGTTACACGATGTTGCTTAGGAGGCTGAACTGAATTGAAGCAGAAAGACAAAACTAAAACTCACAGCATTCAAAGTCATTCTAGGTTGTCTGGTAGTAGAATATTCTGCCTAATGCCTTGGTGATTACATGCAACAGGCACTTATCTCTTTTAATTTCTTTATTTCCTGGTATTTTTTCAGACCAATTTCCAGTCTCCCTCCTACGGACTCAGTCCCTTTGTGTTTCCTTTGATTTCTGAGGCAACCACCCACCCTTCCAGTAGTTTGCGTAACACTGTGACGCCACTTAAGTCCAGTAAAAATGATTACCACCTTCCTTTCCTTTCACATCTGACTTTAAGCCAGGACTCCGGGGACAAAAGGCAGGCCCCCGTCTTTGGGTGGCTTCTCATAAAGGGGCGGCCATGTGACTTGCATTACTGGAACGCCATCAGCGTTAAGGGAAATCCTAAAGATCTGAGGGCCCAGCATGTCCATCTCTGATTGTGTTCGTGATTGGTCAGCTATGGTTACCTCGCTGCATATGGTAACTGCATCTGATCTGTTAGGGTGTGCATTGTCACAACAACAAGCCACAGGGGGGCTGAGACAATGAATAGGCTGGCCTGAGAAAGCAGGGTCAGCCAGTGTTTCAGAAACACAGCCAGGTTCTGCCAGATGATGCTGGGAAGGGGGCCAACAGTCAAGCAGGAGAAGAAGTAGAACACAACAGAAGTAGAGCAGCCTCCTATACTTTGCTGAAGCCACATTTACCGACGTTAAAGACAACGTCGTTGTTAAAGGTTAACATGTTAGGTGATCTAGACAAAATCCTTCCCTGCGAAAAGTCTTGGCGAAGCCCCGTCAGAAAGATGTAGGGGAAACATCCTTCTCGTTGGCGGATGTCTTTGCTTGTGATTGGTTCAGCCGTGCCACCAGCCAACCTCTTGTTGCTACCTCGGCGGAATTTTTGTGGGCCACCTGGTCATGTCAACTGAAATATCTGTAGCGACTGTAGTGCTTTCCAGTTGTTCTAATCTTCAGAAAGTGACAGTTCTCACAGTATACTGAGCGGTAGGATGTTGTACCTGGGTTTGCATTTGGAAAGTTTTGAATTAGGGTTAGGATTTGGATTTGGATTAGGGTTGGGGTTAGGGTTAGGATTAGGGTTAGGGTTAGGAATGTGTGCACATTACCTACAAAAAGAGGGAAAGGGAAACAGTGGGAACTGTGTGTGTGTGTGTGTCTGTATGTGTATGTGTGTATGTGTGTGTGTGTGTGTGTGTGTGTGTGTTGTTACGAGGTCCAGTCTAGGTTTGGAGCCTGACAGAAAGGAAAGGCTTAGGTGTTAGGGTTAGGGGAGGACGAGACAAAACAGGGAACAGGAAGAGGGAGCACCAGAAACAAAGGGATCTTTTTTTGTATTTTCTTATATTTTATTCACACCACACAGACACTCACAACACAGCAGGTGCAACAGGACTTAGGAGTGACCTAGACCAAAACAACAAACAAAACAAGTAAACGAACACCTCCCAAACTAATCTAAACCTAAGTGTAAGAAAAGGGAAAACGAAACAACAAAACTAAACCTCCCTAACCAAACGTTCAACAAATCACCACGTCTCGTAAAGCAAAACGGCAGTATGCACCACAGTACAAACACACAGTAAACACACAATCCAATCCAAAGGGGGCGAGTAGAAGAGTAGCCAATGAACAGGCAGGAGATAAGAACCAAAAAGAGACAAAGCTGAGGCGAAGGCTTAGGCAAAAATCCGAAGTCAATAACTGAAACTGTCATCCGAGAAACCATTAAAGCACCACTATAATCACAATCAATGTGTGTGTGTGTGTGTGTGTGTGTATCTGTGTATGTGTGTGCAGTCACGGGGATGCACGAGTGTATGAGTGGTCGCACGCTGTGCGCACATTGTGACTGTCGACATTTGACAGCGTGATGCATTCAAACATTCAGATATACAGCCTTACTTAGACATGCAAACTTATCAAAGTTTAGTTTCTTTTCCCCTCAAAAGTGAGGGGGACCAATCAGGGTCCCTATATAACTGGTGTGCCCCCCACCATCTGCAACCCTGGTGAAAAACATCAGTGAAACATATTATGTTACACCATAAATTTGATGATGGTAACAGGTCCATAAGCATAATATTGGAGTGAGATTTGGTACTTTGACATACAGCTGAATTTTATTTTACTCTAGATGCTGCATGTGAGCTCAAATTTTACTTCCAATAGTCATCTTATTTACATTTACATTAAAATCTGATCCAAGAGTAGTTTTAGTTTTGAGATAATAATAATGTTTTATTGACTAGAACTCATGACCCGATTTGCTGTGTTTCACTACCAGGGGCAGTGATTCCTATTGCCCTCCTGCATTGTTACTGACGGCTTTTACGTTTCAATTCCCCATTCCTGTTGTTTTGAAAGTTTACTCCTTGTGATGCAGCCCAACATACTGCATAAACAATACATTTCTTAAAAAGACCAGCAAAAGTCTCAACTGCCCCTCTTTAAAAAAAAAACACATTGCACATTATGTATTGAACAGTTTCCTCCCTTGTGAAATACTGACATTGTTCAAGTGTTTATATCCTCTCTGCAGTATCACAGGAACCATAATTGCGACGGTTTCTGCGAGCTGGAGGGAGCGGTCCCTGCTGCTATTAAGCTGGAGCACAGTAGAGTATCGAAAGGCTCCTGGGAAGTCGACATGTTAGTGAAGATAGGAATCTCGTGGTGCCTGTCAGACTCCACGTACAGTAGCAGCGTGTGGCATAATAGCTACCGGCTGAGTCACTTCCTCTGTGGATCTAGTTTCACCATGACTGAGGCTGATAAGTAAATGGACCATGTAGCTTAACGGTCCTGTAACGGATTGTAGTGATGGGAGAAAAACAGATTTGAAAAAATCAGTGGGTGGGCTGGGCTGACAACCAGGTTGTTGCAGATCATGTTCCACTGTTTTATGGCAAGAAGTTAGTGGATGACAATCCTGTGGATGGTTTGGGAGGAAAAACCCAGAATTCTCCCATTTTTAGGGAAATACATCATGCTGACAAGCTCACAGTCAGGAGCCTTGGAGAAATGCCGGCATGCTTCAGTCACGTTCATGGCCTCTGAACGCGGTGCTCACATTGCTTGCTCCAAGCCGGAAGCACTGGGTCTAGCAGCTGGAGAGCAATGAGCTTAGCTTGAGGCTTTGTCTTCTTCTGTGGTCTCTGGAAAAGTTGAGGTGCAATACCCCATGTAACGTGCACGGGCCTCTACACTGGTGGCTGAAATTGCGCAAAACACTTCCAATTTTTAGAGATTGCAGAACATTATTCAGCTGCTGCTCCTCCCCAGACTCCCATCTCCTCCCCAGACTCCCATCTCCTCCCCAGACTCCCATCTCCTCCCCAGCTCCCATCTCCTCCCCAGACTCCCATCTCCTCCTCAGACTCCCATCTCCTCCTCAGCTCCCATCTCCTCCCCAGACTCCCATCTCCTCCCCAGACTCCCATCTCCTCCTCAGCTCCCATCTCCTCCTCAGACTCCCATCTCCTTCCCAGACTCCCATCTCCTCCCCAGACTCCCATCTCCTTATTTCTGTTTCTGGTTCCCATTCCTTGTCTGCTTCTCATTCCCTTTTTTCATCAATGTCCTGCATGGTTTGTGTTTGAATGTCTGAATAAAATGAGTCACATGTTTCAAGTTTCCTAAATCAGTCATAACACCTACGATGATCTACGAAGCAGTTAAAGTCTCCGTCGCTTGCTGTTCCTCATATTAGCTTGTAAGATTTGAGTCTTAGAACAGAATATGAATTGATATTTAAAAGCTTGCATTAAATATTGGACACCAGGTTTGAGGCCTGATTCTGCGCCATGTTTGCTCTAGAAAAAAGAAAAAATTCTTAAATATGTTTACAGGAAAAAGTTCAAAAGAACTTGCATAGAAAATAGCAAATGACTTATGAAGTTACGGCAGAGGCACGTGCAAAAGTAATTAATATTATGATGAAAACAATGGAAGAAAGACATTTGCACTCTGACACCTGTGCCGGCGAGACCTGCGCCGCGGACATCTGTGTCGGCGTTGAGGAAGTGACCTCACTGGACTAACGTTCCATGTAGACGGCTGTGAGGAACAGCGCGCCACACCATGGACCCAATAATCTGCAAAAAAACAAAGAGACACCTTCATGTCTTCACCCATTTCGACCAGAACCAAACAGGCTCTCCGGTCACCTGTCAGTCTCAGATGAGAAAATTAATTATCTGAGAGAAAGAGGTAGAAAACATACCCTTCCAGGCTGGAGAGAATGATTGTACAGATAGGATTTCCTGCTTCCTGTGATATCATTTCCCTCCTAAACAATTGTTCCAAGGCATGATGCTATTGTTCCTTTTCTCCTTTTCTCCTCAGCTGTTTTCCCAAGAAACTGGAAATCATCTCAAAACCATTTTAATAGCCAATAATTGTTTTGATTATGGAGAAGTCAATGGTGTTGGCTCTTTCTTAATATCTGTTGTGCAAATCTATCATCTAACGTTTACATTGGCATTCTAATTTTTAACCGTAAACTTTACTGTCCAAAACCTGTGGAGCAGCCTGCCGTGCCGGGACTTAGATGGCGGTCGATTGACTAATCAGGTCCACACAGATCTCCCCGTCACTTGACCAGAACTCCCGTCCACAACCTTCAACCCCTCGCTGCAGAATCTGACATCGTTAACATCCCTCCTGTCAACATTCAATGCATTTTGGTGATTTAGAAGCAGGATGTTGTCTATCAGTAAGAGTCTGAAGAGATCTTAATAACCACTATTACTCTGTTTTTTTTTCTGGACAGAAGATAAGTGCATTGCGTACGAATGTCTGGAGAAGAGTATTTATGGAAAAAATGAGCTTGTTGTGGTTTTTGTCATTACTGTTTGCAGTGGAGAGTTAAATCAGTTTGTGTTTCATAATATGCAACAATCCCACTTTGGATTCCACAATCTCTTTCCTCACATTTAAATTAAAGCTGCCATCAATGGACAGTCTAAGTTTCTTTTAAAGTATTTGTTAGTGGTTTATAAAAGCAAGGAGGTTCTTCAAGCTTAATCCTGCAGTTATTGTCACAGCTAATACGTTTGCATCTCTCTGCTTGCGGCTCCACTGAAGAGACACATTTGCCGGTTTCAACTGCTTTAGCTTTATGTCTTTGTTGCTCTGCTGAGATTGGGTCAATGGAACTGGGTCAGTGGAGTGCAGGTCAGAAAACAACTGCAGTGTCCATTGTGATATAAGGTACGACGTGGGCGTCGGTGGATGCGTTACTGGCGTATAAACCTTCCTGTCCGCAGTCCAGAGTAGTACAAAGTAAATAAACAGATTTGCTTGCTGAACCCCTTAGCCTGCACGGCACCACACTGAAAATACATTACAACCTCAATCCCATGATCCTCTTGCGTAGCTAATGCACGGGGAGTCTGAGTCTGCAAAGGTCTGATCGAACTTATTTGAATTACTTCCATTATGTCCTTCCTGCAGCCAGTCGTGTTCGTTTTCGTACGCTACGCAAATGAATCATGATAAGAAAGCAAGTATGACTGGCCCGGTGATTTTTAAAACACGACAGACGGAGAGCAATGTGGGGCCATTAACAAGTTCTACTTCCTGAAGGCCAAGGATGTTCAGGAGCCGGTTTATGGATTATGGAGGGTTGAGCTCAGCTACGTCAACTGAAGCCACTCAGGCGCGGAGCAAAGAAGCTTCAGTGTTTCTCTGTGTTTCTCTGTGTTTTCATCAAAGTGTCTCGTTCAGAATCTGAAAGTCAGTAATTAATAATCCCTTTAAGATTTCTAGCTAATGTAAAGGAAGCAGCATGATCATGTAAGAGTACATTAAAGAAATGATGGATAATTGCTCTATTGTAGATTCATTCTGACTAAATTGCTGGAGGACAGAAGCAGTTTCCTTTGTTTAGGCTAAAGGGTCAAAAGCTGAATCATATTTTTTTTTTCTTTTGCTTCTCAAATGATTCATGAGGCGGAATTTGAGCCCAGAAGCCTCAGGAAAATGTAAACAAACAAAATGTGTCTCTGATATTTCCTCAGACCTTAACTTCCCCTGTGGACATTCAAACGTCTTTCACGCTCCCATGTATGTGACTGTGTGTGTGTGTGTGTGTGTGTGTGTGTGTGTGTGTATGTGTCTGTGTGTGTCTGTGTGTGTGTGTGTTTGTATGTGTCTGTGTGTGTGTCTGTATATACTGTCGCATATATAACTGGCCAAAGAGAGGGAGGGGGATACAGGCTCAAAATTGTAGTGGATGTTCATGTGTACTAACCCGGGGGGTGTTCCACGAAGCAGGATTTCTCAGTTAGCTGGGTTTAACTTGGCTAGAAGTCACGATTGTCCAATAGAAATGCTCTTTACCTAAACTCTTACTGGACAATCATGAGTTCTAGCTCAGTTAAACCCAGCTAACCCAGAAATCCTGCTTCGTGGAACAGGCCCCAGGTGTGGAAAAATTTGTGACTCCACTTCATGATTTGGTAACTTTTCAGTCTTTCGGCCTTTTTATGAATATGCATGAGCTAGACATCGAGCACCGAGTGTGCAAGGAAGTCCTTCAGTTAAGTGGTGTGAGTCCAACATTCCCAACGCGAAGACGGCCAGAAGCACAAAGACGGCCAGAAGCACAAAGACGGCCAGAAGCTCAAAGACGGCCAGAAGCTCAAAGACGGCCAGCGCCGTCGTGACGGAGCTTGTTGCCGTTCACGTCGTCCGCGGCGGACATTAGGGGCTCCCTCAGCACTTCACCGGGCTGCTCTCACACCAGAAGAATAGAAAGTGCTCCCACCCTATTGTGGCCATACTGGCAGGGAAGCAGCTTTTACAGAACAAGCAATAAAGGTTACAGAACAAACAATAAAGCTTTCCGGGAAAGTGTTACGCTGAAAAAAAAAGCTGATCGCCGCAGCGCTCGCAGGCTGCTGTACAACAGAATGTCTCCTCTTTTTGAAATACTGGCTTCCTACCTGATACAAGCGGCACTTGAGTCATTACTCTTCCGGGAGAGAAGGACTCAAACCATTTCCTTATAAGCCAAGGGGTCAGAGTGCAGGGCTGCGTCACTTTAACAAAAGATGAAAAACAACCAGGTGACATCTGCACCGATCTTTAAAGAGAACCGACCAAAGAAAAAACACATCCCTTAACAACTAACTCCCGTGTCATCTTACCTATAAGAATACAAAGGCTGGGTAAATCAGAAATAATCAACGATTGAAAGTGACCTAATCATTAACAGAATGTTCCTGCATACTTTCAATAGTGTGTGAGGTATATTTAAGTATGTAGAAAAGCAAACTAGGCCTGGTTCTATGTACTTATGTAGGGCCATTCAAAGCCAAACAATCCTTGTTTGGAAGCTACAGTGTTTGAGTATCAGGCTTTTCAAACTCAGCGCATTTTGTTGGCCCCTGAAGACACACAGTGGGCAGTAAACAGCTGGGGGGACAGGAGGTAGGAGAAGCCCGATCCCTGAAAGCAGCTTGTCCACGGAAAGAGGGAACAATGGCGGGAACAGACGGGCCGCGCCGGGCCGCTCGTGGGAAGGGGACGCCGTGCAGCTGAGGGCTGTGACACGGAGCCATTCCCTCATCTTCATTCAATTGTTCAGCCCTTTGTCGCGGCTGACCCCCCCTCACCCCTGACCCCCACTCTTTTGTCGTCCCAGGCCTCCCGCCCCTTGTGTTGGCCTGGGTTGGGGGTGCGGCATTGGGCTGCTCCAGGAAGGTAACTGGCCCCAGCAGTTGTAATATTTCACTGGGTTTCTTCTAGGCCTTCCCACCATTGTCCCCTGCTGCTTTTACAGCCCCAGTATTCCCAGTGTGTCACACTCAGGCTTTGCCCTCACACGTTACCTACTGGCTTTCTCTGTCCCATAAACACTCTTACGCACAGACACGTCTCCCTCCATTGTATGTATATTACTGTCTCCAAGGGCGGGGCTCTTTCACGGGGGCACTGAAGCTGAGCTCAGAAAGCACCTCAAAGCTGCTAACAGTGTAAAATCCATTCTTGCGCATTCTATGCGTCTGAGAGGTGATTGGGCCGCAGTATTTTACCACTTTCTGTTGTCCCGTTTGACTATCTGTTTACACTATAAAGGGGCCCAGAAAATCTACACACTTCTTCCTCAGAAAATCCCAGTGTACCCCAAATCTGTACAATGACATAAAAATTAGTTTTTTTACAATTACATTTCATGCTTATAACATATAAAGGTAATTTACCTACCTACCTGCCGGTACTCAACAGCTCACAGGCATTAAACCTGCACACATGGATGCCAATGTTAAATTTGTGATTTTACTGACAAAAAAATCATCATTTTTTTTTACTGACACCCTATTTTCACCTTTGTTCAGGTTTCATAGACAGTAAAATATATTTATGGATTTACAGACAGGGTGACTTTAACACAGGTTTGTCTGAAAATTTACAAAAAGTCGGCAGCCCTGCCTGAATCACTCTGAATATTCTTTTTTTTACTCCGTTGCTTTTTCTCCCACGTCATCTTCCTCCTTGATTACCGGACTCAGGCTGAACATTGGTGTCCAGGCCCAGCTGCCCAGGTTTTACCTGGAGAACCTCTGGTGGCTCCTGGGGAACGATACTGAATGTAACCTTTGGCTCAGGAACAAAACATCTGCAGAGGTCAGAGAAACAAACAGACCTTTTCCATGCTGGGCTTTTCGCTGTTCTAGGACTTTCTGCAATCTGCCTGCACCCCCGAGCATTTTTTATTTAGTCTACCACAGCCTATTGTGTCCTGGGACCAACTTCCTGTTCCTGTTTTAACAACAAACAGCCTTCCGAGTCCCTCGTCAATCACATGTGACATAAAAAAATATTCAGCATTTTCAGCGAAAGTAGTTCTGATGTAGTTTATTGTGGTGGAAAATGGTATAAAAACTTTACACATCACCCTTTACTACATTTAGCTGAAATACATTTTGTTTTGGCATTTCAGTCAACTTATTTCACAGGGCGTGTTTGTTGGGGGGAGGGGGGGGGGGTTTAAAGTTTTTCCTGCTGGTGGGATACCAGTGGGATGCCAGTTGACCAGTGTGGAGTTTGCACTGTGTTTTCTTTCTGCAGTTGCCGTGGTGATGGTCATTCCAACCCGAATCCCAGCAGCTCCAGTAGCTAAAAGCTCAGCCTAATTAAAAGTTTCCCTGGAATAGTTGCTTATCCATCACATTCCACTCTTCACACAGGCTTCAAAGAATCCCTGCTTTCCAAAGTACCTTAGGGGCACTACTGCCAGTTTCTTGTTAGGATTATTATCACAGAAGGAATTCAGGTTAATCACCTTCCTAGGGGGTGAAAGGGCATCGACATTTTTTTCCCACCTAAAACAGATCTAGACTCACTTGCAAATGTCCGAAACAGAACCAGAACAACAGCAGAAGTTCCTGCCCATCCCCGGATTTCCGCTGCCCTTCTTTAAAAAGAAGCTTCAGGCGTTTCATTGGAGCTGGGAGAAACCTCTGGGGGGTAAAAAGTGGACTTGAACCCCCCCCCCCCCGACCTTATAATTATGCAGAAACGTGCTGGTGGCACGCAAACGAAGTTGCTTGTTGGTACCACGATGCTATACTGAATAAGCCCTGCTCTTCATGGTGCGGGAATGGACCCGGTCAGGGCTCAGTGAGCAGCACGTCAGGAATGGACCCGGTCAGGGCTCAGTGAGCAGCACGTCAGGAATGGACCCGGTCAGGGCTCAGTGAGCAGCACGTCGGTTCTGGAGTGGCCAACACACACGGACAATACTTGGCCCAACAACATATTTCTGGAATGAACTGAACCATAGGGGTTAGTGCATCTAATGGATCTTACTGAAGGTGGATCCTACTAATGTTTTAAAGGGCGGAGCCTTCTGGAACCCTCCAAAATGTCCTGAAGTAGCCAACAAGACCAAAGGCTCTGTACGATAGTTAACAATTAAATATATGTAGCTATTTGGACACCCATATTGCTTTAAAAGGAAGATTAGAGGATGTAGTTTTGTTTCTATTTTAGAACACTAAATGAGTTAGGCTTAGTTTTTGTGGTCTCACTTTATTTAAGGAGACACAAATAATCCAGCAGAACATGCTTACAGTACTAAATGCATTAATTATCCAGTAACTAAGTGTCTGATAAGTACTGATCCCTTGATTTTTCATCATTAATTAATCATGACAGTTCATATATTCAATTCAGGCACTATATTAGTTATCCCTTAACTAATTAGCAAGACTTCACTCGGGGCAAAAATTACTTACTCATTTACAACTCAAGAAAAAAATCATGAACTAATATAGGTTTCCACATGAATTGTATGAACAGGGCATGATAATTAATGCAATAAGTAAGCATGTACTACTAAGTCATTCATGTCACGGCAAGTGAAGTGTGATCGTTTCTTGGGAATGGAGACAAATGACACACATCTATTCTCATTCTAAATCCAAAGACACCATTTAATGTTGAACAGCAAATCTGACCCAGTTTCCTTCATCAGTCATATTTAAAACTAACATCAGTTTTGTGGGTTACTGTGAAACATCCAGGAAGTCACTCTTCAGAGGTCCTGAACCTGTGCTTAATAAACCCCAGAGGGACATACACTAATCAGTTAAGGAGTAAAAATAAGGCAAAATCTAAGAGGAAAATTTCAGACAGGGCACATGGTATTAAAAAAAGGTTGATGCTTACCATTCTGAATGATTTGAATTTAAAGAAATGCTTGAAAAAAATTACCAAAAAGAACCAAAGATATTTTACCTTGAACACAAATCCTGTCTCATATCCTATGTCAAACAAATTACAGTGATGGTCAGTTTTCCTTTTTAACACTGAGATACACTTTGGCTTCTGCTGTCTAACGAGCGCTTTGGGGGAACAAAACAAGATCAAAAACAGGTCTCATGATCAACATGACCATGCTGTTCGATGGATATTGTCCTTATGCACGATTACATGGGAACACCACAATCCTAACCTTTTATCCGGGAGGACCGCTCAATGTG
Organism: Brevimyrus niger; assembly: GCA_015164015.2. NCBI lineage: Eukaryota > Metazoa > Chordata > Actinopteri > Osteoglossiformes > Mormyridae > Brevimyrus > Brevimyrus niger. Next base: position 30,189,324 of record JAABNY020000119.1, read on the forward strand.
AGACATCGGTGACCCTTCCTCATGATAATAAAGGCATATTTCTTTTGTTTTTGCCCAACGCTTCCGAAGACCCCAGACCATCGAGAATGCTCAAGGTAGTTTAACATATTCTGAGAACTCATAATTGGCGGTGCCTTGGTGTTGCGTTTTCAGTCTTTGGCTTCTTGCGGAGTACGTGCGCAGTGCAGCGTGGATGCGGCCAAGGTCACGCAGAGCTGGAGCTCAGCCCGAGCGCCACACTTCCCGCCACGATGTTTATTTTCAATGCCGCCACATAAGAAAGACCCCCGTTGCCAATAAAGTTATCTGGGACGAAGATCGCATTGAATTTGCGTTGTGTCAACAGTCCGTAGCCCAAGAATTGCTTTTCTTTGGAAAAAATGTAACACATTTCCAAGTTCCTGCCTCAGTCAGGACCATCCATTCAGATTAAAAAAAAACTTCCCAACAATGACAGGAAAACAATTTTCATAAGATATTTTGCATTATGGTGCAACGCAGTGCGACATGACTGACTGAAACTTTGATGTTCACAAAAAGAAATTCCTTGCTAATGTCTTAGAGCACTTTGAAAGAGATTATGAGCTGGAGTCCCAAGGGCTCCCTATCAACCATCATCACAGAGGTCTTCAAACCTTTGGACTTGCTGTTTATCACATTTGTCAGTTTGTGTTTGTAACATTGTATTGTGATGGATCACTAACCGCTCATTCCATTAGATTTCCTGTAAACGACATCTTTAAGTTTGATTAAACTTCAATCAGTCTAAACTGGAAACTGTGGGTCAGCTCAAGGTTTGGTTCTTTATATATTGTCTTTTTACTGCTGGTCACATCGTTATTATGCCACCATGGTGGCAAAGTGCGGAAACAACTGCATCAACTGCTGTAAAAGGTTAAGTAGCATAAAAATCGTTATCATAGCATTATTAACAAAGGAGTGTTAGGCTAGTTTTTGAAAATAGCACAAACATTTTCAGCTAAGAAACTGGAATTGAGAGGCAAGCCCTTTCTGTTGATTTGAAGAACAGATGATGGAATGGTACTTGGTAGCTGGTGTGATACTAGGATTTGGGAGTTGGGAAAAAAAACAAGATAAATCCCCTAATGAATTTAGATATGTTTCCAGGGGGATTGTGACAAGAATAGGATAGCTAAGACCCCTCTAAATTGGGTCTAAAATTTCCCATGGAAATGTCAAATTGAAAAATCCAGGTTCACGGTCGGGCAAAAGTTTAATGAAACAAGATGTTACATGGTACCAACAAGATGTCACTGTAGATTAGGCAGCAGAGTCAAAAACCGACACTAGCTGGACACATGGACTACAATAATACCATAGTATCCTGAGAGATTCTGGGAACAGAATTGTATGATGTCTATGATGCTTTTAAACCCCCAGGGTGGGCTTTGTGCTACATTAACCCTTTCAGAAAAAAAGAGATCAATTTGTACCACCGTTTGTCACTGGGACTGTACCCTTAATGGTAAATGTACATTTTCATTCATTGCCAATTCAATACCAAGACCAGAGTTTATCAAGACCAAGACTATGGCAGGGCGAGACCAAAACAAGACAATAATCAAGGCAGCGTAAAAGGAACCAAACCTCGACCAAGACCATGGCAGGGCTAGACTCAAAATCAGGAACAGATTAATGCGTCTACATAAAAAAACACAGTATAGAATGTGGAGCACAGGCGCCATCTTGGGGCTATAGGAAGTATTGCCTATAATTGGTGTCACAATATTATTTGAGCCGAGGACGATTTTTCTTAGAATTTCAATATAGATGTTAACAAATGTTATATTTTTTCCAAGTAAAATGCACTTTATTGGTTGTATTTGAAATTTTACACCCAATCATAGAACTGTGTGGACAAACAAATGGAAATTAAGAAGACGTGATAAATATTAAGGCATTTTCATGAGTGGTCTTCACTGGTCTGAAAATAAAACGTTGAGTTCTCTTTGGCCGAGACTGAGACAAGATCGAGTTAAAAGAAAGTCAATTCCGAGATGGGGGCCAAGAGGTCTCAAGACCAGTCTCCAGTACTACAACACCATCACTAATACACCGTCAGTAAAAAAACGACAATATGCACCTTTGCTTGTCACATATGGGTTAAATGCAGAGGACACATTTCGTTGTTGCACACTGTGTGCTGTGCTGTGTTAACAATGACCACTGATCACCAAATTCTAATTCTAATTCATTGGGAGGGGCGGCGTGGAGATGCAGTCGTGCTTGTTCTCCCCGTGTCGTCCTGGGGTTTCCTCCGGTTTCCCCCCACAGCCCAAAGACTTGCTGAGGCTAGTTAGAGTTAACAAATTGCCCATAGAGTTCATTCAGACCCATTGCCACAGGTTCTGTCATAAGATAACACCTTTGAATAAGTGAGCTTATGATGTTATATTTCTTCCCTGTTATGGTCACTGGGAGCATTTAGGAACAACAGGAACTACAGAACAACAGAAGGCGCAGAGCATAAAAGTGACCGAAACTCTGTGGACTCCAACTGTCCTCGGCCATTAACACCATCAAGAAAACTGTGCTGGGAGCCTCAGGGGACAGGATTCCATGGCCGAGCAGCGGCACGCAAGGATTAAATCGCCAAGTGCAGCGCCAAGGGTTGGATGTAGTGGTGTAAAGCACCATGCCACTGGGCTCTGGAGCAGTAGAAATATTCTGTGGAGTGACGAATCAAATTTCTCTGTCTGGCAGTCTGATGGATGAGTCTGGGTTTGGTGGATGCTGGAACTTTACCTGCCTGACTGCATTGCGGCAACTGTGAAGTTTGGTGAGGAGGGATAATGGTATGGGGCTGTTTCTCAGGGGTGGGCTGGGGCCCCTAAGTTTGTACGAAGGTAATTTTCTGCTCCCAGTGCCCAAAGCAACGTCCATAAATAGATAATAAAAAGATGGGGGAGCCGGCCGTGGAAGAACCTGACTGACCCACACAGAGCCCTGACCTCAAGCCCATCAAACACCTTTGGAGTGAACTAGAATGGAGAATGTGAGCCAGACCTTAACATCCAACGTCGGAGCCTGACCTCACAAATGCTCTTCAGAATAAGCAAACGATGATTGAGCAAAACAGTCCCAGGGACACACTCCAAAATCCCGTGGAAAGCCTCCCCAGAAGAGTGGCAGCTGTTATAGGGGACCAACTCCATATCGATTCAGAATGTGACGTAATTAAAGTTCCTCTAGGTGTAAGTGCCAGGTGACCCAATACCTTTGTCCTTATAGTGTGTGTGTGCAGATGTCACACCTCTCCGGAGGTTCTGGGAGTCTCTCGCAAATTGACAGAGGCTCCCTGGCACCTGCGAATGATGCACAAGGTCCTAAAAAGCCATCGCTCTGTCATTTTAATACCATCACACAGTGAAGACATCACACCATGATATATGGTATTTTTATGCCATTTTAAAAAGCGTAGTTTCTCCGTTATTAACTGGATCAAATTTGCCAAGGTGGAAATTAACTGCCATTCAACTGTAACAGAATAACATTGCAGAGGTCAGTTTTATTCAGTAAAAAATGTTACATAACAAGGTTTGAACAATATTACATTAATATTTACAACTTCAGGATTAATCCGTTAGGCTCTATTTAGTTTGATGAATATCCGTTCATTTATGTCGGGACAGTTTACTGCTGAGAAACTCGGAATATGTGTCAGTAAGCCGGGTTCTCATCTGTTTAGCGTGTGTGTGTGATCGCCTATGTCCAAGCATGTCTTCCTTAAGTGAAGCTGGGGAAGAAGCGGTTGCGGCGGCCGGCGCTGCGCGGCTCTGGTTCACTTCGCCTGCGCGTGCCCTGCTTCTCCCTGCGCCTGCGCTCCAGGTCCTCCTCCAGCACCTGGGGCACGAGGGAAAACCACACAGCCACAGTTGATAAACATCTCTTACGAGGGGAACCACACAGCCACGGTTACTAAACATCTCTTACGAGGGGAACCACACAGCCACAGTTAATAAACATCTCTTACAAGGGGGACCACACAGCCACAGTTAATAAACATCTCTTACGAGGGGAACCACACAGCCACAGTTGATAAACATCTCTTACGAGGGGAACCACACAGCCACAGTTGATAAACATCTCTTACGAGGGGAACCACACAGCCGCGG